>JAYESA010000006.1:121512236-122062236 GCA_036927795.1 Iris macrosiphon
TGTGCAACCCGAAGCCTCTCCCTAATATGCTTAACTACTCCAATCGTTTGAGTGATCATTTCAGGCCCCAACATCTTTCGTTCACCAATGTTATCCCATACCAAAGGTGATCTGCACTTCCTTCCATACAATGCCTCGAAAGGAGCCATATGTATGCTGGCCTGATAACAGTTATTGTACAAAAATTATACTAAGTGAAGATGATCCTCCCAAGACCCACCAAAGTCTAAGGTACAAGCCTGCAATATATCTTTCATAGTCTGGATCATCCTCTCTGATTGCCCATCTGTCTGGGGATGATACGCGGTACTAAATCTCAACTTGGTACCAAAATGCCCGTGCAAGTTTTTCCAGAAATAAGATGTAAAATGAGTATCATGATCTGAAACTATACTCGCTGGGATTATGTGCTGCCTCACGATCTGCTGCATGTACATCTCTACTAACTTCTCTGTGGACTGCCTATTCGGATGGAAAGAAAATGTGCCACTTTCGTGAGTCGATCTACTATCACCCAAACTGCATCACGTCCAGTAGGAGATCTAGGTAATCAGGTCATAAAGTCCATCGTAATGTGTTCCTACTTCAAATCTAAAATAGGCAGGGGTTGTAACAATATTGCTGGTCTCTATTATTTTGCCTTCACTTGCTGACATACGAGACATGGTAAAACGAACCGAACTATCTCTCTTTTTATTTCGTTCTACAAGAAATATTGTTTCACATCATGGTAAATCTTCGTGACTCTGAGATAAATAGAATACTGGAAACTATGTGCCTCCGTCGTCACTTTTTGTCGGATATCTCCACTTGGCACACAAAGACGGTTTACAAATCTGAGTGTTCCGTCTTCGTGAATGCTTAATTCCTTCCTAAGACCGGACTCATATTCTGCCGTAAGCTTCTGAATCTGAGAATCTTCTGCTTGAGCAGACTTGATCCTCTCCACCAAAGTTGACTGTATCTGAAGACTGAGTAACACTCCCATTTCTTGAGGTAACACTACATCGATGCCCATCTCTTGAAGATCTTCTAGAATGTGCATCTGAGTTGTCAAGATAAATGTACTGCCTCTCCTACTTAGAGCATCTTCCACCATTTTTTTTTGCCTGGATAGTACTGAAGTGCACATCATAATTACCAAATAACTCTAGCCACCTCCTTTGTCTCATGTTCAAGTCCTTTTGAGTGAATATATACTTTAAACTCTTATGATCTATAAATATCTCCACCCAATCGTCATATAGGTAATATCTTCACAACTTGAGAGCAAACATTACTGCTGCTAATTCTAAATCATGTGTTATATAATTTTTCTTATGATCTCGAAGCTGCCGAGATGCATAAGCTATCAGCCTTCTGTGTTATAGCAACACACACCCAAGTCCTTTTCCAGATGTATCACAATAAATTGTGAATCCTCCTAATCCTACTGGAAGTATAAGGATCGGTGCTGATATCAATTTCTCCTTTAATTTCTCGAATGTTTCTTGGCACTCTGTCGTCCAAACAAACTATACCTCCTTTCAGGTTAAATGAGTCATTAGTGTTGAATTCCGCATAAAGTCTGCCATAAACTTTCGGTAATATCCCACTAATCCCAAAAAACTTCGCGCATATGCAACTGTCTTCAGGACTGGCCAGTTCTCTACAGCTTCAACCTTCTTGGGGTCCACTGATACTCCTGCTACTGAGATGATGTGCCCCAAGAATAACACATGATATAACCAGAACTCATACTTACTGAGTTTAGCATATAACTGATGCTCCCTCAGAACTTGCAATACCTTCCAAAGATGTTCTTCATGCTCTTCTTCACTGCTGGAGTAGACAAGAATATCGTCTATGAATACCACTATAAATTTATCTAGGTATGGCATGAAGATACGACTTATCAAATCCATGAATATTGTTGATGCATGAGTCATTCTGAATGGCATAACCAAGAATTTGTAATATCCGTATCGAGATCAAAATATTGTCTTCGGTATGTCTTGCTCCCGGACTCTTACTTGATGATATCATGATCGAAGATCTAACTTGGAAAATACTCTTTCTCTACTCAATTGATCAAATAAGTCATCAATCATAGGCAATGGATACTTGTTTTTCACTGTTACTGCATTCAACTGCCTATAGTTGATACATAACCTTGTCGAACCATCCTTCTTCTTTACTAGAACCACTGGTGCTCTCCATGGTGATCAGTTAGTTCGAATAAACTTCTTCGTCTTTAGTTCTTCCATATATTGATACAACTGGTTAAGTTCTATTGGTGACATCTCATAAACCTTATTAGAAATTGGTTCTGCTCTCGGCTTCAACTCTATGCAGAACTCCACTTCTCTTATAGAGGGTAATCCTAGAAGCTCATCCAAAAATACGTCAAGAAATTTTTTAATTACTCTAGGAAACTGATCTTCAACTCCTGACACTATTGTAATGCCACATTCATGCTGGTCCTTCACCGTTCTATTTAAGATAAATTTGTTCTTGCCCGGGATGTTAAAAAATACTCTACCCCTACGACAATCTATCGTCGTATGACTGTCTCTCAATCAGTCCATGCCTAAAATAGCGTCGAAGTTACCCAGAGGGAACTCGATCAACTTTGCAGATAATAAATACCCATATTCTATGATTGGACACGCTAAATATACTCTACTAACTCCTACGAGTCCATTACCAGTGAGTATATTCAGCCTCTCTGGAAATGACTCGAACTCCAATCCAATATGTGTCGCAAATCGTGCACAAACAAATGAATGGGATACCCATGAATCAAATAATGCTATGGCAGAAAAAGATGTAACAAGAATGTTATGTGCAACCATGTCACCTGATGCCAAGACCACTTCCAGAGATAGGGTAAAAGCTTGCCCTTGGCCTTACGGTGCTCCTTGTTGCTGCCTCCCTTGCATACGCAGTTGTGGCCTCTATTGCCCATACTGTTGATTCCTCTGCTTGTTGTACATCTGAGTTTGCATCGACAATAGATGCTGAGCCAATGGCCTAATAGCCAGTGTTGGTCCCCTATACTGAGTTTTCCCTGGTGGTGGTAGTACTAACTGTTGCACCGGTCATTCAATCATCTACATCATAGGACAATTGGCAATTCGATGATCTGGAATGCCACATCAATGACACAACCCATATTTTCCTACACACATCTTGTGTATATCCTCCCTTCCCACATTACGTACATCCGACGGGGGCTCCCATTCGCTGTTGTTGTTGCTGCCTCGGCTAGTTCGGCCGAGCTGGTGATGTTGTTGCCGATGCTACTGGCCTCTTTGGCGCTGTGTCATGAATGCGAATGCCAGGTGATGGTGCCGACGTTCGTTGTACTGGTCCTCCTCCTCCTCTCTGTGCATGAGACCTCATCTGGCCTCACGTCCTTAATGCTAACCTATGTATTATCAACTCATGTCGCTTAGATGCGATCAATACTTCATTGAAAGTCTGGTAATTATGTCCCTCTACCAGTTGCTGAATCTCTAGATGAATTCCATACTAGAACTTTATTTCCCTCTCAGGTTCACTTGCTACCATCGTCGGAGCAAATCTTTTAAGCCTGCAGAACTTCGTCGTGTAGTCATCCACTGTCCTTCCAGATTGTTTGAGACTGATAAACCTCTGTTGTAGCTCATACTGTGCTACCACTCCAAAATACTTAACCCTAAAATGGGCCCTGAAGTTGTCCCATGAGATAGTTCATCTTAAAGCAACTTCTTCTGCTGCCCACCAATCTCTAGGAAGGTCCTGGAGCTGCAATCGGACTTGATCAACTTGTTCCTCAGTTGGAACCTTTGCCGATGTCAGTATTGTTTCAATGTTCTGCAACCAAGCTATTATTTCAATGTTCTGCAACCAAGCATCTGTGGTAATGGCGACCTTTGTGCCATCAAAGTACTTGGGGTTGAGTCAGCAGAACCTTACTGATACCCCTGAGTCTGTTCTAACACTTTTTTCCAAGGCCGTCTGTAATCCTTGCTTCAATAAGACATTCTGCTCTTGCTACTGAAGCTGCTGATTTTGTTGTATTGCCATCATTCCTCGTATAATTTCCAGCAATATCAGGGTATCAAGTGCTATTGCCAATACTGGTACGACCGGGGGTACTGGAGCTTCTGGTATATGTTGCTCCTCGTGTTCCTCTACTGGTTCTACCCTGAACTCTCCAGGATCAGGTATTGCCCCTCACTGGGGGCCAACAGATCCTTGCCCTGATGAAACTGCTGGTGCTTCGACCACAAAGGCTGGAGAAGTCTTAGGAAAAAGAACACAAGATAAATCAAGAACACAACAAAAAAGAATTGAGGAACCAATAGTATAGAGGTCAAGCTGATTTTTGAGGAGACAGGTTCAGGATCTCAAGGAGGAACATGTTTGATTGAGACATCCTTTGATCAAGCCACCCCATAAGTCTGAAAAGAAAGACAAACCTGCATGGGCCACCACTAAAACCTTGTCACACCCCAGATCCAGAATACTTGAGAGTGGGAGAATGACTCAGCCAACCACACCTTACGAAATACTGAAGCAACCCGCAATGTGTTAAAGTTGTCTAGAGACAATGGGGTGCATACTACAATCAAGTCTCTTAGGGTCAAGAACTTTTATGTCTCAATCATTCAAACAAGCAGCAATAATATAGAATATTTTAGAATAAGCAATAAGGCATCACAAATGCCACATCAGAATATTCTTTAGAGATCTTGCGCTACATAATGATGTGCCATATGCAAGATCAAAGTATACATGATAGTGAGTCAGTCGCAGTCTGAATATATACAGTCATATAAGGATCTAGTATCCAGATTTTTCGGCTAACAGGTATCGGTTGGCTAAATGCCAAAAAATATATAGTTTACAAAAGACGAGCAGTAAATAAAGGAACCTACTCGTGACCCTCAGTAGTCATCCTTCTGATGCGTGCCATCAGTGAGGGTGAGATAAGCTTGATCCTCAGATATTGGCTGTAAACCTAGCTATGCAAAACCAGTGGGGTCAGACCCCAAATAGAAAGTACCACAAAGGAAGTACGAAATGAAGAAACAAAACCAGATCTATACATGAGATGTGTGAGCCAACAATCAATGGCATATGTCATATCCATGACATGATATGATACTCCTTTACCAAACAAGGACAGAAATTGCCATATCGCATTAAGATAGTATACGTCCCTTGATTATGTTCAAGCTAAAATAACTCGGTGTCGTAGTTTCAAACCATAGCCTATCGTAACACAATAGCACAACCCAACAACCAAACAAGGACATGAGTTGAACCATCATGCCATAACAGTCTATATCTCTAATTTCACTCAAAGAGGGCACAATACACAAACAGAGATATAATATAGGAGAAAATAATATAGCTTCAGTCTATGGAGTATCGTAACACAATGACGTAGCCCAACAACCAAATAAGGATATGGGTTGAATCATCATGCCACGATAGCTAA
Organism: Iris macrosiphon; assembly: GCA_036927795.1. Taxonomy (NCBI): domain Eukaryota; kingdom Viridiplantae; phylum Streptophyta; class Magnoliopsida; order Asparagales; family Iridaceae; genus Iris; species Iris macrosiphon. The sequence continues at coordinate 121,517,707 of JAYESA010000006.1, forward strand.
TTTTCCTAGCTAGGCACATATTACAAGCAATTTAAATAACAAATCATGTATTACGGCTTGGTATGTGATCTTTGGGTTATCCCAGTAATGCAATTAATGAGTATTCTCATATCATTCCATAATCGAGCAGGGTTAGTTGAACCAATGATATATGAGCAAGAATACATATAAAAGTTGCACTAGTCCCTTGTAAGGGCCATAAGCTAATTAATGATCAGCAACAGTTCCAGGATTTCTATAAAAAAGATACTTGCTCGGTCTTATATTTAGATCAGATACAGCACTCCACTAGTGCTAATGATATACAGTATCCATGGTGGCGTTGAAATGAATCTAGATTGATGAGGAATTAGTCAATGATGTTCGAACATGTACATTTTTTGAGTAGTCTTTACTCTCAGCTAATTTATTGTGGCTCGACATGCACGATCTCGAGATATTGTTCTCTCCCAATGCTCTACCAATTAAGTTGCTTAGTTAACCCTAGGTTAATTAGAATCTCATACCGTGGTCATATGAATATTCCTTCTTAGATGTCTTACCTTAAGTACGGACACTCTTGATACGAACCCATATTATCACTCGAAAGTTAAATTTGAATTCACCCAAGTGTGATAAAACAATCAATACTATCTAGCCATGGCTAAAGTTACTGTCCAACTACCAGATCTGTGCATGGAAATAATTATATATATCATGTAACAGGAGTATGTGGCACGTAAAACTCTCGGTACAATCAAGTGTATCAGCACGGATACAATAGTCAGGGCAGGAACAAGTTCTAGTATCAAGATCATGAACAAGTTATCAGGTAGCAAGTTATTCAGGACAGGATAGTCTAATACTGGTTACACTAATTTCTTACTTTATTATATCGATGAATGAGGATAAGAGTAGTACGAGAACCCCGCGAGATCAGATCCATAACCCTTAAACCAAACAAGGACCGGGGTTGCAGAACGTCACCCGAGTTGAAGTATGTCTCATATTCTATCCAACGTATAATAAGGTAATCAAGAAAAATTAATCTAATTATCAAGTAAAATAGCAAGTGCATATAGGGCCACATCTACAGGGCTTATGTCAGGTATTTAGTCAATTTAGCATATAGTCATAACTAGGTCATTAGGTCCATATACATTCAAGATTAAAATACAAGTCAACCACATCCTCACAATCATTCAGCCAACGTAAATATTAAACCAAGCAAAGGGCTCAACGTGTGCAGGAAACAATAGGCGCACAATGCAAGTTGGCACACAAACACACAGAAGTAAAGTTTGCGCACAAACTCACAAAAACAAGTTTGACGCACAAACTCACAAAAATAATGTTGGCTCACTTTCACAAGAAAGTGCACGAGCTACAAAGGGGTGGCGCACTTTGTCAAGTTAACCAACATGACACACTTGACAAAAGTACGCGAGCAGGAATAAGACGTGCTTTCAAAGAAAGTGCACGAGCAAGCTAGCAAAAAGATAAAATATGCAATCCGAGCTCAAAGCTCGACAGTCAAGAAACTCGTCAGTCGAGGAGCACACAAATCAATAACACAGAAATCAAAAAACCAACCAAAGCTTCATCCCTAAGGAAACAAAGAGGGAAGAAAGTGCGCGAGCAAACCAAACATAAGAAAAGTGCCCCGGCTGACGAAATATAAAAAAAGTGCGTCAGATTGCCAAAACGAAGAAAGTGCGCTGACTGACTGTAGCACACTTTCTCTTGGTTTTTCAGGGAGGATTTTGATTGAATATGCACCAAAGTACACCAACTGGGTTTTCTCTCAAAAGTGCGCCATTGACTCAAGGAGTGTGACTAGCGCACTTTTGCTAGGAGACTGAGTGCAGTATGATTAGTACGTACGAAGAGTTGGGATAGCACACCAATGCGCCCAAAGTGAAACATACATATTTCTACGTTAAAGTGGTTCTCTTGCAAACTCTTCTTGCATACTCTTTATAGAGCATTGTTCTTCTTCTCTAGTCAGCCATTTTGGTATACGTATTGTATCAAGTTTTAGCACTGAACTTAGCTGGACTCGAAATCAAGCACGGCCAAAAGCAAAGTTACATAAAATATGGTGCTCTATACTATGAGCTAATTGGTTTTTTGTAAATCATAAATTTTTGGGAGATCAAACCCCAGAAAAATAAAAGTGAACCCAAAGACCCAAACTCAGGTCCATACAATTCTAACCAAGAAAATTAAGAACAACAAGTATTAAAGATGAAGGGGTGCTCGGTCCCAGTAATGAGTTAAAAATAAACAGGAAATATTAAGAACTAAAAGCATGCATAAATTCTTGGTTCTTCTCTTGTGCAAGATGTACTTGCCTATGGAGGGAGAGAAAAAACCTAAGAGAGAAAAATGGAAAGAAAATAATGAGCAGAGAGAGAAAAATGAGAATATATAGGTTTAGATTTGAGATGAGGACAGTTGGATCACTCAAACCCATCCAAGCCATATATGCCACCAACCCAACCAAACTCACTCTCTCCACAACTCTCGAGTCTGGTCCAAACAATAGCTGGGCTAGCAAGCAATATGCATCAAAGTGCGCCAAAAAAGGGGGCTGACATTATTATATGTCTACTCATTATTCTTTTTTTTAGGATCCAAATTGGGTCGCTAAATGGAAATTTGACATTGCTTCATAATCTAGGCATAAGTCTCTCATCCGAACTCCAATTGAGATGATTCACAATGATTTAGAAAGATAAGAAAAAGCCCTACAACTTTTTTTGTTTGGAGTTTTGAGATATTGAATGAGTCAAGCTCAAAATCATGGAATTTGAGGCAACTGCATTGTGCACGCAAATTCCAGCTGAAAACACCATTTCCTAGTTATATTTGGACTTTATTTTATTGTTAATTAATCAAATTTAGATATTTATATTTTAGGATAATACTTAGAAGATTTTTAGGAGATTTTGTAGGCGTCAAAAAACTGAATTGAAGAAGTTAAAAGGAGAGAAAATCAGGAGACAAGAAAGTCCACTCCTTCCCCTCTTCCCCAACTTTTCTTTTGAGTTTCTATCATGACCATGCCCGGCTAAATTTTTATCGGTCAAAGAAAACGGAAGCCTCAGAATAAATAAAATTATGAGATCTAATTTGTTTTAATGTGTTTAATTTATGCTTTGAGTATAGGATGTTTTTCTATGCCTATTTTCATGATTTTCTCGTTTAATTACTATGAGTCCTAGTAGTTTATTATTTTTTGTAATCTACTACTAAATTAGATATCAAATTTGTAATTGTTTAATCCCTCTAATTTGTGAAGCAACCAAGATTTAATAATTTGTTGTGACAGAAATTATTAGATCTTAGGAGAAAAACACTCGACGGAATTAAATATAACCGCTTATGCTTGTGTTATTTAGCTTCATCGATCTTTGATTCTTAAGGATGCTAATAGATTAAACCTTTAGTGCTTATCTTGGATTTTTTAATAGTTACGGATAACTTTGCTTGTTTTCTAATTAACTACATCTAAGGAGAGATCGAAAAATAATTTCAATGATGAATATTCAAAGTATGAATTAATATATACTAGAAAAATAATTTCAACGATGAATATTCAAAGTATGAATTAATATATACTTTCATCGTTGATCAGTTGTAAGATCATGATGGTGGATGTTGACTTAGATCAATATTTGTTCTTTTGATTGATTTTGATACTTTAATTTGTTCCTTAGTTGTTCTTCTTAAAATTATTTTCGTTAAATTCAAAAAAATTCATTCTTTTTCACGTAGCATAAAACTACACTAAATACTCTCCGTGGGAACGATCATTACTTGCACTACTACATATATTTTTAAAAGTATAGGTTTTATATTTTGTTGCATGCGACAACATATCACCTTCGAATACATACTAGCTAGCATGGTCACGTACTGATCCTACGTATTTTGGGACTAGGACGAAAAAAATATTCATATTACGAAAGGATTATCTTCTATCAATGATGTTCTGAAGAAAAAAATCTAAAGACAACGTTGTTGTAGAAGCATGAAAAATACGCTGGATAACTCTACGCAGCATATTGATGCAAAGAAGCGTAAACAGAGGACTTCAGAGCCCTCAACGTGCGAATCAGAGCTTCTCCGCCAAACGCCGCATGAAATATAGGCTCGAAGACCATCCGCGTAGGACAGTATGTCCAAGCTGCTTCAGCGTAAACAGGGTGCTCCATCGCCTTCATGGCGTAAAACTCATCCTCTTTCAATACCGCATTGAAGTGTACGAGGGATGCTTCGTATTTCCTGCAATGAACCTGTCAGATTCTACAATGAACCTGACGTCTTGACTTCTGACAAAGGGATACTGCTCGACTACCCAGGCGACGGCTATAATGATGGCGAGGCACTACAAACCAGGCTGTCATTTACTGCCATTTCCCTTGCGTAAACCGCTTTTACGTACACAGAGGAATATGCTGCCTAGTTTTACACAGACAGATGAGAGCTCCTTACGCTCCGCAGAAGACAAACCGCCTGCCACGTCAAAAGCTGCACTCCGTACGGGACTCGAGGCGCATCTCTGTATTTAATGCACAGGGCGGTGACAGGCCCTCAAGGCACGTCTCTGCAATTAATGTGCCGAATACTGACAGTTGCCTGAGGCACGTCTCTGCGTTTGATGCACAGAAGGGTGGCAGACCTTCAAAATACGCCTCTGCATTTAATGCGCAGGATGATAGCGGATCTCCACATTTAATACAGGAGATTTGATTAAATGTCACTGAACCGTCGTTTAGTGACATCCCCTTTGCGAGAGCTGCTCCTACGCATACAAGGGAATACGCTGCCTAGTTTTACACAGGCAAACATGAGCTCCTTACGCTCCGTAGAAGACAAACAGACTGCCACTATAGCGGTTGCTCTTCGCACACGATTCAAGGCACGTATCTGTATTTAATGCGCAGGATGATAGCAAATCTTAAAGACAAGCATCTGCATTTAATGCACAGGATGGGGGCAGATCTCTGCATTTAATGCAAGAGATCTGATTATCTCCAAGGGCCATAATTCTGGCTAAAGCGTCCACATCATCACTCTGGCACGTTACGCAGCGGCTTCTACGCCTATTCAGCTTCGGTGCCTGCTCGGCTTCTACGCCCATTCGGCCTTCTGTGCCTACTCGGCTTCTATGCCTACTCGGCCTCTATGACCACTCAGCTTCTACGCCTATTTGGCTTCTATGTCGGTTTGATAACTATTTGGCTTCTATGCCATGGTGACAGACATTGGCTTTTGTGCCAACCTCTTCTACACGAGGGATACCTACCTACGTGACTTTTATGCCATGATCTTCGTAGCGATTATATGTGTTTTATCCCTTAGTTGGACCCACATCACACGCTCATTCAAAGGATCATCTATACGCAGGCTTTGGTTATTTTAACCGTTGTGTAAAAGGGTGTTATACTTTCCACTACTCGGTTTTTATACCGATTGAGTGGTCACTGTCACTAAAACTCTATAAATATAGACCTCTATCAATGAGGAAGAAGGTCGATAAATTGGAGGGTCAAAAAAGTTAGGTCTGAAAACTGATCAAGAGATCCAGTACCAGATCCAACGGTCGAGAGAGAGAGAGAGAGAGAGAGAGAGAGGAGAGGAGAATCCGGAGTTCAGGCAAAAGGGAAGGGATCGACGACTGTGGCATCGGGCATCCACCCTCTTCAGCAACCCTCGAAGCTGCTACCTGTCTTCCACGGCACTTCTTCAACATCGTATGGTCCAAGGGCTAAAGTGATCGACTACAGATCAGACACCTATAGCAATATTCACCCAGATTAAATAAATTATACTTAGACATCCTCGTGTAGGATCAAATTTGTACAATCTTGTTTGTAAACATAAAAGAAGGGCGGGTCTTCGTACAAGACCTCATTTTCCGCATTCATCAAATCTTTTCTCGTTTATATTACATATCCCTAAAACAAGATGGCAACTCTGCTGGGGACATCTTTCTCTTCTGATGAGGAAGCTATTGCTCAACACGATACGGTATCCGTGGGATCCGTGAAAAAGATACTGGTCGTCCAGTTCGACCAGTCTGCCTACGAAGATATGCTCCGAACAAAGGGCAGCTCTCACTCTCTCTCTCCCCAAAATAACAGGAAGCTGCGTAAGGTCTGGATGCCCAAGACATCCTCTACCATTCCGTGGACTCTCCGATCTCTCCGACCAATGAGGTTGTAGCGTTGCTTCCTTCGTGCCCTGCGCATAAAATTCAGTCACCTGTCTCTGATAGAACCGACAAAACTTCTGGCAATGCCTCAGTGCTAACCCAGAAGTGTACTCCGTGCTCTGCGCGTGAAATTCAGTCTCCCGTCCTTGGCAGAATAGACAAAACTTTGGGCAATGCCTCAGCGCTAACCCAGAAGTATACCCCACGCTCTGCGCGTGAAATTCAGTCTCCCGTCCCTGGCGGAACAGACAAAACTTCTGGCAATGCTTCAGCGCTAACCCAGAAGTATACTCTGCACTCTACGCGTGAAATTCAGTCTCCCATCCCTGGCGGAACAGACAAAACTTCTGGCAATGCCTCAGTGCTAACCCAGAAGTATACTCCGCGCTCTGCGCATGAAATTCAGTCTCCCGTCCCTGGCGGAATAGACAAAACTTCTGATAAAGCCTCAGCGCCAAATCAGAAGTACAAGACACGCTCCGCGCGTAAAATAATATCTTACCTCTACGGAGAACCAGATGATCCCTGTGATCTCCGCAAGGGAAAGCGAGCGGCGGACTACTCAACTTCTCGGCCTTTACGCCAGCAAGTTAACAATCTTCACGCCCTCCGAATTACGCGAGACGCTGATGGCCGACTGAGGACATCCTCAGCTTTACGTCAACCAGGGCGAAGCTCCAAAATACGCCAGGCGAAGTCCCTAGGCGCAAAGAAGGCTCCAGTTGCGGAAAGACACCCTCCTCGGGGATTATTCGTCGCCCAGATGGCCAACCTGTTGTATACGGGTGGCACAGGGAAGACTACGGTTCCCATTATCTGCATGCCCACCAATGGGAACAGAAGGAACAAGCCATCATCTTCTTCTTCTGCAACTCCTCCTGACCTACGAGATTATCTGATCCAGAAACGCAAAGACAAAAGTCATAAACAGACTTCAGTTCCCCTAATGGTCAAACACGGGGAGATCTTATGGGAAGATACATCAACGTCTAATGTCGTCATGACAGGTGGACCACATGAAGATTCCTTCTTTATTATTCCACCCACTCGCGACGATCAGCATCCAATAATCTTCGGTCGCAGACGGAACACCCCAATCATACAGGAAGAATTTTGCGAGTCTAAAACTGGCAGGATACAAACCCACAGATATAGCCCGCAAGCCTTGAAGATCATGCAAAATATGGGTTACAACTAGAAAATGGAACGAGGTCTCAACCATGGGAAAGGCAGACGAACACCGCTGCTCGGTAATCTCCACTATCAGCAAACCCGTTTCGGGTTAGGGTATGCCACCTCCCTTATGACTTCCAACTCAAACAAGGATATCTTTTTCTCTTTTCAAGACGGCTCATCGCCCTCCGGCTCATCTCATGCTCTCGAGCAAACATTATCAGCAAATATGGTAGTGACGAATTCCTTCGAATCAGACAAACAAGAATCTGAACCATTCGAGAATGACGCTTGGGCTCAGCAGATGGATACACAATAGGAGTTCCGCTTCGATCAGAGAGAACCTCCCACTAAGGATGAAGTTATCCAGATTGACGTAGGGGATAAACTTTCACCAAAGCCGATATTTATCAGTAACGACCTTTCCGAAGAAGAAAGGGAAGAAATTACCCAGCTAATAAAAGAATATATCGACATCTTTGCGTGAAACTATGAGGATATGCCAGGTCTTAATCCAAAGGTGGCTACTCATAAACTCAACATACTACCCGATTCAAAGCTTGTGAAGCAGTACCAACGCCGGTTCCGCCCGGACATGATGGACGTCATTGAAGCTGAAGTCAAGAAGTTGATAGCCTGCGGCTTCATCCGTAAGGAACAACATCCCGACTAGGTCGCCAATGTTGTCCCGGTCAGGAAAAAGAATGGAAAAGTACGAATCTGCATCGATTACCGAGATCTGAACGCAGCCTGCCCCAAGGATGAGTTCTCCCTTCCCATCACAGATGTTATGATCGATAATACATGCGGTTTTGAACGCATGTCTTTCGTGGACGGATTCTCGGAATATAATCAGATCAAGATGCATCCTGAAGACGAGAAGCATACCGCCTTCCGGACACCACTGGGGGTATATTGCTATACGGTCATGCCCTTCGGATTAAAGAATGCTGGGGCTACGTACCAACGAGCTATGAGTGACATATTCCATAAGCATTTACGCAAGACAGTAGAGTATTACGTGGACGATGTAGCTGTCAAAAGTCATCTCAGGGATAATCACATCCAAGACTTGAAGACAGTATTTGAATTGATGCGCCAATATCAACTCAAAATGAACCCTACCAAGTCCTTTCTGGGGGTATCTAGCAGAAAATTTCCGGAATTTGTCATCACCACCAAGGGCATTCAAGTGGACCCCGATAAAGTCAAGGACATCCTAGAAATGCGGCCGCCCCATAATCTGAGGGAACTCAGGGGATTTCAAGGTCGTCTGGCTTATATCCGAAGATTCATATCCAACCTCTCCGGGAGATGCCAGCCCTTTTCTCATCTCATGAAGAAAGGTGTATCCTTCGTATGGGATGAAGCCTGTCAGCAAGCATTCGGAGATATCAAGCACTACCTCACTAGCCCACCAGTTCTGGTACCTCCCGTCATAGGAAAACCGTTCGTGCTATACGTTCGAGCAATGGATCATTCTTTGGGAGCTCTTTTCGCATAAAAGAACGATATGGGCCACGAGCAGGCTATCTACTACCTCAGCAGGATGATGGTCGGAGCCGAACACCGGTACAACCCTGTGGAAAAAGAATGCCTGGCTCTGATGTTCGCTATTCAGAAAACGCGACACTATGTCACGGGCCAAACTATTCATATCATCTCCAAGATCAATCCTCTTCGAGTACTGATGAGCAAGCCAAGTATTCTTAATTCCTGACTTGCGACTTGGGCGATGTTATTAACGCCATATGACATGGTGTACGTCCCTCAGAAGTCTGTCAAAGGCCAAGCATTGGCCGACTTTCTAGCTGCTCACCCCATCCCGGAGGCCTCCAAACTATACGAGGACATTCCCGACGAAGTTGCATAGTATAATTCCATAACGGAAGGCAATGCATGGCAACTGTTCTTCGATGGCGCCTCCAGGACTGGTCCCAGGGGAAACGTGTTTTCAGGAGTAGGGATCGTCCTAGTCACTCCTGATAAACTCGTCATCTATCGAGCATACTCTCTTAACGAGCCATGTTCTAACAATGTGGCGAAATATAACGCTCTACTAATCGGGCTTCAAGTCGCTAAAGAGCTGAGGGTCAATTCTCTAGAAGCCTTCGATGATTCTCTATTGATCGTCAATCAAGTCAGAGGAATATATGAAGTCCGGAATCCCGACCTCATCCCTTATCACCGAGAAACGGTCGAGATAGCCATAACATTCAAAGGATTCTTCCTTGAGCATGTACCTCAATCTCAGAATCTGGAAGCTGATGTCCTAGACAGTCTAGCTGCAGATTTAGCCACCCCTGTAAGAAGGCAGAATTTGGTAATCCTTCTTAACAGAGACTTATTCTGTGTGAAAAATAATTTTTATATAGAACGTAGCTACACGGTGAACGTAGATCCGCCCAGAAGAGACTGGAAAAGTCCCTTTATAGATTTTGTAGCATACAGAATCTTGCCAGAAGATCCTAAAGATGCAAAATCTGTCAAAAGACGATCATTACGCTTCTACTTCGACGCATCGTCACAATGCCTATATCGTCGGTCTTATGACGGGCTATTATTATGATGTCTCTCTGGTGATTAAGCACAGCGGATTATCCATGAAGCTCACGATGGCGTGTGCGACGCGCATCAACCCGGTCCTAAGCTACAGGATCGTATCAAGAGAATAGGCTATTACTAGCCCACTATGATCGCAGACGCAATCCAGTATGCCAGACGATGCAGGGCCTGTCATGTCCATGCAGACTTCATACATCAACCATCCGAATATCTACATCCTAAGGTTGCATCCTGGCCTTTCGAAGCATGGGGTATAGATATCATTGGCCCTATTCACCCGTCTTCTTCCAGAGGTCACCGGTTCATACTGACCATCATGGATTACTTCTCCAAATGGGCAGAGGCAATCCCTCTTGCTGAGGTAAAGACATCTAACGTGACCAGCTTCGTTAAGCATCACGTCATTTACCACTTCGGGGTTCCCCGAAGGATAATCTATGACAATGGGCCTCAGTTTATCAGCCATGCATTTTACCGATTCTGCGATAAAAATCAGATACAAAATATGGCCTCCACGGCATATTATCCAGCTGCTAATGGGTTGGCGGAAGCCTTCAACAAAACCATTATCAAACTCTTGAAGAAGTTCACCTCTTCGAACAAAAGAGATTGGAATGAGAAGCTGGAAGGATGTCTCTAGGCATACCGCACAACGGTACGAGCACCGACAGGTTGTACGCCATTCTCATTGGTCTACGGGAGTAAAGCAGTTCTCCCCATCGAGATTCAAATTTCGTCACTCAGGATAGTCGTGGCCAACGAGTTAACTCAAGAAAAAAATGATCTTTTAAGGCTTCAAGAGCTAGAAGGATTAGACGAGAAACGCCTCCAAGCTCAGCAGCGCATCACACTCTACCAAGCACGCATTTCCAGAACTTTTAAATCAAAAAGTAAAGGAAAAAGTGTTCAAAGCCGGCGAGCTAGTTTTGGCTGTAAGAAGGCCGATGATTCTTACTCACAGGAGAAAAGGCAAATTCCAGCCCAAATGGGAAGGCCCTTACGTGATTGAGACAACTTTCTCAAACGGCGCTTACAGATTAGCCCAGCCTAATGGAGACCTGCTAATGGCTCCTATCAATGGCAAATTCCTGAAAAGGTACTATGCTTAAACCTCCTCTGCTCAAGTGGAATAGGGTGATCTCATTCTGACAAAACTACTTCCAAAACGAAACTAGTTGGATCATATTTCTATCATGTCCATAAGACCTCTGAATAGATATGCTCTGCTAAAGCTTACCGAAAGTATACCACGTCCATACTACCTCTGATATCACTTTCACCCAAACCTGTCGTTTACATTCCGAAATGATGGGTCCACAAAGTCAGATAAAAAGCCTCTTTATTATTCCTAGAAAAGAGCAAGAGTACATTTGAAAAGCAAAAAAGCAAAAGTACATCACGAATGGGGAGATGTCAGGTCACGAAGCTGTTGCGCCAGTACGGCCATCCTCTCAGCCCCGGAATCCAAGACATCAGCACGGACCCGCTCCAACTGTGCCTCGTCATCTATCAGCAGGGACAGTTCGGCTCTAGCCCGAAGGAGACCGGCATGGGCGACTCCTGCACTCGCCAAGTTCTGTTGTGCTGCGACCAGTCGGCCATTCACCACATCTAGACCTTCCGACGACTGAGAAGCCCACTCCTTTTCCTGAGTGAGCTTTGTCTCCAGTTTGCGGACCCTCGCTACATTGTTGTCATGCTCGGCCTGGCACTTCGTTTGAAGGGCAAGAGTCTCCTCCAAGACGACTTTCCCTTTATCCATCTCCTGCTGGTTAGTCTCGATGAATTTATTCAGACCTTCCCTCTTTTCAACAAGATGCACAGTCAAAGAGTCGTATCTGGCCTGGACCAGAGCTTCAATATTGCCTCGAGCTAGCAGCAGGTATTCGTTAACGGGTTGCTCCAAACCATTAACCACCGCTTCCAGCGCGTCAGCTACCCCGGGGTCACCGAATTCCCGAATCGCCTTTATAGAGAACCGAGAGGACCTCTTCAGCTACGCAAAGTCCAGCTTCTTCGCCAACACCATTGACATCAGCGTTCTCAAAGTGGTGTAGAAGATTCCGGTGTACTGCTCGGTCAGCGCAACTAGGTCCGCATGAATGCGGGAAGTGTCCGTGATCGTGGAAACTTTCCCTCCAGGAATAACCACAGACGATGTCGCCACAGCCGTCGCCTCAACAGGAGGTGCGACAAAGGAAGAATCGCCAACACCGGACAAAGATACCAGCATGCTCGAAGGAGGCATTGTCACAATGACAAGCTCGTCCACCTCTTGAGATATCGGAACCTCGTCGACAGGCAAGCCAGCACCCGAAGAGGTCTCCTCTTCAAAATCAGGTACCTCCGTATCACCACTAGGATCTGACACAGAGCCAAAGGGCGCGTCTATATCACCCTCTCCGAAGAGGTCTTCCCCTGAAAAGAAGACAAAAGGAAGTTAATATCAATGCAATATTAATTTTCCCAAAGAAGAGGCATAAAAGACGACATTTACCCCTGGCCGACGGCATATACGTCGCATCTGCAGCCTGTACAGCTAAATTATTTTTTAATAATGCTAGGCGAGCTGTTATACCTGGAGAAAGGGGTCTGCGAACTGACACTGGCAAGTAGTCCTCCAGGTCCTCCTCAAAATCCAACCGAGGCTCATCGGCTAGAATCACGCTAGGTGCGCTCGCAGGCACGGCAGAAGTCCCTCCCGACGCCGATCCGGCTAGAGGTATACGGAACTTTATTATACTCAGCCCCGAAGGTGACCTCATTCTACTACCTGAAGCAGTAGCAGCGACGACGGCATCCAGCTGAGATTCTCCGGCACCACCAGCCGGAACTGCGAAAGATCCCTCTCTAAAAGGCGAGGAACCTCCAATCAAAGAATTGTCCCCAACACAGGGAGATGCAAGCTCACCTCCAGGAGCATCAACACCAGGAATCCGGAGAGGACGATTTACCGTCTTCTTCTTCCTCTTACGAGGGGAAGTCTCCTTGGAAGCAGGTGGCCTTCGCTTCCCAAGAACTACCAAAGCCCCTGTAGGCAGAGGTACTTCACCCCTAGGGACCGACATCAGAGGCTCATCCGGAGTAACGGACTCACCCTCATCGGAAGAAATCGAGGGGACTTCAACTCTTCCCCCAGGCTTGGATGATGGCACCCTAAAGCTTCAATGGATATCAAAATCATGATGGAAGGTGTTCATTGCCACATAGAACTGGGCATACGAATGCAGGATGCGCAGCTCCGTGGAGAGTGTAATGACGGGCACGATAAAAATTGCCCCAGTACAGCCCATGATAAAATATCGCCATCCCCGTGCTCCATCAATGAGTCCACCTCTGGACCTAGCTGGTGACGGCGTTGCCCACATGCAACTGATCATACCCAAACTGCCGGGCAAACCGACTGGGCAAGTAGGGCTCCAAGAAGCAATGATCTTCGCTTCTGTACAGCAGATGGGATGGTCTAATACAGACCAGCCAATTAAAAGCTTCGGGAGAAAGAATAGTCTTCTCTCTACCCGAATCCTCGAGCCTAACCCCCGATTGATTACGATGTATAGGAGGGACGGTGCAGAAAAGCTTCCAACTATGACTGAAGCCTAGCGCCTGTCGACAGTCTATAACTGTGTTCACGTTCCAGGAAGACTTTCGATAGTTCAACAAGAAACTACCCCCCGAACTACTGCCGGAACCGGGAGACATCACCCGGGGGTTATGGAGAATTAACCACCCCATCAAATACAGGTATGGTAATTCTATCCTAGGAAAGCTATCACGCCGAATTTCATCGACGAGAAGCCCGTCAATCATGGCCCTCAGGTCAGCTTGTATACGGCACACCATGGCAGGGAGCAAGCCCAGTCTTGCCCCGAACACTAGATGCACTGCAGGCCATAGCGTGTTGCGGTGAATGCGGTCCGCAGATGCGACGCCAGGCACTACTACTCGGCGCAACCATATGGAAAGGAATCCAGCCAGTTGAGCCTCCCTGGACAGAGGCCTGCGATAGCGCCTCAAATAACTATAGGCCTTAGTGCCTTCAGGATACTTTCCCGTCCCTTCGTCGAGGAACCGGTCCGGAGCCCCAGCATCCACAATGAGATCGTCAACTACCTGAGCATTAAGCGCACTCAGGGGATTCACAGGCAGATCCTTGCCCTCCAATACCTTCTCTGGCTTAGCAGTCCTGGACCGGTGAAAGAAGAGGTAGGACGTCCATTTGCTGATGTGAGCCAAATCTGAGGGCTCATCATAAAAAGCAGTGCAGGCGAGGTAGTGGCACATCAGCTCCTGATAGACCTCCACTACTCGAGGGTCTGAACCCCCCAGCTCCCGGTTCGTGGGAACATACTCTTTGTATGGAGTATCCCCCATCGGCAGTCTTGAGATATCTGTCATCTCATGCAGGGCCAATCCCAACTCCCCCAGTGGAGTGGCGAAGGTCCCGGTAAGCAAAATATATCGCTCCATCAGTGCCAGAAACAGGTTAGGGTTAGGAGGTAACCCAACACTGGTCGCACTCACAGCTGCAAACAGACCGATGTTCTCCAACTCGGTCTGGAAATGCTTCAAGGCCCAATCAACTAAGCGAGCCCATCGAAGATTCAAAAGGGTGATCCACCCGCCACACCGAGGGTTTGCCTTAGGGTATACTCCCCCAAGCCCCATAAAATCATTACAGAAAGTCGATAACTGGACCGGCTGGATCACCAAACTGTCTTCACTCGGGACACTGCCCGGGTACAGCCCTCTGAACAGCGTCACAGAGCCAGAAGGGCGGCTGACAAACGACCCCTGGTCAGGTCCTTTCAGATGAAAGATCTTCCCTGGCTTGCCGTGAAGATCGGGAGTCAGCGTCTACGATATCTTCCTGGGATGCATAGCATAAAAGAAGGCCGAGATGGGGTAGTCTCTCGGCATATTGGGCAGATACAAGACCAAATCCACGACAGGGAAAACCCAGAGTTCTCTATTGGGCTTTGTCTGGAACTGCTTGTCAATCATGTCCCCGAAGAGGAAAGCCGGCTTCAGGTATTGCTCCCCGTCTACGTACGTTAGGGGCTCCCCGTTGATCAAATTCAGCAGCGTTCGCTCGCCCTGAGCCGATATCAGAATTGCCCTTCCTTCGGGATACTGGGGCCTGGAGATAGAAAATGTCACGTGTGACAGATCCTCCAAATAGTTAGAGTGCAGCATCCCTGCGGTAGAGCCCATCACTTCAGCTAGCGGAGACTCATGCAAGTTGACTGCAAAAGCACAGGAGAAATACGTCAGTTCCTAAAACTAGACATTTTGGGACTTGCAGCATCCAATCAACAGTCCGTGCTCTACGCCGAGACTGTGAAACTTGAGTTATTATGCTGGAATCTATTTTCTTAAACGTAAAATTCAAAATTGGCAGTATACGGTCTGTACTTTACGTCAGATTGATTAAATTGAGTTATTACGCCAGGATTTCCATCCACGAGCATAAAACTCAAATTTTTAACACCAAGTTTTCGGCGGTCAAGGGTTTTACGCTCGACTGCGAAAAAAAGAAGTTTTTACGCTGACACATTAGGAATGTGGGCGTAAAAAGATGAAACATTTTCGTGCATCATCTTCCTCAAAGAGGCTATCAGCACAGAAGAATACCTAGCGCAGTCACGTTCAACGTGTGCAAAGGATTTTCAGTCATTTTCTATTTCCCAAAAGCTTTACCTTCCAGGCCGGGTGCACTACTCGTCGGCGGGATGCTCCGCTCAGAACGAAGTTTGCCTTGTCCAACCAGAGACGCTCTCGCTTAGGCCGAAGAACGAGAAAAGGAATCAACCTTCTTTTCCTTAGCGGAGGAAGTTTGTTTCAAAGCCATTATTGGAAACTTTGAAGACTCGAAGAAGAAACGGAGAAGAACTCGGACAGTCGAAAGCTTTCTCTCGCAGAAGACAGATGGAAAGTTTTTCCCCTCAGAAATATGGGATATATATAGAGTTCGGATGGACTCCTCGGACCCCGAACCAAATCTCCTAATTAATATTTGGTTATGATTGGGTCCCACGTCAGCCTATTATTCAGAGAAGGCGGACAGTCGGCGAATTCGAAAAGTTTTTTGCGCAAAGCAAGTTCATGGTTCCTACGCTAAAGAGCTTTCTATGCTCGACAGCTACAAATCTACGGTTTTACGCTCACAAGCTATAAGTCTATGGTTTTACGCCCGGATGCCTTTGTGCTCAGTAGCTTTTATGCTCGAGAGGCTACAGACCTACGACTTCACTCTCAGCAGATACCAAATCGATGATCTCACGCTCGGTGGCGCTTAGTTTACGCTCGGAGGCGACGGATCTATGACTTCACGCTCGGAAGACTTTTCTTTTTAGAAGCAACAAATGTACAGTTCTACGCTAAGGAGCTTTCTACGCTCGACAGCTACAGATCTACGACTTTACGTTCGATAGCTACAAGTCGGGTTTTACGCCCTGATACCTTTGTGCTCGATAGCTTTTATGCTCGAGAGGCTACAAACCTACGACTTCACGCTCAGGAACCACAAGTCTATGATTTTACGCTCGATGGTGTTTAGTTTATGCTCAGAGGCTGCCAACTTATGATTTCGCGCTCCATGACTTCCCGTACATCTAAAAGATATGCAGGCCAGAGTACGCGTACATCTGAACGATCCTCAAATCGGTCAATTACAGAAGGTACTCCTTCTTGACCTCAAGATATCCCAAGTACCCGAAGCATACAAAGTTCAACATTAAAAAAATTACTCTTCTCCACGGGTCGATTCGAAGTTCATCCAGACTCCAGTCTGAACATTTCATCTACCAAGAGGGCAAATCAGTTTGACAGCCATTTCTCGCCCTGTTCCAAGGGATTTCTGAGAAATTATTCTTGAAGATGATGTCTGAACAATAAAATTCTGTTATCAGAAGTAACCGTTCAGAATTCTATGTGGTTCCTCACTCCTAAAAAAGCAGGACAGTTCGAACACTCGAATGCTAAAGCGGCTTTCTACGCATCCCTAGTTATGCGTAAAAGACAGGACAGGACTTAGCACTCTTTCTAAACAGAGTCTGCATAAAGAATCAGACGTGTCGAAGCTACACATATTCAGACTTCACAGCAAAGTATGGCAACATGGTCATATGAAGAAGAAAGACGATTTTATTGAGATTAAAGTCATGATTACATATGAGGGAAATCCAGTCTACAAGGGTTTTTCTTCATTTCTCATGACTACATATGAGGGAAATCCCGTCTACAAAAGGATTTTTCTCTCGTCGTCGTCGGAAGGCCACCCCCCAGAATCTGCTCTACCAGGTTCTTACATGGGCGCCAATTCTTCATCTCTCCTCCATCAGTTGGTCGATTTCCGCAACTGACTAAAATGGTAAATGGAGGGAGAATACGGAACTGGGCCTGCCTAAATTATGCAGATCCTATGTTCCGTGTACCATGACAGATTGAGTTGAGGTATTCTACCCAACTCAATATCCGAGGTCAGAGCTAGTTGCTGCTCTCATCCCCGGAGATAACGGGAGAAGGTGCCACTTGCAAGCAGCGTAATGAAATATGATTCTTCGTCTCTCCCGAAGAACCACCATACAAAGTTGCTGATTATCCCGAGCAAAGGAGGTTATGATATCCTTCCATGATCCATCATTGCAGAGGATATTTGCTCGAAGATGCCGTCTTTTTCGGTTCCTTACATGTTGGAATCGCATGATCTCCTTCTTCCTCAAATCGGCCCGACGAACTACGGCCATCATCTCTGTATGAGAACGAAGTATGGGAAGAACAGGAGAACTCCTCAGCCATTTTATAGGCGAGAGAGAGCACCAATCCCCAATAAATCTGCCATAAAGTTAGCCTCGACCGTTTCAAACTCCATTCAGAAATGTTTCGAGTTACGAGGAGCGGGTCATGCTTCATTCAAAGCATTTCAAATTACGAGGAATTTAAAAGCTTTGAAGGGGGTCTTGTAGAAGCATAAAAATACGCTGGATAACTCTACGCAGCATATTAATGCAAAGAAGCGTAAACAGAGGACTTCAGATCCCTCAACGTGCGAATCAGAGCTTCTCCGCCAAACGCCGCATGAAATATAGGCTCGAAGACCATCCGCGTAGGGCAGTATGTCCAAGCTGCTTCAGCGTAAACAGGGTGCTCCATCGCCTTTATGGCGTAAAACTTATCCTCTTTCAATACCGTATTGAAGTATACGAGGGGCGCTTCGTATTCCCTGCAATGAACCTGTCAGATCTTGCAATGAACCTGACGTCTCGACTTCTGACAAAGGGATACTGCTCGACTACCCAGGCGACGGCTATAATGATGGCGAGGCACAGCAACCCAGGCTATCATTTACTGCCATTTTCCTTGTGTAAACCGCTTTTACGTACACAAAAGAATATGCTGCCTAGTTTTACACAGACAGATGAGAGCTCCTTACGCTCCGCGGAAGACAAACCGCCTGCCACGTCAAAAGCTGCACTCCGTACGGGACTCGAGGTGCGTCTCTGCATTTAATGCACAGGGCGGTGACAAGCCCTCAAGGCACGTCTTTGCAATTAATACGCCGAATACTGATAGATGCCTGAGGCACGTCTCTGCGTTTGATGCACAGAAGGGTGGCAGACTTTCAAAATACGCCTCTGTATTTAATGCGCAGGATGATGGCGGATCTCCACATTTAATGCAGAAGATTTGATTAAATATTAATAAACCGTCGTTTAGTGACATCCCCTTTGCGAGAGCTGCTCCCACGCATACAAGGGAATACGCTGCCTAATTTTACACAGGCAAACATGAGCTCCTTACGCTCCGCAGAAGACAAATAGACTGCCACGACAGCGGTTGCTCTTCGCACATGATTCAAGACAGGTATCTGCATTTAATGCACAGGATGATGGCAAATCTTAAAGACAAGCATCTGCATTTAATGCACAGGATGGGGGCAGATCTCTGTATTTAATGCAAGATATCTTATTATCTCCAAGAGCCATAATTTTGGCTAAAGCGTCCACATCATCACTCTGGCACGTTACGCAGTGGCTTCTACGCCTATTCAGCTTCGGTGCCTGCTCGGCTTCTACCCCTATTCAGCTTCGGTGCCTGCTCGGCTTCTACGCCTATTCAGCTTTGGTGCCTGCTCGACTTCTACGCCCATTCGGCCTTCTGTGCCTACTCGGCTTCTATGCCTACTCGGCCTCTATGACCACTCGGCTTCTACGCCTATTCGGCTTCTATGCCGGTTTGATAACTATTTGGCTTCTATGCCATGGTGACAGACATTGGCTTATGTGCCAACCTCTTCTACACGAGGGATACCTACCTACGTGGCTTTTACGTCGTGATCTTCGTAGCGATTATACGCGTTTTGTCCCTTAGTTGGACCCGCGTCACACGCTCATTCAAAGGATTATCTATACGCAGGCTTTGGTTATTTTAACCGTTGTGTAAAAGGGTGCTGTACTTTCCACTACTCGGTTTTTACACCGATTGAGTGGTCACTGTCACTAAAACTCTATAAATAGAGACCTCTATCAATGAGGAAGAAGGTGGACAAATTGGAGGGTCAAAGAAGTTAGGTCTGAAAACTGATCAAGAGATCCAGTACCAGATCCAACGATCGAGAGAGAGAGAGAGAGAGGAGAATCCAGAGTTCAGGCAAAAAAGAAGGGATCGACGACTATGGCATCGGGCATCCACCCTCTTCAGCAACCCTCGAAGCTGCTACCTGTCTTCTACGGCACTTTTTCAACATCGTGTGGTCCAAGGGCTAAAGTGATCGACTGCAGATCAGACACCTATAGCAATATTCACCCAGATTAAATAAATTGTACTTAGACATCCTCGTGTAGGATCAAATTTATACAATCTTGTTTGTAAACATAAAAGAAGGGCGGGTCTTCATACAAGACCTCATTTTCCACATTCATCAAATCTTTTCTCGTTTATATTACACATCCCTAAAACAGTTGTCAGCCCCCTTCCCGGCGCACTATGGCGCATGTTGGTTGCTTGTCCGGCCTTTGTTTAGACCGGACCCGTGAGTTATTGAGAATAGTGGGTTTGGTTGGGTTAGTGGCATGTGTGTCTTGGATGGGTTTGAGTAATCCAACGGTCCATATCTCAAATCTAAAACCTATATATTCCCATTTTTCTCTCTGCTTATTATTTCTATTCTTTTTCTCCCTCTTAGGTTTTCTCTCCCTCCGTAGGCAAATACACTTGCACAAGAGAAGAACCATGGATTTATGCATGATCTTAATTCTTAATAATGCCTATTTATTTCTAGCTCATGTTATTAGGACCGAGCACCCCTCCATCTATAATACTTGTCGTTCTTTAATTTCTTGGTTGGAATTGCATGGGCCAAAGTTTGGGTCTTTGGATTCACTTTTGTTTTCTTGGGGATTGACCTCCCAAATCTTTATGTTTCACAAAATTAATTAGCTCATAGTGTACAGCACCATATTTTATATAACTTTGCTTTTGGTCGTGCTTGTTTTCGAGTCCAACTAAGTTCAGTGCTGCAACTTGATACATTGCGTGTATCAAATGGCTTACTGGAGAAGAAGAACGGTGCTCTGTGAAAAGTATGCAAGAGAACTCATTTGACGTAGAAATACGTATATTTCATTTTGGGCACATTGGTGTGTTGTCCTAACTCCTCGTGCGTAGTAATCATACTGCACTTAGTATCCTAGCAAAAGTGCGACAGTCACACTCCTTGAGTCAATAGCGCACTTTTGAGAGAAAACCCAGTTGGCGCACTTTGGTGTGTATCAAATCAAAGTTCTCCCTAGAAAACCAAGGAAAAGTGCGCCAGAGTCAGCCCGCATACTTTTTTCGAGTTGACCATCTGCCACACTTTTCCTATGTTTTATCAATTGGCGCACTTTACTTACGTTTGGTAGCTCGCGCACTTTTTTCTCTTCGTTTCTTGAGGAACAAAGCTTTGGTTGGTTTCTCGATTTCTGTGTTATTGATTTGTGTGCTCCTTGACTGACGAGT
This sequence comes from Iris macrosiphon, assembly GCA_036927795.1. Classification (NCBI taxonomy): domain Eukaryota; kingdom Viridiplantae; phylum Streptophyta; class Magnoliopsida; order Asparagales; family Iridaceae; genus Iris; species Iris macrosiphon. The sequence continues at coordinate 121,538,648 of JAYESA010000006.1, forward strand.
TTCTTGACTGTCGAGCTTTGACCTCAGATTGTGTGCTTTGTCTTATAGCTAGCTAGCTTGCTCACGCACTTTCCCTGAAAGTGCGCTTTATTCTTGCCCACGCACTTTTGTCAAGTGCGTCGTGTTGGTCAACTTGACAAAGTGCGCCATCCTTTGTAGCTCGCGCAGTTTCTTGCATTTGTGCGCCAACCCAGTTTTGGTCTTTTGTGCGCCAACCTTACTTCTGTGTGTTTTGTGAGCTAACTTGCTTTGTGCGCCTACTATTTCCTACGCACATTGAACCCAGTAGATGTAGCCCTGTATGCACTTATTATTTTACTTGTTAATTAGATTACTTTTTCTTGATCACCTTATTATACGTTGGATAGAATAAGAGGCGTAGTTCAACTCGGGTGACGTTCTGCAATCCCAGTCCTTGTTTGGTTTAAGGGTTATAGATCTGATCTCGAGGGGTTCTCAACTCTTATTCTCATTTATCGATATAATAAAGTGACTTGTTGTGACCAGTATTAGACTATCACATCCTGAATAACTTGTTATCTGATAACTTGTCCATGATCTAGATACTAGAACTTGTTTCTGTCCTGATGATTGTATCCGTACTGATACACTTGATCGCACCAAGAGTGCTACTTGATATATATTTAGAATGATTCGTCATGCCACATACTCCTGCTACGTGATATATGTTATTATTTTTTATGCACGGATCTGGTAGTTGGACAGTGACTTTAGCCGTTGCTAGATAATGTTGATTGTTGCATCACACTTGAGTGAATCCAGATTTAACTCTCGAGTAACAATATAGATTTGTATCAAGAGTGGTTGTACTTAAGGTACGATATCTAAAAAGGAATATTCATGTAACCACGACATGAGATTCTAACTAACATAGGGTTAACTAGGCAACTTAATTGTAGAGAATATAGAGGATATGGTATCTCGAGATCATGCATTTCGAACCACCCTAAATTAGCTAGGAGTAAAGGTTGGCCACTATAAATATTGTATATCATCCACACTAGTGGAGTGCAGTATCTGATTTAATTATAAGACCGAGCCAGTATCTTTTCTATAGAAAGCCGGGAATTATTACTGATTATTAATTAGCTCGGGGCCCTTATAGGGGACTGGTACATCATTTACTTATATTCTTGCTTGTATATCATTAGTTCAGTCATCCATGCTCGATTATGGCATGATCTGAGGATCCTCATAAATTGTATTACTATGATAACCCAGAGATCATATATCAAGTCAGATTACATGATTGGCCGTCTAATTTTCTTGTATAGGTGCATAGCCAGGAAAGTAGGCTATCATAGCATGATGATTCAACCCATGTCCTTGTTTGGTTGTTGGGTTGCATCGTTGTATTACGATACCCCATGGACTGAAGCTATATTATTTCTTCTTATTGTATCTTTGTGTATTATGACTTCTACTGAGTGGAATTAGGGACACAGGCTGTTGTGACATGATAGTTCAACTCTTGTCCTTATTTGGTTATTGGGTTGCGGTGTTATGTTATGATACTATGGACCGAAAGTATGATGCAAAATATTTTAGCTTGACCATAATCAAGAAAAGTATTCAATCTTGAAATGATAGGGTACTTCTTGTCCTTGTTTGGTAAAGGGGTATCGTATCATGCCATGGATGAGATATATGCCATTGATTGTTGGCTCATGCATCTCATGTTATAGATCTGGTTTTGTTTCTTCATTTTATTCTTCCTTTGTGGTACTTGCTATTTGGGGTCTGACCCCACTGGTTTTGCATAGCCAGGTTTAGATCCAGCCCCGAAGGATCAAGCTTACTTCTCCCTTACTGATGGCATGCACCTGAAGGATGGCTATTGAGGGTCACGAGTAGTTTTCTTGTTTCACTGCTCATCTTTTGTAAACTATAATCTTTTGGACGTTTAGCCAACCGGCACCTATTAGCCGGCAAATCCGGACACTAGTTCCCTACATGACTGTATTATACTCAAATTTTAGCTTACTCACTGTCATATATACTTTTGATTGTATATATGGCATATCAACTTGTATTGCTAGATCTCTAGAATATTCTGATGCGACGTTTGGGATGCCTTACTGCTTATTCTGGAATATTTTATGTTATTACAACTTGATTGAACGATTGAGATATAGAAGTTCTTGACCCTAGGAGGCTTGATTATAGTATACACTCCCTTGTCTCTAGACAACCTTAACATATTATGGGTTACTTCGGTATTCCATAAGGTGCAGTTGGCTGAGTCATTCTCCCGCTCTCCAGTATTTTGGATCTGGGGTGTGACAAGGTTTTAGTGGTGGCCCATGCGGATCTCTCTTTCTTTTCGGTCTTGTGGTGTGGCTTGGTCATAGGATGTCTCAATCAAACATGCTCCTCCTTGAAATCTCGAATATGTCTCCTCGAAACTCAGCTTGACTTCTGTACCATTGGTTCCTCGATTCTTTCTCGTCTAGATCTTGATTTATCTTGTGTCCTTTCCTTAGGGCTTCTCCAGCATCGGTAGGTGGAGCACCAGCAATTTCAGCAGGACAATGGTCTATTGGGCCCCAGCGAGAGGTAACACCTGTACCTGGAGGGATCAGGGTAGAACAAGTAGAGGAGCAACATGTACCAGAGGTTCCAGTACCCCTGGTCATACCAGTAGTGCTAGTAGCACTTGATACACCTGCATTGCAAAAATTATACGAGGAATGATGGCGATACAACAATATCAGCAGCTTCAGCAGCAAGAGCAGAATATCTTATTGAATCAAGGATTACAGATAGCCTTGAAAAGAAGTATTAAAACAGATTCAGGGGCATCGGTAAGATTTTGCCGACTCAACCCTAAGTACTTTGATGGCACAGAGAGGAAACCATTATCGCAGATGCTTGGCTACAAAATATCGAAATAGTACTAACAGCGACAAAGGTTCCAGCCGAGGAACAGGTTGATCAGGTCTGATTGCAACTCCAGTACCTTGCTAGAGATTGGTGGGCAGTAGAAGAAGTTGGATTAAGATAACCTATTTTATGGGATAAATTCAGGGCAAATTTTAGGATTAAGTATTTCGAAGTGGTAGCACAGTATGAGCTACAACAGAGGTTGATCAACCTCAAACAGTCTGGAAGGACAGTGGATGGCTACGCGGTGGAGTTCTGCATGCTTAGAAGATTTGCTCAATGATGGTAGCAACAGAACTAAAGAGGGCGATGAGGTTCCATTATGGTATCCATCTAGAGATTCAGCAACTGGTAGAGGGCCATAACAATCAGACTTTCGACGAAGTATTGATCACATCTAGGCGACATTAGCTGATGATGCCGAGGTTAGCTTCAAGGACGGGAGGTCAGAAGAGGTCTCATGCACATAGCGGAGGGGGAGGACAAGAACAACGAACGTCGATACCATCTTATGGCGTTCGCATTCATGACATAATGCCAAGGAGGCTAGTAGCATCGGCAACAACAACACTAGCTCGGCTGAACCAGCCAAGGCAGCAACAGCAACAGCGATTGGGAGCCCCAGTTCGATGTATGTATTATGGCAAGGGAGGCCATACAAAATATGTGTGTAGAGTATCACAGGGATTGTGCCTGCGATATGGCAGTCCAGATTATCGGATTGCCATTTGTCCTATGATGCAGAGGATTGAAGGACCGACGTAGCGGTTAATACTGCCAGCACCAGGGATAACTCAGTATAGGGGACCAGCACTGGCAATCAGGCCATTGGCTCAGCGTTTATTGCCGACACAAACTCAGATGTACAACCAGTAGAGAAATCAGCAGTATGGGCAGTAGAGGCCATAACTGAGTATTCAAGGAGCATCGCAAGGCCAAGGGCAAGCTTTTACCCTATCTCTGGAGGAGGCCTTGGCATCAGGTGACATGGTGGCAGGTAATATTCTTGTTATATATTTTCCTGCCATATCATTATTTGATTCGGGAGAATCTCATTCATTTGTATGTACACGATTTACGACACGTATTGGATTGGAGTTCGAGGCATTGCCAGATAGGCTGAATATACTCACTGGTAATAGACTCGTAAGAGTCAGTAGAGTATGTGTAGCATGTCCAATCGTAGTGTGCGGGCGTTTATTACCTATAAAGTTGATCGAGTTTCCTATGGGTAACTTTGACATTATTTTAGGCATGGACTGGTTAAGAGACAGTCATACGACGATAGATTGCCATAGGGGTAGAGTTTTTTTTAACATCTCGTGCAAGAAAAAATTTATCTTTAGTAGAACGGTGAAGGATCAGCATAAAGGTGGCATTATAGTAGTAGCAGGAGTTGAAGGTCAGTTTTTCAGAATAATTGATGAATTTTTTGATGTATTTTCGGAAGAGCTTCTCGGATTACCCCCAATAAGAGAAGTGAAGTTCTGTATAGAGTTGAAACCAAGAACATAACCAGTTTTCTAATAAGGTCTTTCAAATGTCACCGATGGAACTTAACCAGTTGTATCATCATGTGGAAGAATTGAAGAAAAAAAGTTTATTCGGGCTAGTGGATCACCATGGGGAGTACCAGCGCTTCTAGTAAAGAAGAAGGACTGGTCGACACGGTTGTGTATCGACCATAGGAAGTTGAATGCCTTAACAGTGAAGAACAAGTATCCATTACCTAGGATTGATGATTTATTTGACCAATTAATTGAAGCAAAAGTATTTTCCAAGATAGACCTTTGATCAGGATATTATCAAGTGAGAGTCCGAGAGCAAGATATACCGAAGACAGCATTTCGATCTCGATATGGGCATTACAAATTTTTAGTTATGCCATTCGGATTGACTAATACACCAGAAATATTCATGGATTTGATGAATCGTATCTTCATGCCATACCTAGATTATTTTTTTATGGTATTCATAGACGACATTCTTGTCTACAATAACAGTGAAGAAGATCATAAAAAATATCTTCGAAAAGTGTTGCAAGATCTAAGGGACATCAGTTATATGCTAAACTCAGTAAGTGTGAGTTCTGGTTAGATCATGTGTCATTCTTGGGGCACATCATCTCAGGAGCAGGAGTATCAGTGGACACCAAGAAGGTTGAAGCAGTAAAAAATTGGCCAGTCCCGAAGCCAGTAGCATATGTGCAAAGTTTATTGGGATTAGCGGGATATTATCAGAGGTTAGTGGCAGACTTTGTATAAATTTTAGCACCAATGACTCGTCTAACCCGCAAGAAGGTAAAGTTTGTTTGGTCGGTAGAGTGCCAAGTAGCATTTGAGAAGTTGAAAGAGAAACTGATATCAGCACCGATCCTTACACTTTCAATAGGATCAGGAGGATTCACGGTTTACTATGACACGTCTGGGAGAGGACTTGGATGTGTATTGATGCAACATGGAAAAGTAATAGCTTATTCGTCCCGGCAGCTTCGAGATCATGAGAAGAATTATCTAACCCATGATTTTGAATTAGCAATAGTATTTGCTCTCAAGTTGTGGAGACATTATCTATATGGTTATCGGGTGGAGATATTGTCACGACCCGCACCCGATATAGGGGCACGAGAGCGTGGGTACGTCCAGCCTACGCCACAGCATCGGCAGTAGAACGTTGTCTAGGTCACAATGCTATCTAATCATTCTCACACGAGCATCCAACTCCATAAGGAATCACAGATATCACAATATAATATGAAATACTCAATCATATAAACTAAAGCACGATAAGATATCGAAGAAATAAATAAATCAAAATGCAACACGAGTCTAAAATAAAAATAATCTAACTCAACAATAATATCCAAGTCTCAACTAAATATGCCGGAGACAAATCCGATACCAAAACTGCTAAAAGAAACTAACTAAATAACTAGTGATCCTGGCTAGACCTTCCGAGAATCACACCTGTGCTACAGAGTCCAAGGCTGCATCTACTCTCCCTGTGGTCCATAATATGTCGGACACCAGTCCTCTAAGGTGTAGTCTGGAAAATATTTTCAGTCAGGATGGAGCAAAGTACATCTCAAATAACAGTTCCAGTTAATTGATAAGGACTATAAAACAATAAATAAATGATGCTATATACTGAGAGAAGATAATAAGTAAATACAATGGTAAAATAAAGAGACAGGCAATATAGGCAAATGTGGTACAGTCAGTGCATATATGAAATGAAAGGAAAGAGGTACAAAATCATATACGAGTGATGTAGTATATGAACTAAAATAGAGAACTGTAACTATTCTAAGTGTTTGAAATTATAGTTTCAAAATGTGATCGGCTTGGGAACTTGTTCGATGACTATATGGCCTGGCTAATCATACGTGAGATGTATGATTAACACTGTTCAATGTCTACACTTGTACGATAGGTATTTTGATCATATCTCTCACTAGCAATTTCCCCGCCCCCAACTAGTACTGTGGATCCAATCATGACACGTCACGATACACGATCAATGTCTAATATATCATGTACAATGTCTAATATCAATGTCTAATGTTAATGTCGTGTCCAATATCAATACGATAACCAATGTAACATCTCATGACTAAAGATCCAATCTATATACTAGTCCGTGTAGCACAGTGTCAAGAGTCAGATATAACATTTTTAAATACTAGAATTATAGAAATTATCAAATAACAGAAATTATCAGAGAATGTACTCGCCTGGGGTCCTGCTGCTGGTATGAATCAGAGTCCAAGTCACACATAGTCCAAGTAGCCTATGTATTACAATTTACCATGTCAAAAGATAATTTATTTTAATTTATTTAATTCTAGAATAATTACTCTAAAATCCTATTTTAATCTTATTATTCTGATTTTTAGGTTAATTCCTAAATTTTGTCCAAAGAAACTTAATTTTATCAACTCGAGACTCATGGGACGCAAATCGAGGCGATCTGTTGACCAAAAAGTTAACCGACACAAACTCGACTTTCATGCATGATTTCCTGTAGATTTTAGAGTCAAAATCATGCTGGAATTTATGGATCGTCCGAATTCAAATTCGTTTGGGAATTATGGCACATATAAATTTTGTATTGTGCACCAATGGTTAAATTCTAACCTAGAAGTTCTACAGAACTAACAGTATATAAATACTTCGAATTAAATTCTGGGAAAAACATATGTCAATGATCTCGATATTATCTTTCCGAAACTTTAAATGGTTCATGATTCTGATTCCTGGTTCTCCCGGAACCGCAAAAACATCAAAATACGTCTATTTTTGGACATGTTGTGCTCTACGATTTTTCCAGAATTTAATACTCATAATTTTATAAAAAAAATTATATAATCAGAAAGCTAACCTCAATATCATTCTAACACAAAAAACTAGGCCTCTTTTGGAATCTGAAGCTATGCGCAATGGCTTCTGGAAGATGAAGGAACCCTAGATGGCAATTCTCCAAAAATTGGCTCATGAAAAACCGTAGAAAATAACTTAAACTATTATATATATATAGAGGAGAGAGAGTACAGCCGCGGCTCAGAGTTGACACGTGGCAGCCATCCACGCTGCTTCGACCAAATCGGAAGGTCCGAATCTGACGCGGCTCGGTTCAGCTGACTCCAAGTCGAACTCTGACTCGGCTCGGCTCGAGGTCGGCTCGGCTTCACCCACGCCCACCCCGCAGTCACTGACAGGCGGGCCCCACTCTGTTGGCTGCGGGAGGCTGACAGGTGGGCCCCTGTTGGCTGACGGGGCAGAAATAATTACTTTTTGGGTTTTCTTTTTCAGAAATTAGTTTTTAATTCAGTTTTTCCTAATTAACTCAAAATAAATGCTAAAAATAATCAAAAAATTCCCAAAAATTTCTAGAAAATATATTTAATTATTTAGAACACAAAATAAAAGTTTGGGATATTTTTAATTAAGTTTGACCCTAAAATAAATTCTTGAAAGTCCTAGAAAATTAGGGTTACTAGTTTTTAATTAGCTAAAAATTATGGAAAAATCCCAATAGTCCCAAATCAACCTAATAACAAATTTAAGCATGAATTTCAGGATACGGAGGTTACAAGTCTACCCACCTTAAAAAAAATTCGTTCTCGAAATTTAAAATCCTTAATTATTTTATTTATTACCATCAAAATTGAATTCATTAAATCATATAACCATGAACTAATCCACATTGTTATTTCACAATATTTCTCAAAATTCTATAAATATCATATCCCTAAAAATCTTCAAATATAAAATCAAATTCCATTCTTATCACAATCTCCTCCAAAATTTTAAGTTAATAACGAATACAAGAATTTAATATTCAATCCTCTAATTGAAATCCAATCAATGCATATTTATAAAATTGAATCTCATCCCAAATTTTGAATTCAACCCTAATCCATTTGTGTTCTTATTCCTCGATTTTTTTTTCACAATACTCAACGATGTAATACTTATGAAACCTCCAACACGATATTCAAATTATAAGTTCATAACTTGCAGTCCAATAAATATATTGATAGCCTTCTTAAATTTCTCAAAATTCAATGATAATTTAATTATTTCATAATCTTCATAAAAATCAATGATTTAACAAAATCATCAATTCTGCCATATTAAATTCCTAACTCTTTATTTAATTTAATATTTTTTCTCGAAATTTATGGTACCTTGTCTCTCATTGTCAAGTCATAACCTCTTCGTTAATCTTTACTACAGTCAAATCCTCAACAATCAAAGTCAAAGAGAAATCTACCTACAATCATACAACATGCAATCTAAGGAAAACATGTATGGTTATGGTCACTTTTGTCATGGTATTGCATTCTCTGTCAGGGTGTACTACTAACTATATTCTAGCAAAAAAATCATGAATACAACCTACGGTACTAAGGAATCAATCAAGGCAATAGATACTATATCATCAAGGAAGGACAATAAAAATTCTAAAGGAAGCAATATTCATGAGGAATAAGGATAACAAGATAAATAGATTAGAATGTTCCTAGTTGTGATTGAGTATTCGCTCTAATCCTAGTATGATATATCCTAGATCCTATCGCAGGCACGCAGTAGTACAACTAAGACGCCGCACTACCACGACATCGCTCTAATTAGGAAGTCTGACCTACATGGGCCGCCACTAAAAATGTGTCATGACCCGCACCCGGTATAGGGGCACGAGAGCGTGGGTACGTCCAGCCTACGCCGCAGCATCGGCGGTAGAACGCTGTCTAGGTCACAATGCTATCTAATCATTCTCACATGAGCATCCAACTCCATAAGGAATCACAGATATCACAATATAATATGAAATACTCAATCACATAAACTAAAGCACGATAAGATATCGAAGAAATTAATAAATCAAAATGCAACACGAGTCTAAAATAGAAATAATCTAACTCAACAATAATATCCAAGTCTCAACTAAATATGCCGGAGACAAATCCGATACCAAAACTGCTAAAAGAAACTAACTAAATAACTAGTGATCCCGGCTAGACCTCCCGAGAATCACACCTGTGCTACAGAGTCCAAGGCTGCAGCTACTCTCCCTGTGGTCCATAATATGTCGGACACCAGTCCTCTAAGGTGTAGTCTGAAAAAATATTTCCAGTCAGGATGGAGCAAAGTATATCTCAAATAACAGTTCCAGTTAATTGATAAGGACTATAAAATAATAAATAGATGATGCTATATACTGAGAGAAGACAATAAGTAAATACAATGGTAAAATAAAGAGACAGGCAATATAGGCAAATGTGGTACAGTCAGTGCATATATGAAATGAAAGGAAAGAGGTACAAAATCATATACGAGTGATGTGGTATATGAACTAAAATAGAGAACTGTAACTATTCTAAGTGCTTGAAATCATAGTTTCGAAATATGATCGGCTTGGGAACTTGTTCGATGACTACATGGCCTGGCTAATCATACGTGAGGTGTATGATTAACACTGTTCAATGTCTACACTTGTATGATAGGTATTTTGATCATATCTCTCACTAGCAATTTCCCCGCCCCCATCTAGTACTGTGGATCCAATCATGACACGTCACGATACACGATCAATGTTCAATATATCATGTACAATGTCTAATATCAATGTCTAATGTCAATGTCGTGTATAATATCAATACGATAACCAATGTAACATCTTATGACTAAAGATCCAATCTATATACTAGTCCGTGTAGCACAGTGTCAAGAGTCAGATATAACATTTCTAAATACTAGAATTATAGAAATTATCAAATAACGGAAATTATCAGAGAATGTACTCGCCTGGGGTCCTGCTGCTGGTATGAATCAGAGTCCAAGTTACACACAGTCCAAGTAGCCAATGTATTACAATTTACCATGTCAAAAGATAATTTATTTTAATTTATTTAATTCTGGAATAATTACTCTAAAATCCTATTTTAATCTTATTATTCTGATTTTTAGGTTAATTCCTAAATTTTGCTCCAAAGAAACTTAATTTTATCAACTCGAGACTCATGGCACGCAAATCGAGGCGATCTGTTGACCAAAAAGTCAACCAACACAAACTTAATTTTCATGCATGATTTCCTGTAGATTTCAGTGTTAAAATCATGCTGGAATTTATGGATCATCCGAATTCAAATTTGTTTGGAAATTATGGCACATACAAATTTCGTATTGTGCACCGATGGTTAAATTCTAACCTAGAAGTTCTACAGAACTAACAGTATATAAATACTTCAAATTAAATTCTGGTAAAAACATATGTCAATGATCTCGATATTAGCTTTCCGAAACTTTAAACGGTTCATGATTTTGATTCCTGGTTCTCCTGAAATTACGAAAACATCAAAACACGTCTATTTTTGGATATGCTGTGCTCTACGATTTTTCCAGAATTTAATACTCATAATTTCATAAAAAAATTTATATAATCAGAAATTTAACCTCAATATCGTTCTAACACAAAAAAACTAGGCCTCGTTTGGAGTCCGGAGCTATGCGCAATGGCTTCTGGAAGATGAAGGAACCCTATATGGCAATTCTCCAAAAATCGGCTCAAGAAACACCCTAGAAAATAACTTAAACTATTATATATATAGAGAGGAGAGAGAGTACAGCCGCGGCTCGGAGTTGACACGTGGCATCCATCCACGCTGCCCCACCCAAATTGGACGGTCCGAATCTGACGCGGCTCGGTTCAGCTGACTCCGAGTCGAACTATGACTCGGCTCGGCTCGAGGTCGGCTCGGCTTCACCCACGCCCACCCCGCAGTCACTGACAGGTGGGCCCCACACTGTTGGCTGCAGGAGGCTGACAGGTGGGCCCCTGTTGGCTGACTGGGCAAAAATAATTACTTTTTGGGTTTTCTTTTTCAGAAATTAGTTTTTAATTCAGTTTTTCCTAATTAACTCAAAATAAATGCTAAAAATAATCAGAAAATTCTCAAAAATTTCTAGAAAATATATTTAATTATTTAGAACACAAAATAAAAGTTTGGGATATTTTTGATTAATTTTGACCCTAAAATAAATTCTTGAAAGTTCTAGGAAATTAGGGTTACTAGTTTTTAATTAGCTAAAAATTATGGAAAAATCCCAATAGTCCCAAATCAACCTAATAACAACATTTAAGCATGAATTTCAGGATACGGAGGTTACAAATATTTACAGATCATAAGAGTTTGAAATACATATTCACTCAAAAGGACTTGAACATGAGACAGAGGAGGTGGCTAGAGTTGTTTGGTAAGTATGATATGGCACTTCAGTACCATCCAGGCAAGGCAAATATAGTGGCAGATGCTCTAAGTAGGAGAGGCAGCGCATTTATTTTGACAAATTAGAAGCACATTCTAGAAGATCTTTAAGGGATGGGCATCGAGGTAGTGTTACCTCAAGAAACAAGAGTATTAGTCAGTCTTCATATACAGTCAACTTTGATGGAGAGGATTAAGTCTGCTCAAGCAGAGGATTCTCAAATTCAGAAGCTTAGGGAGAATGAGTCAGGTGTTAGGAAGGAATTAATAATTCACGAAGATGGAACACTCGGATTTTGAAACCGTCTTTGTGTGCCAAGTGGAGATATCCGACAAGAAGTGATGACCAAAGCACACAGTTCCCAGTATTTTATTCATCCCGGGGACACAAAGATGTACCACGATGTCAAGCAATATTTCTAGTGGAACGAAATGAAAAGAGAAATAGCTCGATTCGTTTTATGATGTCTCGTGTGTCATCAAGTGAAGGCAGAACAACAGAGACCAACAGGATTGTTACAACCCCTGCCTATTCCAGAGTAGAAGTGGAAACACATTACGATGGACTTTGTGATCGGTTTACCTAGATCTCCTATTGGACGTGATACAGTTTGGGTAATAGTATATCGACTCACGAAAGTGGCACATTTTCTTCCCTTTCGAGTAGGGCAGTCCACAGAGTAGTTAGCAGAGATGTATATGCGGTAGATAGTAAGGCAGCACGTAGTTCCAGCGAGTATAGTGTCAGATCGTGATACTCGTTTTATATCTCATTTTCGGAAAAGCTTGCACGAGCGTTTAGGTACCAAGTTGAGATTCAGTACCGCGTATCATCCCCAGACAGATGGACAATCAGAGAGGACGATCCAGACTTCGGAAGATATGTTGTGGTCTTCTACCTTAGACTTTGGTGGGTCTTAGGAAGATCATCTTCACTTAGTAGAATTCTCATACAATAACGTTATCAGGCCGGCATACAGATGGCTCCTTTCGAGACATTATACGGAAGGAAGTACAGATCACCCTTGGCTTGGAAAGACATTGGTGAACGAAAGATGTTGGGGCCTAAAATAATTACTCAAACAATTGGAGTAGTTAAGCAGATCGGAGAGCGGCTTCGGGTTACACAAGATTGTCATCGTCATTGGGCATATCAGCATCGTAGGTCGTTAGAGTTTTATGTCGGCGATCACATATTTTTGCAGATTTTGCCTACCCGTGTAGTCATTAGATTCAGGATTCGCGAAAAGCTTAGTCCGCGATACGTAGGACCGTACGACATTCTCGAGAGGGTAGGGATGTTGCTTATCGTCTTGACCTTCCGTCTTCGCTTCATGAAGTGCATGATATATTTCATGTGTCTCAGTTGCGTAGGTATGTTCTATACCCGATTCATGTCCTCGATCACTTGGAGTTAGTCGTTGGTACCGACTTAACTTACAAGGAACAGTCCATGTCCATTTTGGATAAGAGAGAGAAGGTACTCAAGAACCGGACTATCAGTCTTGTTCGTGTTGCTTGGGGCCACCACTCCTTGGGGGAGTCGGCGTGGGAGCGTGAGGATAATATTCGATCTCGATACCCGAACCTATTCAACCCATAAGGTATATTCCCTTTGTTTATCTTGCATCTTTCATTCCGTGGTCAGCAAGCACTCATGAGAAATAATGCTGCTTCGTTTCATTATATGTGTTGTTATACTTGCTTATTTATATGCGTAGATTGCTTTTAGTTAGTTTATAGCTTGTCATGATATCTCTAGCTAGCCTTGAGTTTGAATTCCGAGGGTAAATTTTTTTTAAGGTGGATAGAGATGTCAGCCCCTTTCCCGGTGCACTATGGCGTATGTTATCTTTGGCTTATGTTGGTTGCTTGTCCAGCCTTTGTTTAGACCGAACCCGTGAGTTGTGGAGAAGAGTGGGTTTGGTTGGGTTGGTGGCATATGTGGCTTAGATGGGTTTGAGTAATCCAGCGATCTGCATCTCAAACCTAAAACCTATATATTCCCATTTTTCTCTCTCTGCTCATTATTTCCATTTTATTTCTCCCTCTTAGGTTTTCTCTCCCTCCGTAGGCAAGTACACTTGCACAAGAGAAGAACCATGAATTTATGCATGCACTTAATTCTTAATAATGCATGTTTATTTCTAGCTCATGTTGTCGGGATCGAGCACTCCTTCATCTTGAATACTTATCGTTCTTGATTTTCTTGGTTGAAATTGCATGGACCAGAGTTTGGGTCTATGGGTTCACTTTTGTTTTCTTGGGAATTGATCTCCTAAAACTTTTATTTTACAAAATTAATAATCTCATAGTATAGAGCACCATATTTTATGTAACTTTGCTTTTGGTCGTGCTTATTTTTGAGTCCATCTAAGTTCAGTACTGCAATTTGATACAATACGTGTACCAAATGGCTTAATGGAGAAAAATAACAGTGTTCTGTGAAGAGTATGCAAGAGAACCCCTTTGACGTAGAAATACGTATATTTTATTTTGGGTGCATTAGTGTGCTGTCCCAACTCCTCGTGCGTACTAATCATACTGCACTTAGTATCCTAGCAAAAGTGCGCCAGTCACACTCCTTGAGTCAGTGGTGCACTTTTGAGAGGAAACCCAGTTGGCGCACTTTGGTACGTATTAAATCAAAGTTATCCTTGGGAAACCAAGAAAAAGTGCACCACAGTCATCCCGCGTACTTTCTTCGAGTTAACCATCTGGGACACTTTTCCTATGTTTCATCAGTTGGCGTACTTTGCTTACGTTTGGTAGCTCACGCATTTTTTTCTTTTCATTTCCTGAGGGACGAAGCTTTGGTTGGTTTCTCGATTTTTGTATTATTGATTTGTGTCCTTCTCGACTGACGAGTTTCTTGACTGTCGAGCTTTGACCTCGGATTATGTGTTTTGTCTTGTAGCTAGCTTGCTCACGCACTTTCCCTGAAAGCGTGCTTTATTCTTGCCCGTGTACTTTTGTCAAGTGCGATGTGTTGGTCAACTTGACAAAGTGCGCCATCCTTTGTAACTTGTCATGATATCTCTAACTTGACAAAGCCACGCCAACCCAGTTTTGGTCGTTTGTGCGCCAACCTTACTTATGTGTGTTTTGTGTGCCAACTTGCTTTGTGCGCCTACTATTTTCTGCGCACGTTGAGCCCTGTAGATGTAGCCCTATATGCACTTGTTATTTTACTTGTTAATTAGATTATTTTTCTTGATCACCTTATTATATGTTGGATAGAATAAGAGGCATAGTTCAACTCGGGTGACGTTCTGTAACCCCGGTCCTTGTTTGGTTTAAGGGTTGTGGATCTGATCTCGAGGGGTTCTCGTACTACTCTTATTCTCATTCATCGATATAATAAAGTGACAAATTAATGTGACCAGTATTAGACTATCATGTCCTGAATAACTTGCTATCTGATAACTTGTCCATGATCTAGATACTAGAACTTGTTCCTTCCCTGACTATTGTATTCGTGTTGATGCACTTGATCGCACCAAGAGTGCTACTTGATATATATTTAGAGTGAGCCGTCGTGCCACATACTCCTGCTATGTGATATATGTTATTATTTTTCATGCACGATCGGATAGTTGGACAGTGACTTTAGCCGTGGCTAGATAGTATTGATTGTTGCATCAGTCTTGGGTGAATCCAGATTTAACTCTCGAGTGACAATATGAATTCGTATCAAGAGTGTCCGTACTTAAGGTACGACATCTAAGAAGGAATATTCATGTAACCACGGCATGAGATTCTAACTAACCTAGGGTTAACTAGGCAATTTAATTGTAGAGCATTGGGAGGGAACGGTATCTCGAGATCGTGCATGTCGAACCACCCTAAATTAGATGGGAGTAAAGGCTGGCCACCACGGATACTGTATATCATCCGCACTAATGGAGTGCAGTATCTGATTTAATTATAAGATCGAGCCAGTATCTTTCCTATAGAAAGCCTGGAACTATTACTGATTATTAATTAACTCAGGGCCCTTACAAGGGACTGGTGTATCTTTTACATATATTCTTGTTTGTATATCATTGGTTCAGCGAGCCCTGCTCGATTATGGCACGATCTGAGGATACTCATAAATGCATTACTGGGATAACCCAGAGATCACATATCAAGCCGTAATAGTGTGGTTGGCTGGGTCATTCCTCCGCTCTCCAGTATTATGGATCTGGGGCGTGGCAACGTCGTATGCATTGACCCGATAAAGAAGAGATATATCAAGGGGGACATTACCAAGCGCATCACATCGAAGTTTTTTTTTTTGTATCAACAACAACAAAACGAAAAGATGGAAGTCAAGCAGATCCAATCCCAAGACAACTTGGCCGACATGTTCACAAAATCCATGTCGGAGTCCACTTTCCAAAAGATCGTTCATGACATCAGATTGTGAAGGCTCTCTATATTATACCGCTCGTACTTTGGGATAATGTCAAAATCGAAAAAGCATCCAGAGGTATCTTCAATTGATCTTAATGTGCACTTTTTCCTAAGGAGCATTTTTCCACAAAAATTTTGGCACCATATGGAGGTTTTAACGAGGCATCTACATTGGAATGCTCATACCTATATATGTTTCCACGTGATGAAGACGTATCGATATTGTTTCACTTATTTCCTTCGATTACAGTTTTTTTCACTAGGTTTCATGAATCAATGTTTTTTGTAAAATCTATCTACATATGTATATTTTCATAAGCTCGCGTTAATATGTTACCTGAAGACTGATGTTGATCACCCTTGAAGATCAATAATGATCATTTTTGAAGATTGATACAAATTGATTATTCAGTTGTGCACACTTGAGGAAAAATGTTTCTTATAACTAATTGGTTGATTGTGCTCAACGTACAAATAGAGAGAGCATTTCTCTTTGAGATTATGTGTAATCACATGTTGTAACCATCTACTAGTCATTGGCTATTATAAATAGATGCTTGCGGTGCACCGACAAAGACTTCAGAAGGAAAAAAAAAAAATAGTAAATCAGTGGTCTTCATCAACTCCAGAAATCTGGAAAAACAACATGGCATTAGAACGATTTCTTACAAAGTCGGGTATTGGTGTAATATAAATGTGCAACAAACTCGGACAAGGGTCATTGCTCTCTCCATTATGCACACTGCAAAGATAATTGAAGATACAAACTTTGCATCTCATCCTTGTAGCAACAAGCAAAATGGAACCACCAAGAATCAAAAGGGTTTTACAAGTTTGAGTAAAACACATCCAATACCCAGAAACTCTGTTATCTTTCGTTCAAGAACTAGCTACATAAGAAACAAAAACTACAACAGAGCAAATTTTATCTCAATACCAAAATCTTCAACCTTTCTTGTTTCTCTTGCTTCATGCATTTTACAACTAGGAACACTTGATGGAACTCGCCTTCGGACTCAGCCTCGTAAAGCAATAGCTTGGCTCTGAAGGATTTGGTTGTCTTCCAGGAGGCGGTCGTACTCGAGAAGCAACTCTTCAGACTGGTTCTGGAGGGAAGTAACATGGGCTTCGGCATCGACTGCTCGTTTCTCCTGCTTTTTCAACTCCGACGTGAATTTCTGTAGCCTTTCGTTTAAACTAGACACTTCATCCTGCAGGTTTTTAACCTCTTTGGAATATAACTCCTCCCTATCTTTGGTATGGAGGTGATATTTTTTAAGCCTCTCAACTTCGTCTCTGGAAGTTGTGACAGTTTTCCTCAGTGTGATCAATTTTGTGAGGTAGTGATGCAAGCGATCGATAACAAATGCAAGGAAGAGAGTGAAACCTGCACAGGTTAAGCAAAAGATAAGTAGCCAATTCAGAATGAGAAATTCATTTAACTTGCTTTCGAGTTTGGCTCTATTTGTGGACTACCACATTGCAAGATTGCCTATTATCCAACTTGCTCTTCGAGTTAAGTCAAATATCAGACAAGTACCAACAAAAAACATAACATGGTGGTATGACTAGAGAAGAACTCTTTTAGCTGTCAAACTCAGTACCAGGCAAGCCACAAGTATGACCAGTTAGCCGGTTTTGCATTGAGCAATAATGACTAATTAGCAGGCTGGTATCAGACTAAAGTCCATCCACTATTACATATAAGCTTGAAAATGTGCAAATTATACTTGATAAGACCCATCGCCACCCAGTAGAATCAAGCAATATCAGGAGTCCACAAGTCCTAATTTGATGGATGCAAGACCCACTCAGCTAGTTAATATATAACACATACTTCTTACTAGTGATGCAGATGCATTAAAACCAGCACCTTAAATTTCCAATAAATTGTCTACATCCTAAAAACTAAGATGCAATACTTAGGATCACTAAACAGTAGCCTGAAGGCATGGGCAGAACAAGGTAGAAGAACTCTCCTAGGGCGCTAGCAAGAGAGATTCATGAAGCTGACCATAACTTTTGGGAAAAAAACACTGCTGTTGATGTTCTTATTGTCACAGTTGTAATTCTTGGTAATCAACTGCTATAAAGGATGCAAAATATATATGGTTTATCAATATAAAATTACATTCCATTTTACGAGAGGATTTGGCTATAAAGTCAATTTCCACACTTGACAATGCAAAGTTGGAGGTTAAAGAATAATGAATAGTTGATTTGCATAGGATATACAGTTTAACACCGAGTAGGAATGCACAGATAAGGTTAGGGTGACCCATAAAATGAAGACGTGATGAAATGATACTTTATATAGATCATAGGACAAGTACAGGGTGTACAAGTAGGTGAAAGCTCGTCTTGCTAGACAGTGCGAAAGCATGCAATGCGCCATCAACGGAACAGTCACGGTTCATGCAATTTGAGAGCTGTATTCACACTTGATCTCTATTTTATAAGATATTCACAATGATAAATCATGTAGTTTGAGAGCAAGTAAAGGGGCATCACAAGGCTGCATAAATATCATCCTTGATCATTAAAAAAAACTGATGATTGTTTGCAGCATCATTTTTCAGTTACTAAGTTTTAGGGCATATTGATCATGATGTATGGGTGTGGAACACCCAGTTTTAGGGGCCTGGTCACCATCTCTATCATTCTTCCTCCTTTTCTTCTCATTTAATTAAGCAGCCTCCTGCCGCACTAGGGGCTCCGCACAGCAGCAGTCCGCACGAGCAAAGCAGCCCACACAGCAGCATTGCAGCCTTGCCGGTGCTATTGTTGGAGTGGGTGGGATTCCCAACCTATGTGGAAAATACTCCGGAGTTGGATTAAGTATTCCTACATATAATAGGAATACCTCAATATATTTGGATTGGGTATTCCTACATATAATAGGAATATGTCAATGGATTTGGATTTGGATTGGATATTCCTACATATAATAGGAATACTAGGTGTGGGTTTGAGGCTATATAAATTAGGTGTCTCCTAGCTCTAAAATATCTCATATCTCAAAAAAATATTGCAAAAGGAGGCAAGAGTGCTTTTACAACATTGGAAGGAGAAAGGAAGAGATTGAAGGCTATTTCGAAGGGGAGATCGGTTTCGGATAAATTTTTTCTCGTCATCTCCGTTCTTCGTTTGTATGTGATCTATTTTCTATTCCAAAGAGTTGTGGTGATCCGTTTGGATCGGTGAGAAGTTTGTAAGGAGTCGGTGTATTTCTTATTCCAATAGTGGAGGATTTTCAAGGTTGGACTCCGATCGTCCCATGGTTTTTCTCATTTGAGTTTTCTATGTAAAAAACTCTGTCTGTAATTTGTGTTTGACGTTTTTGGTTTGTGTGCTTTTGCTCGGTTCTCTCGCAGGACTTCTTGGTTTGGGGAACGATTTTCGCGCTTTCGTTCCCAACAAAGTGGAATCAGAGCCAGGTTCTGGAGTTCAGAGAGGTCAGGAGTTGACAGGCAAACCAGGGAGGAGAGATGGACGCGAAGCCGGTGCGCATGGTAAACCTGAATGGTACCAACTATCATTATTGGCGGAGCAAGATGAAGGATTTGTTGTTCGTCAAGAAGCTACATCTTCCAGTATTTGCGTCCGAGAAGCCGAGTGACAAATCCGAAGAGGACTGGAAGTTCGAGCATATACAGGTGTGTGGATATATCAGGCAGTTCATTGACGAGAACGTGTACAACCACGTTGCCAATATTGAGCACGCGAAGACGCTGTGGGATAAGCTGGAATCTTTGTATGCGAAGAAAACCAGGATAAACAAGTTTATCCTGATCCGAACGATGATGGGTCTACGGTACAAAGATGGTGCGACTATTATGGATCACTTGAGTGAGTTCCAGGACGTGGTAGACCAACTATCCTCGATGGAAGTCAAGTTCGACGAGGAAGTACAAGAACTATGGTTGCTGTGTACATTGTCAGACTCGTGAAAAACTGTACGAGTGTCTATGATCGCTTTTGTTCCGGAAGGCGTGGTCAGTCTGGAGTTTGCCAATAGCGGGGTACTGAATAAAGAGATACGGAGACGTTCTCAGGGCACTTCATCCACATCCCACTAGAGGCACTAGTTTCAGAGAGCCGCGGAAGGAGCAAGAGCAAGGGTCCAGGTGGTAGCAGAGACAAGAGCAAGTCCAAGGGTCGGTACGAGGACTCGGAGTGTTACCATTGTGGCAAGAAGGGCCACATCAAGCGGAACTGTTTTGCTTGGAAAAGGGAGGAGAAGGGCGACAAGGGAAAGCAAAGTGAGAACACTACAACGGTGGCCTCGGCACATGGAGGCGACGTGATCATTGTAGGTGATGAGGTGTTATGAACCTCGCCTGCGATGACAACTCTTGGCTGGTGGACTCAGGTGCTTCAGCGCACATATCTCACAACAGGGCAATATTTGCTACTTACACAACAGACGATGGTGGAGTGTTTAAGATGGGCAACGGAGATGTATTGAAAGCTGTTGTTGTTGGAGATGTGCATTTGAGGATAAAGACGGGTGCAGTTCTTGTTCTTAAAGATGTCCGTCATGTCCCTGATATCCGTTTCAATCTGGTGTCGGTTGAAAGGTTGGATGAAGAGGGTTTCTTCAACCTCTTCGGGAATTGTCAGTGGAAGCTTTCCAGAGGTTCAATGGTGATTGCTAGAGGAAGCAAGAAGTCCGGATTCTATTATATGGAAGGGAGCGCACATGAGGCACATGAGGTGAACGCAGCTACTGATGCGTCTACTGAGTTCTGGCATAGGCGACTCAGCCATATCAGCGAGAAGGGAATAAACTACTTGGTGAACAGGAAGGTGATTCCAGGACTAAAGTCAACAAATGTATGCACTGTTTGGCAGGGAAGAAAAATATAGTGTCTTTCCAAAGTCACCCAAGTTCAAGGAAGCCGGCGTTGCTCGAGTTGATTCACTCGGCTATCTGCGGTCCTATGAAGGTAAAATTTATTGGTGGTGCTTCTTATTTTGTAACATTTATTGATGAATGTTCCAGAAAGGTTTTGGTCTATGCCATAAGACTAAGGATCAGGTGTTGCCCACTTTCAAAGAGTTTTAGGCCTCTGTTGAAAGGGAGACGGACAAGAAGCTGCTATGTGTTCGGTCGGACAATGACGGCGAGTATATCGGTCCATTTGATGTTTATTGCAGAGAGCAAGGAATACGACACCAGAAGAGTCCACCAAAGACACCGCAGCTCAACGGTGTAGCGGAGCGCATGAACAGGACGCTGATGAAGAGGGTGCGGTGTTTGCTGTCAGAAGCAAACTTGCCAAGCAGCTATTGGGATGAGGCACTTTATACAGCTGCTTATGTTATTAATTTCTCCTAGTACTCCTTTGCAGGGTGATGTGCCTGACAAAGTATGGTACGGTAAAGAGTCGTCATACAATCACCTGTAAGTGTTTGGTTGCAAGGCCTTCGTGCATGTACCGAAGGACGAGAAATCCAAACTTGAGCCGAAGACGAGACGGTACGTCTTTGTCGGCTACGGTCGGGTTGAGTTTGGCTAGACTCTACGACCCAGTGGGAAGAAAGCTCTACAGAAGCAGGGACGTGGTATTCGTCGAGGATCAGACCATGATCAACACTCAGGATTCCGAGATGCCTTCTGAGGCTGAGGAATTGTCTGATTAGAGTCATTTCGCTTCGAACAGTTTCCAGAGGACATCACAGAGGATCCAGTTATGGGGGAGCCAGTACATGGAGTTGCTCCTAACCTTGATCATCAGCCTGCTGATGGTGGTCAGGGTGACCCTCAGGAGGATGAGCATGTCGAGGAAGCAGTTCCTGAAGGGGAGGAGGCTGTTGATACACAGCCAACACTAGTGGTTCCGTTGAGGAGGAGCGATAGAGAGCGTCGACCATCTACAAGATACTTACCATGTGAGTACATGCTACTGACTGACGAGGGAGAGCCCGAAAGTTTTGCAGAGGCTATGGAAGACGAACACGGGCAGGAGTGGATGGAGGCTATGCAGGAGGAGATGAGTTCCTTCCAGGCCAACTCCACTTATGATCTGGTGTGGTTGCCAAAGGGCAAGAAGGTTTTGAAAAATCGATAGGTGTTCAGAGTGAAGTAGACAGATGATACTACTCGCCCTCGATACAAAGCGAGGCCGGTAGTTAAAGGCTACGGTCAGCGGAAGGACGTAAATTATGATGAAATGTATTCGCCAGTCGTCAAGCAGTAGTCTATTCGGGTAGTGCTAGCATTAGCAACCAGTTTCGACTTGGAGGTCGAAAAGATGGACATGAAGACGTCATTCCTCCAAGGTGATCTTGAGGAGTTGTACATGGAGCAGCCAGAAGAATTCTGTAAGAAGGGCAAGTCACACTTTGTCTGCCGGTTTAGGAATAGCTTGTATGGTCTAAAGCAGGCTCTGAGACAGTGGTACAGAAAGTTCGAGTCGTTTATGGGATAGCATGGTTACGCACGGACGACGTCGGACCACAGTGTATTTGTGAGGTACTTTGCCGATAATTATTTCATCATTTTACTGCTCTATGTTGATGATATGCTACTGGTGGATCGGAATGCCACTAGGATAGCGGAGTTGAAGCGCCAACTGGACGCGGCCTTCTCTATGAAGGATTTGGGCACAGCGAAAACTATTCTTGGTGTCACCTCTCAGTCCCAAAATACGTAGGACCAGGTATGCCAACTGTACGAACAAGTATAAAAACTCAATTTAATGGACCTAACCAGTCGTAGTACGCTGTAGAATATAACTAAGTCACAATATCACAGGCAGGTAATAACCTAGTCTCATCCACAAATATCACAGAATAGGAAACTGAATGAATAGATAAAGTCTCAGAACCCACTACAAATAAAATCTAGTGGAGAACAATCCACGATAATAAAGTATGAAAGAATACTGAAAGAAAATCCAACTAGACAATAATGAAATAGTCCAGGTGCCAGCTAACTAGATAAGGACACCCAAGACATTAAGCAACTATCATCCATAATGCTCAGGAAAACTCCTGTGCCTCCACCTCAAGGTCCTCGTAGGCAAAATCTCCAACTCTTAGGGTACAAGTGCTCGTCTGGATCTGAAAAAGGTGCCAGGTCCTCAGAGGGGCATAACAAGTACACAAGAAATCGACATGCAAAAAAGTAATGCAGTAAACAATAAATAGAATAACTAAACCATCTATGTGATATGCATTCGAGACATCTCTAGTGGCATATGAGGGGGGAGAAATAGAAGAATCAGTCATCCTACCAGGCATTCAACAGAACTTGGGGGTACACCATTTACACAGTAAGAAACAGAAATCCCATACGCTCACTAGTAGATTCTCCCCTCCTAATGTACAATCCGAACCGTATACGCGGTGCAGGCATAATGCAACGACGTCAATAAAAATCTAGAAACTAAACTAACATTAACTACTAACACAAGACGCAAACTCACGTATCAATGGCCAGTCAACACGCTAGTCCATGCACTCTCTCACTCAGTGAAGATGTTGAACAAGTGTCAAGTCAGAAGATACCACGTACCTTCACAATATACCATGTAAGTCTACTACTCTAAGACGCGTGCACACAATTAACAAATAACTAGGCATAATGTAACTGTACAATACAATTAAGCAAGATGTACTTGCCTTCCGAGCCAAACTGCGAGCACAACAAGTCCGGTCCGGAGCTCTCCATAGAAACGTCTCGAACACCTACCAATTAATTATTATACTAATTAGACTCTAATTTTCTTGTTAAATTAGGTTATTATCTAGTTATTAATTCTACATTAGTTGCACATGCAAATAGCTTCACACAAGGATATTACTAGTCATTAAACATTTTCAAAACCATTTTTAAATCATTAATTATTAAAAACTATTAATTCTGAAATTATTTATAATTATATGAAAATAACCAACCCAATATCATTGCATGCAAAAAGTCTCTACGGACGACAACTAGTGATTCCTATCAACTATGCTACGTAGTTTATGCATGCAACTACCATATTTGTACCCAAAAAATTAATAAATAATAAAATAATACGTTAAATATTCTGTAATTATAATACATTAAATTTTAGAATTTATTTACATAGTCAAAATATGGCAACCTTCAAAGAACTACAACTATTATTGATGCACTGTGTCCGTGTTTAGATTATCAACAACTAGGGGTAGTTTTGTACATAAAAATATGGTTTCACATGCATTTAAATATTTCTAATCGCTACCTAACATTAACATGGTTCTACATGAGTTTCATTTCATGAAAAATAGGAAGGAGATTTGAAGTTTGAAAACTTACGCGATTACGGCGGGGACCTTCTTCGCAACTACGGTCAAACGGAGTACCAAACGGACTACAAACTTCGCGCCACTTGACCGGGTGCTAAGGGACTTCAAATAGATGAAGAAAATAGGATTTTGGAGGGGTTTTGGTCGCTGTTTACAGCATAAATAAGCAGCAGTAGCAGCCGACCTAATATGGGGGTGTTCGAGTGAAGGATTGGCCTTCGGGTCGGCCTTAGGGTGCTCGTGGGAGTGCGTGAAGGTGTGGGGAAGGGAGAGGAGGAAGAGGAGATGTTAAAAAGGGAGGGGGCTGCTATTGTGGTCGTTCATAAGAGAGGAGAGGCGGCTAGGGCTAGGTAGAGGAGAGGGTGACATATTTATATATACTTTTTGGTTGGGCTTTTGGGTGTTGGTTGCTTGGAGTTGTGTTGGGCCCAAAAGAAACTTGTGTTTAAGGGTCCATGAGGGTTTGTTAGGCTTCTAATGATCCTTGGCTTATTATATAATTAATTATTTTAATTTAAATAAAGTGCACAAAAGATATGCAAGATGCGGTTTCCTAAAATGAAAAACTGGATATTTAAACTAGGATTTGAACCATATGATGTTTATGAAGCATGTAGGAATTTAAATGAATGGGACACCCTTAATATGAACATGTTAGGTCTAGTTAGGCTCATGGATGTGAAGTTGGTTAGATGAAAAGGATTGATGTTGCGCATTAAAATCGTACGCAACGACAAAGTGCTAAATTGTCAATATCTAGATTTTACGTCGCGAAAGTTGTGCGACAAAAACGAAGCATATCGATGCGAATTTATGAGTGACATTCAATCCATGAACATAATTTGACTCATCTAAGTCTAGTATGCAAAGTGGTCGGAAGGTAAGGGCTAGTATTGTACTAAAATCTCAAGACCATGGCAAAAAGTGTCTATATTTCAATAAATTGTCAAATAAATATTAAATTAATTAAATAAATAAATAAAAATTGATAATTACAAAAATAATCCTATATAAAAATAAGGGTGCTTACAATCTGTCCACCTTAAAAAAAAATTCGTTCTCGAAATTTAATATCTTCAATAACAAAACTTTTATCAACTTTGAACTCAAAAAAATAATATAATCATGGGGTCAAATCATTGGTTATGACTTCACAAGATCCTCAAAATTAACTTTTTATTCTCAAAACTTAAAATTTTAAAATTAAATCTTCAACATTTGCCGACTTCAAGATTAAACTCCTCAAATTTAACTTAGAACCAACTCTCACTTCTAAAATTATAATTATTCTACTCGTTCAAATTTTATTAAAATCCTTAAATTTAAATTTCTTAAGTCAATTCTTATCAAAATCTGCAAATTTTAAATCTCACAAAATTTAAATATTTCAAGCTACTTCAAATCTAAATTTAAATCCGTCATCATAATCTCCTTAAAATTTAAACACAATTACAAGCATATCATAATCTTAAATTCTCAACTCTTTATTTAAATTCATGTTTATCCTAGAAATCTAAACTCCAAAAAAAAAAAATTTAATTCATCAAATATTTCAAATTTAAATTTGAATTCAATATATCATAATCGCCTTAAAATTCAAATAACTAAATTTAAATCTAAATTCGATCCATCATTATCTCCTCAAAAAATTTAAATAACCAAAGCTCATTCAATCTAAAATCTTAATCCGAAATTTAATTTTTTTTTTAACTTCGTAGTCTTCAAATTTTAAACAAAATTTCCATTCTCAAAATCTAAATTAATAATTTATTTCTTAAAATTCAAACTTTAACTCGAATCCTCAAATTAATTTTTTTTTTCTTCTAAATCCATCCTATAAAAATTTAAATTCAATCCCCATATGCTTATCCTCACAATCAAATCTATATCTTTAAGTTTTTTTTTCTTCACATAATCTCAAAGAAATTCTAAATTTTCTTTAAAAAAAAAAACTTAAAGGGCAAAAGCACTCAAATCTCCTTATCATATTATTCTTAATTGCCTTCTTAACCACCATCTAAGAGTTTCACATGCAATATAAAAAAAATTTACTATAATTTGAATTTGACATTTATAATTTCTACAACTTCTACCCACCTTAGAACAAAACACTATATCAAAACTTTAAGTTTCCACAAGGCTTTTTTATCTTCCAAAAAAATTTCATAAGTTCCTCTATTATCACTTATTCTCGAAAACTTTCAATCCAACTATGTACCTATAGTTTTTCTTTAGCATATTCATATACTCCTCCCTATCTACAAAAGTATATTAAAAATATAACAAGCAACTAATAATGCAATTTATCCAAGGAATATTTATTTTTAACCATTTTATAACTTATACCAAGCACGGGTGTTCCTCTCTCCGAAATAAGGGGAGACGAGAAACAATGATAGTGATGTCAAGGGAAATAAACGATTACAATTGCGAAGGCCAAGGGAAAATCGAATTCAATGAGAAAATTGTTAAATCAGTTGTGGATTGAGTTCCTATCTTGGTATATTCCTATTCGCAGGCTCGTATTAGTATAGTTATGTAACCAATACGATATGCTCTAACATGTCTAGAGGACAAGTATATTTTTTAATAAGTTAAGAACTATATCTCAATCCATGCAAAATAGTCATACGAAGAGCGAACCAAGTGCACTAAGGTTGATCAGACCATAATACATGGATTCTAATTAGACAATGTATTAGTAGGCGTCCCCAGTAACACATGTCATGAACAAGCTCGATAGAAAAATAAGCTTACAAAACTAGGCTATAATAGCGACATAAGTCAAGATAGTCCAAAATATAAGTACGTGAGATTATGATGAATGAAAGTACAAATAGTTCAAATTCATCAAGAATCTAAGACTCATCCGGTGTTTGTGTCTCCACAGTTGTCATACTAACTTCTTGTCTAAGTCTATGGTTGACCAATTAGGATTCAGACCGCTAGAATTCTGCAGTCTTGGCAAACACCATCTCCTTATGCTAGTATATATTTCGGTGTCGTTCAATTATACCTTATTAGTGTAGCTTAATAACTATGGAATTCTAGGACATGCTATCCAACTTACAAAGATTCAACTAGTATTATAATTGCTTTATGGAGATTCTACAAAATAGACTTGTTCTTGTAAATAGAGTAGAAATTCTTATTAAGGTATATAAGAAAAAGATTTGGTACTATTAGGGTATCCATCCTAGTGCATTATAAAACTTTCTAAGGTGATGGCCATCCTTAACTCTTAGTTATAATCAGTGTTTATAGAACAAAAGGTGTTAATATTGAGAATGAAGAAGTTGCTGGCTCGCAACGTGAGGGAGAATATAATCTATATTGAGATATATTTATGAAGGTTATATGATTTGGAACTAAAGGATAACTACAAAATTATATTCTAACCTAAATGAACAACTCAACCTATCAAGTTCTAACAATTATCAACAAAATCAGAATTTAAGATTAATCAAACCATAATCCTATCAAACTATAATCCTATCATAAAAAAAATTACTTAGCCTGAAATTAGAGGGGTAAGGTGGCACGATTTGAAAGATGAAGGAAAATTTTAGTCATCGCACAAAATAACGAACATCAAAGTTAAGGTTATGAAAAAACAAGATGTAAAAGTAAATAAGGCTCTTGATGATAACGTGGTTTGTTAAGAGGAGATGGTATGCAAGTTATCGAGGTCGGGGTATGATCAAGGAAGGATTTCAATTATTTCCTAGGTGCAAACGATTAGAGAGCATGACAAGGGATCCATGATTGATAGAAGGGATAAGTAACGTAAGTGGATATCATGGTGTCCTAAGAGAAGGTGATATATTATTCTCTGTGTTCAGGGTATAGTCAAGAAAAAAAAGGTTCTAATCATTTACTATGTTCAATTATTTGAAGAGCTATGATAATTGATCTATAATTGGTGGATGGTTAACTCAAGATGGGAAAACATAAAAATAGTTGGATGATAACATATTTCCTAAGAGGAGATGATATTCGCGAGGATATAATAGTCTCCTAGGTTGGCACGATTTGAAAATAGAGTCAAATCCTTGCAATGGTTAGATGTTTAAAGTAACGGCAAGAAAGTTATAATAAAGGAAAGATAGTTACCCAAGGTTGGATGATATGGCACTGTCGATGACTTAAAAATACTCAAATATGAATCTGCGATGATCATAAATTCTAAGGGATCTGTTAGGCTGAAGATAGGGTACCCTTGCTCCTACTAAGGTATTGGTTCATTCCTCTTGGTTTCCTAAGATACTGCTCTGCTAATACCAAGACAAGAATCTAAATTTATAATTCCTATATATTATCTCACTATAGAAGTTAGTTTTAGTCCTAATATCCAACAATAAATTTCTATTGGTTCCTTAATACTAGGGTCAAACAATATGGTCAAATTTCTAACTAACCTTAGTAGTTTATACTACACTCAAGTCATACCTAAATATAACAAGGGATAATAGTTAATCAACTTACAGGTGCTGGATGTTAGGACTTATTTAGGTATACTAAACTTTTGGGAGCTGTCAATATTCTAGTTCGTTTTCTTAGTAGGTATGCTATCATAATTATCTTCTAAACCTAACAACAAGGATTTCCATATTCTGGCAGAAGCATATACTCAAGGAACTATTAGAGGAGTACATTTATCCCTCTAAAATAGGGAGAGGTGAGAAAATGGTTCTAGTGACGTCAACAAAATTAAGAGAATGCAATTCTGAAGGCCAAGGAAGGTAGTCGAGTTCAAAGAATTTGGAACAAAATTAAGAAAGTTAGTCAAATAAGTGAATAAGATCATATATTCTAATCCTAGTTGCAGGCTTGCTCGGTACAGTGACGTAACCGAAACAATATGCTCTCGACCTGTATGGGCCACCACTAAAAACATGTCATGTCCCAGTCCCAAAATACGTAGGACCAGGTATACGTACTCATGTCAGCTGTACGAACAAGTATAGAAACCCAATTTAATGGACCTAACCAGCCGTAGTATACTGTAGAATATAACTAATTCACAATATCACAGACAGGTAATAATCTAGTCTCATCCACAAATATCACAGAATAGAAAACTAAATGAATAGATAGTCTCAGAACCCACTACAAATAAAGTCTAGTGGAGAACAACTCACGCTAATAAAGTATGAAAGAATACTGAAAAAAATACAACTAGACAATAATAAAATAGTCCAAGTGCCAGCTAACTAGATAAGGACACCCAAGACACTAAGCAACTATCATCCATAACGCTCAGGGAAACTCATGTGGCTCCACCTCAAGATCCTCGTAAGCAAAATCTCCAACTTCGTAGTCCGTAGGGTACAAGTGCTCGTCTGGATCTGGAAAATGTGCCATGTCCTCAGGTCAGAAGATACCACGTACCTTCACAATATACCATGTAAGTCTACTACTCTAAGACGCGTGCACACAACTAACAAATAACAAATAGACATAATGTAACTGTACAATACAATTAAGCAAGGTGTACTTGCCTTCCGAGCCAAACTGCGGACACAACAAGTCCGGTCTGGAGCTCTCCACAGAAACGTCTCGAACACCTACCAATTAATTATTACACTAATTAGACTCTAATTTTCTAGTTAAATTAGGTTATTATCTAGTTATTAATTCTACACTGGTTGCACATGCAAATAGCTACACACCAGAATATTACTAGTCATTAAACATTTTCAAAACTATTTTTAAATCATTAATTATTAAAAACTATTAATTCTGAAATTATTTATAATTATATGAAAATAACCAACCTAATATCATTGCATGCAAAAAGTCTCTACGGACGACAACTAGTGATTCCTAGCAACTACGCTACGTAGTTTATGCATGCAACTACCCTATTTGCATCAAAAATATCAATAAATAATAAAATAATACATTAAACATTCTGTAATTATAATATATTAAATTTTAGAATTTATTTATATAGTCAAAATATGGCAACCTTCAAAGAACTACAACTAGTATTGATGCACTGTCCGTGTCTAGATTGTTCAACAACTAGGGGTAGTTTTGTACATAAAAATATGGTTTCACATTCATTAAAATATTTCTAATCATTACCTAACATTAACATGGTTCTACATGAGTTTTATTTCATGAAAAATTGGAAGGAGATTTGAAGTTGGAAAACTTACGCGTACGTGATTACGGCGGGGACCTTCGCCACTACGGCCAAACGGAGTACCAAACGAACTCCAAACTTCGCGCCACTTGACCGGGTGCTAGAGGACTTCAAATAGATTAAAAAATTAGAATTTTGGAGGGGTTTTGGTCGTTGTTTACAACAGCAATAAGCAGCAGTAGCATCCGACCTAATATGGTGGTGTTCGGGTGAAGGATTGGCCTTGGAATCGGCCTTGGGGTGCTCATGGGGGTGCGTGAAGGTGTGGGAAAGGGAGAGGAGGAAGAGATGTTAAAAAGGGAGGGGGTTGTTGTTGTGGTCGTTCATAAGAGAGGAGAGGCGGCTAGGGCTAGGTAGATGAGAGGGTTGCATGTTTATATATACTTGTTGGTTGGGCTTTTGGGTGTTGGTTGCTTGGAGTTGTGTTGGGCCCAAAAGGGACTTGTGTTTAAGGGTCCATGAGGGTTTGTTAGGCTTCTAATGATCCTTGGCCTATTATATAATTAATTATTTTAATTTAAATAAAGTGCACAAAAGATATGCAATATGCGATTTCCTAAAATAGAAAACTGGATATTTAAACTAGGATTTGAACCATTTGATGTTTATGAAGCATGTAAGGATTTAAATGAATGGGACACCCTTAATATGAACACGTTAGGTCTAGTTAGACTCATGGATGTGAAGTTGGTTAGATGAAAAGGGTTGATGTTGCGCATTAAAATCGTACGCAACGACAAAGTGCTAAATTGTCAATATCTAGATTTTACGTCGCGAAAGTTGTGCGACAAAAACGAAGCATAGCGATATGAATTTATGAGTGACATTCAATCCATGAACCTAATTTGGCTCGGCTAAGTCTAGTATGCAAAGTTAGTCGGAAGGTAAGGGCTAGTGTTGTACAAAAATCTCAAGATCAAGGCAAAAAGTATCTATAGTTCAATAAATTATCAAATAAATATTTAAATTAAATAATTATTTAATTAATTAATTGCTAATTACCAAAATAACCCTATATAAAAATCAGGGTGCTCACACTTGGGATGGAGATCAGCCGAGAGAGAGAGAGAGTCCATGCTGCTACACTTGTCCCAAAAGAAGTACATTCACCGGGTACTTCAGCGTTTCGGGATGGATGGATCAAAGAAAGTGAGTAACCCTCTTGCGGCTTACTTTAAGTCCACTAAGGAGCAATGTCCATCTACTAAGAACGAGAAGGAAGATATGGAGCGGATTCCATATGCCTCAGTCGTGGGGAGTCTTATGTATGCTATGGTGTGTACGAGACCTGACATCGCTCACGCAGTTGGCACAGTTAGCAGGTATACTTCCAATACTGGAAGGGTACATTGGAGTGCGGTCAAGTGGATTCTACGATACCTTCAGGGCACTGCCGATTGGAGACTTTCATTTGGTGGTGACGAGCCGAAGCTGGTTGGGTATACCGATGCTGATATGGCTGGAGATGTAGACACAAGGCGATCGACTTCGGGCTATGTGATGATGTTTGTTGGTGGAGCGGTATCGTGGCAGTTGCGGTTGCAGAAGTGTGTTACCTTGTCAACAATAGACAGAATACATTGCGGCAACGGATGCTTGCAAGGAGTTGTTGTAGATGAAGAAGCTGCTGCAGAAAATTGGACTAAAGAGTAGTACCATTTGCTTTGCGATAGCCAGAGTGCAATTCGCTTTGTGAAGAACCAGACATTTCATAGCCGATCCAAGCACATTGATACCTGGTATCATTAGATACGGAATGTGGTTGAAAAGAAGCAAGCAGCGCTTGAGAAGGTTCATACGGATGACAACGGAGCAGACATGTTCACAAAAATTCTTCCAAAGAAAAAGTTCGAGTACTGCAGGCGGATCATCGAGATTGCGACCCCTCCACATAGTTGTGAAGGGGGAGATTTGTTGGAGTGGATTGGGTTCCCAACCTATGTGGAAAATACCCCGGAGTTGGATTGAGTATTCCTACATATAATAGGAATACCTCAATATATTTGGATTGGGTATTCCTACATATAATAGGAATATGTCAATGGATTCGGATTTGGATTGGGTATTCCTATATATAATAGGAATACTAGTTGTGGGTTTGAGGTTATATATATTAGGTGTCTCCTAGCCCTAAAATATATCTCATATTTCAAAAAAATATTACAAAAGGAGGCAAGAGTACTTTTACAACATTGGAAGGAGAGAGGAAGAGATTGATGGCTATTTCGAAGAGGATATCGGTTTCGGGTAATTCTTTTCTCGTCATCTCCATTCTTCGTTTGTCTGTGATCTATTTTCTATTCCAAAGAGTTGTGGTGATCCGTTTGGATCAGTGAGAAGTTTGTAAAGAGTCGGTGTATTTCTTATTCCATTAGTGGAGGCTTTTCAAGGTTGGACTCCGATCGTCCCGTGGTTTTTTCCATTTGAATTTTTCACGTAAAAATCTCTGTCTGCGATTTGTGTTTGGCGTTTTTGGTTTGTGTGCTTTTGCTTGGTTTTGTTGCAGGACTTCTTGGTTTGGGGAACGATTTCTGCGCTTTCGTTCCCAACAGCTATCCGCCCACATACAGCAGCCTGTGTGCAGCCCACACGCGCACAAACAGCCCCCTAGCTGTCCGTTCCCAGTGTGCAGCCTTGCACCATCATAAGAGCAGTCCCCTGCTGTCCAGGGAGCGCCAAAGCAACCAGTGCAGCCCCTGTGCACACTGTGAGCAGCCGCACGGCCCCTGGCTGCTGTCCGCCAGTGCAAACAGCCCCTGCGAACAACCTGCAGTCCTTTGTGCAACAGATCCATTGCTCCCCTCACATCCGCCAACCAAGCATAGTTCGCACAAGCATTTCACAAGTCCACAAGTCTTGAGATCGACCTTTGCTAGCCATCGGGCTTACAACCATAAGGTGGTGTTTGATTCAAGTTTTGCAGGCTTGGGAATGAATTTTAGATTCCTTACCCTTGTTTGGTATGTCTAGGATTGGGAATTATGAGAGAATATGAGGGGCTTCATATTCCCATTGTTGTGGGAAAGTAATTCCCAATAACCCCCTTAGAAATAGTTTTGCTTTCCTAGGAATGTTGTTTGAATATTTTGTTTGGGCAATAACATCCTCATTTTACTTTCAAAATATGAACTTCTATCCCAAACATGTAAATTTAGGTAATATAAGCATGAAATTTATGGAAAACTAAATAAATTAATATTCATTTTTTATATTACCAACCTAACCTGACCTAACAGGGGTATGAGAATGTTGAATTTCTTTCCCATGGGAAAGAAATAGAAAATGAATTCCTAGGAATACAAAACCTTCATCCAAACGACCCCTAAGTGGATTTCTTAGCCTTTGGGCTTGTATCCTTAATTGGATTTTGTTAGCCTTTGGGCTTACATCCTTAATTGGATTTTGATAGCCTTCGGGCTTACTGGTGGCATTGGAAAGCAGAAACTTCAAGGCCAGCTTCGCACAAGCTTGTAAATAGGGCAGGCTTAATCCTGCTTCAAAGGGCTAGCATTACAACCAATCCCGACGCAAAACTAGCTCCGCTGAGGACGCAGCACCGCGACATGGTTCTACGACGCGGTTATCCAGCACCATGATGCTAATAATCTGTGGCAGTTACAGGTTGTTTGACTTATTCCTACCGAACCGAGATTTAGGGTATAACCACCTACGTACTTCCACGTACTTAGTGGGTTGAAATGGCCAGTAATACTAGACCATTATGGCCGAGATCCCGTGAGTAATGGGAACAACAACAGCTAGCTCCATTGTAGGATTTGGAGGCTATTGAGCCCCTCATATTAGTGAGCTAGCCTCGTTGAATAGTCCCGTTGCGGACTATGAAGACTTTCTAGCCAAGTTTTCAGATCCGCTGCTAAGTCGTTACAGGAGCTCTAATGCCCCTAAACTCTATAAATAGTCCCCTAGGGGCTGAATGGTGAACCCCACTTTAGCTATTAAAGATATATATGAGAGAGTTTCCCTCTGCTTTTTTCAAAGCACTGCAACAAAAAAGCAGGAGATCAAATCTTCAGTACAGATCATCAACGGAACAAAGTGGTCGTTACTGACCAAGTTTCCACTAGCATACTTCCTAAAAAAAATTTAAAAGTTGTAAAGTTTTGTTGTAATAAGCTAAAACACAAGAAACTTGAAGAAAAAGCACTCAGGTAATAACCTTTTGGGAAACATGTATAAATAATCTAAAAGAAATAAACAAAAAACAAAAAACAAATCTAAGCAAATAACAATGAGAAGTAAGATTATAAATTTATATAAACTGCTAAGCCTCCTATTCCCCAACAGTAAAAATAATGACATTTAACGTACTAAACCATCAAACCGACAACAAAGAAAGGTTAAAGATACTGATAATTATTACCTAGGTGCAAAGACACAAATATGAGTCAGAGCAATATGGACATGATTGCATACACATCTAGCTTTTGGCATGTTCCGTAGTATTTTTTCACATCATGGACACATTATCCATGATTGTCTGGGGTGAGCATGGTATGGTTTGGTTCAATTTTTAGGCCATCCCTGAATTAGTCCGCCATCCTGCTGTTCTCTAAAATTAAGAACCGGACCGGACCGTCCAAACCTGTAGAACTGCACCCCGTCAATCCCGGTTTGGTTCGGTTCTTTCACTCAGTTCTACACACTAAACAAATCATGCTAAAATCTAGAAAAAGTTACATGTATTACAATACTTAAATAACAAACATCATCCTAGATTTTTAAGGATGTTTTAATTTAAAATTTTATGAACAATCATAAATAGCCAATCATATTTTTTTAAATTCATAAAGTCATTTTAGTGCACTCGGTCCGGTTTGTATCAAACGTTTCTAGTTTATCAACCCGAACCAGACGGAAAATTTTAAAATCGCACCGGACCATAATGTGAGCATAAATAACCCGATCAAACCCAACATGCTGTTTTTTGATTTGGTTTGGTTTGGTTTGGTTCTTTCTTGGTTCATGCACACCCTTAAATGATTCCTTGGTTATTACTCAATTAAATAAATAGACTAAACAATTTACTGTTTTACAATCTAAGAATACTAGGAAACTACCATACAGTCCAGACCCAATATTGCACGGTGCAAATGTTATAGGTCTATGAGAATGTACTTTGTGCCTAAGAGCCCAAATGAATGTTTGACTAAAGATTGCAAAATCACATTTACGCAAACTAATGAGAAACACAGACAGGTAAATAACTAGTTATAACGCCAAAGATAATAAACAGTTCAGTAAAATCAATCCGCCTAGGCTAGGGCGGAGCCAGAAAATTCAACTAGTTGGGGCCGAAAAGAAAACATTATACTTCATGCTATGTTAAAACTAAAATATATTTTCCTATGTTTAGGAAGAGTCAGTGACAAAAGCTCTTGACAAGTCATACTACTTATCAAAGAATCAAAGAGATTGCTAGTTTTTTTTTTTTTTTTGACTAATATGATAATATCTTCTTTATCATTTTCTTTGCAGTAGTTCATATAATTTTTGTTATTGTGTTTTTATGTACTCAATAATTTCAATTATGAACTATCTAAAAAGGTGTTAACATAAACGTTCCCAAATGAAATTCGTACATAAGTTATCATCTAATATTTGAAATTGCAATCAACAATAACGAAGCCTTCGTACCAAGTTTTTGAAGTCGGATGTTGCAATTGCAATCAGGAAATAATAAATTCATTCACACCAGAAAATGACATAAAGAATTAAAAATGTAATACATAACTGAAATTTTCTCAGGAAAGATTGTCCTTACAGCAAGGATGCAGTCTTATCCTTTCCTTCAAATCTCGGTCTTTCTTTTAAGATATTTCTAACCCATTATTTTCTTTCTAGATCTTTCTAATCCATAAGTAAAGAGATTTATGTGATTCAATCATTTTAAAATTGAAATTTTGGATGGGTTTCTTTGTAAAAATGTTCTAGATGAAGGAATAAAAATTTTGAGTTAAAATATCAAATATTTAGATGGGGACAGAAAACCATATCTCACAAAGATTTTTCTAAACAAAATATGTGGTATTGTAATATGGAAGTTTTTTACTAACAAAAATATGAAACCAAAATTTGGGAAAAGAAATCTTTTAATCAAAGTGTTAGGTTGGGGAGTGGACTTTAATGCCCACAGATATCATTCACAGATATCACTGCACAAGAACTTAAGATTATAATGTTGCCTTGTTACACATTCTCCGTAGACTTCTATCTAACGAGGCTTTGGGCAAGAGATGTAGGATAAAGAATACCACTTTGATGTGAAAGAACAATTGGAACTGAAAATTCATATCTTCCATAATCATGTTTTAGAGAATCTTGGGAAGATGGTGAGGAAGACTAGAGGAGACTGAATAATTGTCCAATGACTTGACAAAAGTCATTTCCTAGTATGGAGATTGAGTGGATATTTTGTAACTTGCTACCTCAGCATATACAAATTCAAAACCACAACTCATTGGAGTCTCGAACCTTCTTAACACCCTACCGCTGCCCTTCCCAAAACTATGAGCCAAAGCAAGGTTCTGGGTATTTCTAAATATGTTCCTCATTATTAGGATCATACTGTTACCAGGGTGGGCCTTTTACAGACCACATATCAGTTCAAGCTAGCACAAACCATATCTAACCCTCCCCAAACTCCATTTTTCCTACACTGACCTGTAGGGTGGAGTAGGAAAATCCTAATGAATTCCTGGAGATGATAGAATGGAAGAGAGGGAGAGAGGTCGTAAAGCTTTTTATAAGTTTCAATTGACACATTAAAATAATGCATTTTCAATATCATATATCACACATAGATAACTATTTTATTCAACCTTGCATTCATTTTTTTCTTCCAGTGTAAGTCCTAATGTTGTCACACAAAAAGTACATTTTATCCAATTCTTATAGCAACCTCATAAATTTCATGTGCCCCTTCAACATGACGTGGAACTTAGTACGCTCTTCATCTCCAATGGTACTCTACTCATTGTTGTCCCTTTCTGTTGCTACAATTATGAAGTCCTCGTAGGCTGTGTAATTGTCTTAACCTTTAATGCATAGATGATAAGATATTTCATGGACAATAATTCATTAGGATACCAAGCACGAGTCTATAGTTGACCCTAAACATTAGGTTAGGAAGAAGGAAGCTTGGAGAGGGGAGCACCATAAATTTGGATATGTTGGTAGATTTAAGGTTGCTTGTGATAGCTAAGGATGAAAGAACAACAATAATTACAAATATGATATGATAGTCGTATGAGAATGTCATTCGTTTTCACTCTTTGGCTTAATGTACCATAGAGATTAATGCAATTTCCTATTTCAAATTGTATCATCTTATCTCTTCGTCAAGACTCTTTATAGTCTAAGGGAACTTGTATTGGAGAGTGCTCTTTCGTTGCATGAGCTTTGTTGAAGTCCCTACCACAACACCAAAATCCGATAGTTATGGTGAGGGTTAAATATCTAAAATGTTCAAACATGTCTCCACAGGTCAAGTATCCATTTTGTGGCTAAGAGTTGGACCAACGCCACGGTATAATTTTTCATTAATCTGCTTAAAATGCACGCCATATAGATTTTAACAGGGTTGCTTACATACCGTGTTGAAGTCCATGCTTAGATACCATGTTAAAGTGTTGAAGTCCTTGCTTAGATACCATGTCAAAGTCATTGACAGTACACCAAACTACAATACAGTTGTGGTGGAAGTTGAGCATAGTTATTAAAAGCTCAAGGCACATTGTGCCGCGAAGGATGTTTAAGATTGAAGCACGAGAAGTGAGGCAAAAGCACGAGCCTCATGAAGACGAAGTGCACACTTACTGAAAATTATATATAAAAAATATATAGCTCATATGTTTAATAAATATTACTTGTATGCAAATAAGCACTAAATTATTGATGATTTATTGTTTTCAATTTTTACACAATAATACAACTGACTCTTTTTCTTTTTGGTTCAAGGTGAACAATAGGCAATAGCATATTAATACTCTAATAGCATGCTAATACTCTAATAGCAGTATGTCGAATTCAAATTAAATAGAAAACGAAATCTAAGTATTTTAATATAACAACAATAAAGTCTTTATCCCATAATTTTTGGGTCAGTTATTTGAATCCTCCTCTTCCAATCAGCTCTGTTAAGGGTCATGTCCTCCGTAACGCTAACAAGATCCATATACTTTTTTTACATTTCAAACCATGTTAGGCTAGGCCTATCTCTAGTCCTACTGGCTCAATTAACTATTATATTATTGCTTCTCCTTACCGAGGATAAACATGGATGGTCTTAGAGCCGTTTTATAGAATTTTTCTTTCAACTTCAGAGGTATATTGTTATCACACACTACTCTAGAAGCACTAATCCATTTCAAACATCGTGTTTTAATTTTATACATGATATCATTCTCAATCTCTCTATCTTGATGAAAATCGATCATAAATACCGGAAGCTATTACTCTTAGGTATCTCTTCTCCTTCTATATGGACTCTCGCCTCTCTTTTCTCCTTGACTTCGGGTTAAAATTATATTTTATATACTTTGTCTTTGTTCTAGTAATTATAAATTCCTTAGATTCCAAAGTCTGACTCCATACTTTTATTTCATCATCTAACCCTTATCTACTCTAATCAACTAAGACAATATTATCGGCAAACATCATACACCATGGAATCTACTCTTAGATATGCCTAGTGATTTCATCAATAACTATCGCAAAAAGGTAATGACTAAATGTTGATCCTTAATATAAGTCGATAGTAGTAGGAAATGTGCTACTATCTCCTTCAATAGTTCGCACGGTTGTCTTAACTCTATTATACATATCCTTAATAATCTCAATATAACTCCTAGAAATTTAGTTCTTCCTCCAAGCCCACCACGTTATCTCCCTAGAAACTCGATTATACAATTTCTTTAAGTCGATAGAAAACATATGCAAATCTCTCATTTTCTTCCTATATCTTTTTATTAATCTCTTAGTAAGTAAGTGGCTTCCATACTAGATCTCTTAGGCATAAAGTCAAGTTGAACCTCTGAAATCCTCCTAGACTCTTTTCTTAATCTTTGCTCAATCACTCTCTTCCATAGTTCACGGTATGATTGATAAGTTTAATTCTTCCACGGTACTTGTTACAACTTTGTACATCTTCATTGTTCTTATATATAGGTACTACAATATTGCTTCTCCATTCATCTAACATTTTCCTATTCCTTAGGATTTTATTGATTCAAAGAGATCCGACAATGTTTTACACTTGTTGTCGGCTACCTAACGCAACTCTCCCCCTTTATCTGGACTTGGGACCGACAATGAAAATATAGAACATTAAGAACAACATGGACAGAGTTTGTATCTCTTACATTTCAAACAACATGTGGGGTTTGTACCACTTACATTTCAATGGCTAAAAAAATTAGAGTAAAAGTAACATGTAAAATAGAATATATACGAGGCATGCCTCAAATGGGCT
The DNA here is from genome assembly GCA_036927795.1 of Iris macrosiphon. Classification (NCBI taxonomy): domain Eukaryota; kingdom Viridiplantae; phylum Streptophyta; class Magnoliopsida; order Asparagales; family Iridaceae; genus Iris; species Iris macrosiphon. The sequence continues at coordinate 121,578,644 of JAYESA010000006.1, forward strand.
TGAATCTTACCAAGAGGTTCTATGAAGCGTGAGGGTCATGAAGGAAGCCTCGCTCCACCTACATCGAGGCATTAAAGGATGAGCCTCAAGCCCGAGGTACACCTCACATGCACTTTTCACAACTATGGAGTTAAGGGTTAAATATTTACAATATTCCAATAAGTTTAAATTGTGTAGCCAAAAGGTAGATCTACCTATCTACCAATTAGTTGGTTTGGAATTTAGAAATCATCAAAACTCTATGACGTAAACCATTTATGCCATCTTGATGACGGCTCACGGTGTGGGGTTGTGTAGTATAAGATATGAGAGTTATGTTAAGTAGGTAGGAAGTTACGAAGATCCGTGCCATCTCTCTCCATATTGGGACAGTGAGTTTCATCTATTTATTAGCAGACATTTAAATCTTGGTTTTGATTTTGATTCCTAGCATGACACAAGTTCAGAAGTTTCAGGAGTTTTGATTATTTTGATCAGGGCATGTGAGTTCACCTTCTAAAAAGGTTACATTTATATGAACAATCAAAAAAGCGACATGAAATTTCTCTAAGGGAAAACTTGTAGCCCCATCAAGAAGTTTTTGCCTCCCCCCTCCCCCCCCCCCCCACCCCCCACCCCCCCACACACACAAAGAAATTAGAAGAAAGCCTGCTTGCATATATTCAAAAGCACACAAAAGAATAGAATCGACTCATAGAGAGCAAAACAGTAGAAGACCAAATATCTTAATCTCTATGTTGGTCGCACAGCGGAAATAAACCCAAGAAAATCAGAGAATGCCTCAGAGAAAGTTCACAATCACAAAAACAAGGATTTAATGGTTCGGCCTTACTCCCACGGACGAGAGTGATTTAATTCCACTACGAAGAAGAAAAAGAATTACAATTGCTCTCAACACTTCTTTCCTTGCTCTCAAGAACTCTCTACAAAAAACCCTCCCAAAACTTTTGTGTTGAACTTATTCAACAATTTTTTTTTGCTCTCTTATGTCGAACTTATTCAACAATCATTGAGCACAATTTGAAATGCCTTAGGGAGAAACCTTTGGCCCATTTATATAGCATAACATATATCTATACATGAAAATCCAACATTATGTAGGAATAGAAACCCAATCTTATTCTTCAAAGATATGGTCAAATCCAACATTATGTAGAAATATGAATTAAATCTTATTCTTCAAAGATATGGTCAAAGGTCAAAGTCAATCTTCTTCAAAGATATGGTCAAATATATTAGTCAATCTCCTTCAAAGATATGGTTGAATATATTTTCCTTTATATCTCCACCTCGACAAGATTTTGCCACAAAATTGAGCCGACACACTTCTCCACCGCACAGCTTCACCAAATCAACCACTCGTCAATCCCGTCCGAAGGGCTCTCAAGCAATAGGAAGAACTTGGAGGGAGTCCAAGCAATATGGGAACTTGGTTCCAGGAACAACCTTAGTCAACATATCAGCGGGGTTGTCCTTAGTATATACATTTTCAAGTGCAATATCTTTGTCTTCTATAACATCCCGTATGAAATGATAGCGAACTTCAATATGCTTGGTCCTTGCATGATGGACTTGATTCTTTGCCAAGTGGATAGCACTCAAGCTATCACAATGCACATCAACTACATCCTGCTTCACTCCCAAGTCATTAATCAAGCCGCGAAGCCATAGGCCCTCTTTCACTATCTCTGTCATTGCCATATACTCTGCTTCCGTAATTGACAAGGCAATCGTATCCTGCAACATAGACCTCCAACTGACTGGTGTACCATGTAGAACAAACACGTATCCAGTAGTTGACCTACGCCTATCTAGATCGCCAGCATAGTCTGAATCCACATATCCACTGACATGACTAAAGTCTCCACCAAAGTGTAATCCTACGTCAATGGTACCCTTCAAGTACCTGAATATCCATTTCACAACCTCTCAGTGCTTCTTTCCTGGATTAGCCATAAAACGACTAACCACACTTACGGCTTGTGCAATGTCTGGTCGAGTGCACACAATAACATACATCAAACTGCCAATTGCACTCGCATAAGGAACTCGAGCCATGTGCTCCTCCTCCTCATCTGTAGTAGAAGATAACTTGGCTGAAAGCCTAAAACCAGCCAAAGGAGTAGAAACAGACTTGGTATCTTCCATACCAAAACGAGCAATAATCTTCTCAATATAGGACTTCTGAGACAAAGACAATCTTCATTTCTCCCTCTCCCTTTTAATCTCCATTCCCAAAAAAAATTGGCTCCACCCAAGTCCTTCATCTCAAACTCCGAGCTAAGTTGAGACTTCAGTTTATCTCTATATCATGCTTTTTGAAGCAATAAGCATATCATCCACATTAAGCAATAGATAGATATAACCTCCACCACGAAGTTTATCAAAGTAAACGCAATAATCATACTTATTTCGGATAAAATTATAGCGTATCATAAAGGTTTCGAACCACTTGTACCACTATCGAGGAGATTGCTTCAACCGTTACAACGATTTTTTCAACAAACACACATGATTTTCCTTGCCAACCATCTTGAAGCCTTCCGGTTGATGCATATAAATCTCTTCGTCAAGGTCGTCATGCAAGAATGCCGTCTTCACATCGAGTTGCTTCAACTCGAGATCCTGATGAGCTACCAAGCTCAATAATACGCGAAAAGAAGTGTGCTTGACCACCGGAGAAAAGATCTCATTGTAGTCCACCCTCTTCGTCTGTGCGAAGCCCTTTGCTACTAATCTTGCCTTGAACCGAGTGGCACCTGACTCTGGAGAAGCTTCCTTCTTCTTGTATACCCACTTGCAGCCTATAGCTCACTTGCCCTTAGGCAATGGAACCAAATTACATGTACAATTCTTGTGGAGACTCAATATCTTCCCGCATAGCTACCATCCATCTATCACTACTAGTATCTTTGAGAGCCTGTTTGAAGGTGATAGGCTCGTCATCTTCCATTGGCAGTGCATATGTCACCACATTCAACTGTCCATAATGCTTGACCGGTTCATCAAATCCATACATGTGCACTGGCTTGACCGGTCTCCTTGGCCTAGTAGTGGCCAAAGAATCTTGTTGCTGGTGTTGCTCTTCCTATGGTTGTTGTTCTTGTGAGGCTTGTTATTTTTGTGAGGCTTGATGAACATCTTCAGAAACCTCCACCTCATCTGATGCATCCTCAGATGACTCAATCTCAATAGTTTAAAATTTGCTAGATTACTATCCTTAACGGACTCACTCTTCTTGCTTGAAGTTAACATTGAAAACTCATCGAAGGTGACATCCCTGCTGATTAAGAACTTCTTATCCTCCAGGCAGTACAGACGGTATCCCGTCACTCCATGTGCATATCCCAAGTAAATAGCTTTCTTGGCTCGTGGATCCAACTTACCACCATTGACATGATAGTAATCTTTGCATCCAAACACGGACAAAGTGTTGTAATCTGCTAGTTTGCTAGTCATCTTCTCATATGGAGTCTTACAGTCTATAGTTGGAGTTGGTGATCTATTAATCAAGTACCGCGCTATGTGTATAGCATCCCCCCACCATTCCTTGCCTAAACCAGCATTGGAGAGCGTACATCTTGTTTTCTCAATCAAGCAAGGTTCGGTTCATCCTCTCTGCTAACCCATTCTGCTGCGGCGTGTTCCTGACAGTCCAATGTCGCAAGATGTCTTCTTGAGCACAGAAATCTTTGAAAGGTCCATAGGTATATTCAGTAGCATTGTCAAACCTCAATGTTTTCACCTTTCTACCTGCTCTGTTCTCTATTATCGTTTTCCACAGCTTGAATTTTTCGAACACTTGATCTTTGATTTTGATAAAATATAGCTAAACATAATGTGTATAATCATCAATAAAAGTAACATAGTACCTTGCTTCATTCTTGGAAGGAATCCTGCTAGGTTCTCATATATCTGTATGCACAGAGTCGAGAATACCTCTTTTCTGCTTGCTTGTACTGAAGATCACCCTGTGTTGCTTGCCATAAACACAATGCTCACAGAAATTCATACTTGGCTTCTTTAAGCTCTTCAGTAACCCCTGCTTGCTTAGTAAGATCAGGCCCTTCTCACTCATATACCCAAGCCACATATGCCAAAGACGTATGCTATCAGAGGAATCCGATGTACTGACTCCGATGTACTGACTGCTAAAGTCTCAGTGTTTCCCAATAAGATACAAAGGTTACCATGTCTATGACCTTTCATCACCACCAAAGAACCACGAACTTGTTATCATTCGAGTCAAGCATACCAAGAGAAATAAAAAAATTCTTGAGGTCGGGAACATGTCTCACATCGGCCAAAGTCCGCACAATTCCATCATGCATCTTCACCTTGATAGATCCAATTCTAACAGCTCGACATGCGTTGTTGTTGCCCATCAACACAGAACCACCATTTGTCACCTTATATGAAGAAAACCACTCCCTCTTTGGATGCATATGGTAGGAGCATCCAGAATCAAGAATCCAACGGTCACTCATGTTGTCACGTGCCACCAAAAAATATACTCCGTCACTGTCGACTTGTGAAATACAGTTTGCTTCATCACCTTCTCTTTCTGTCTTATTCTCATTTTTCTTGTTCTTCTTTGGACGAGAATACATATTTGCATAATGTCCTTTCTCATTACAGTTGAAGCACTGCACATTCTCAATAGATATCTTAAACTTGGATCTTGACCTTCTGCCGAAAGATGCTTTATCGTCTGTCCTCCCTCTTGCCATCAGACCTTGTGCCTGGTCTCCACCGTTTTCGCCATTAGAAGACAACATTCGCACCTCATTAGACAATAAGGCACTCGTAGCTTCTTCTATGGAAACTGAGTTCTTCTTGTATAGTAATGTTTGAATAAGATTCTCATAAGAATCGAACAAAAAAAACAATAGGATTAATGCCAAACGATCATCATCTTCAAATATGTCAACATCCTTTAAATCAGAAACAATTCGATTGAATTTTGAAATATGATCACGAATTGACGTACTTTCCTCCATCACCAGTCTGTAGAGCGACTTTAAAATATAAAGTAGGTTGGTAAGAGTTTTCGTCATGTAGAGTAATTCCAACTTTAGCAGAGCCCAGCGGCGGTGGTTTCGTCCTTCAAAGAGTACACGACATCCATTTCCAAACAGAGGCGAATAGCGGCACATGCTTCGAAATCCATGTTGTCCCAATCATCATCGGTCATGTCAGCGGGCTTCTTTGACTTTTTCCGTAAAGTCTTTTGAAGCTTTTGAGATATGAGAACATCATTCATCTGACTTTTCCAAAAGCCAAAATCATTCTTCCTATTGAACTTTTCAATTTTGTACTTTCCAATCTTGCTTGACGGAACCATCTCAAGAATCTACCCAATTAACTTTTTTCTGAGAACTCCAAAGCTTTAATACCAAATGTTGGTTGCACAGCGAAAATAAACCCAAAAAATCAGAGAATACCACAGAGAAAGTTCACAATCACAAAAACAATGATTTACGTGGTTCGACCAAGATGCCTACTTCCACGGACGAGGGTGATTTAATTCCACTATAAGAAGAAAAAAGAATTACAATTACTCTCAACACTTCTCTCCTTACTCTCAAGAACTCTCTACAAAAAACTCTCTCAAAACTTTTGTGTTGAACTTATTCAACAATTTGTTTTTTCTCTCTTATGTCGAACTTATTCAACAATCATTGAGCACAATTTGAGATGTCTCAAGGAAAAACCTTTGGCCCATTTATATAGCACACCATATGTCTATACATAGAAATCTAACATTATGTAGGAATAAGAATCCAATCTTATTCTTCAAAGATATGGTCAAAGGTCAAAGTCAATCTTCTTTAAAGATATGGTCAAATATATTAGTCAATCTCCTTCAAAGATATGGTCAAATATATTTTCCTTCAGTCTAAGAACAAGAGAGCTTGTACAAGTAGAGGGAAAGAGAAGGATAGATGCACTATTTACCGACAACTAACTAATGAAAACCAGTAGAAAACCAAATATCTTAATAACTAATAACGAGATTTTGTATGAGTAGAGGAAAACATAAGGATAGATGCATTAGTTACCTACAACTAACAGCACCTGAGAAACTAGAAAACATAAAACAAAGATAACCTAAGAAGTGGAAAAAAAAAATCACAAGGCAGAATCTGGGTCTAACCACTAAAACCATCTCTTTCACTTACAGGTAATTTTACGAAAAATATGAAACAAGGACACAAAGAAAGCAATCAATCAACAATGGCAGCCTTACCCCATTTATTAAGCTCAAAAAGATGTCTGCCGCTTACTTGGATGATTATCATGATATTATTTCCTATAGTCTCGATCTGTGCCAGTGCCCAAAGTGTTTTTTTTCTATCAACAAGGGGGCTTTTACATTTATTTTATTTCACAATCGAGTTTCCCTTTTCTGCTTTTGCCTTTTCTTAGGGGCTGTTTGGTTGCCAGTAAATGGGAATTCCATGTAGCAAAAGCTATAGTAATTGGACTTGCAGCCATTTTGGCTGTGCAGCAAATGCTGCACAATTTGATGGGATTCGCTGCAAGTAATGTAGCTTTGTTGATATGGTATGTTGGGTGTCATATTTAAGTATAGTATAAGCACATGGGAATATCCTGAGGACATATTTGGGATGCCAGAATATGTCACAGGATATTCCATTACGAGATTATTGTCATAATGATTGAGATCATTGTATTAATGACTGTAAGGCTCTATAATGCCAATGAGACAATCAATAAAATCATCAACTAATTTCAACATGGTATCAGAGCCAAGTTTCCACAAACCCTAGCCGTCACCAAGCTTCCACAAACCCACAGGAGGATTTCCTAGATCTCCTCCATTAGATCTCCTCCACCGAACTCTTCTACGCCCCCCCCCCTTCTTCCCTTCTCCGTCCTTCGCAGGCCGCCCTTCGCTGTTGCTGCCCCGTCCCGCTACTGCTGCGGCTACTATTGCTGCTGCGGCTGCTGCGACTGCTGCTGCTGCTGCTGCTGCGACGGCGGCTGTGACATGCGTGCTGCCGCCTCCTCCGCACCAGCACGAGACAGCGCCTAATAGGGATGCCTAGATCTGAAAAAAGGGGGGACATGTTCGGATCTAGGAGCGGACGACGAGGACGAGCGTGAGTCGTGGAGCGGACGTGGCGTGATTGGATAGACGACGCATCGATGGAGGAGATCATCAAGAAGCTAGATTCTGCAGAGGTGGCGACGTTGATGAAGTTGTTGACGATGTCGGCTGGTGAGAACACGACACGAACGTCACCGGAGTTGAAGCTTCCCTCCATCGATCTGAAATTAGATGGACCAGCCACCTATCTGAGTTGGTCACGGCGGGTGAGAAGAACCCTCGCAGGAAAAAACATGGAGGGGTTCCTGACGGACGAGACGACAGAGCCGGACGAGGGCTCGACAGGACGCGATGAGTGAAAGTCCACTCATATGGTGATCTACATCTGGCTTCTCAACTCCTTAGTCCAGTCTATTGCCGCCACAGTAGACGGTATTGAGATGGTGAAAGATGTGTGGGAGAAGTTGAGAAGGACCTATGATGGTGTGGGGAACAACTTACGGGTCTTCCAGATAAAGGGGGAGATTGATGACACCGTACAGGGAGAGAAGACGGTGCAGGAGTATGCCACGGAGTTGGAGCGTCTGTGGTTGAATTATGATCACTCCTCAGATCGGGCGAGCTGCGGGGACCCTAAGTGTAAGGAGAGACAGGTGTGTCTGCAGGAGGACGATGAAGTTCCTCAAAGGGCTGACTGCAGCTTTCGCACAGAGGACGGCCCTACTTCTAGCCCAACCAAAGATCCCTAGCCTTGAGGAGGCTATCTCAGCCATGATCCAGGAGGAGACACGCATCAGGCTGCAAGCCGGGACAGGTGGTCCCCCCGAAGCAAAGTCAGCACTAGCGATCACCAGCTCAGGTAACATAGGATCTAAGGGAGAACCCTGGCAGCATAACCAGCAGTGCTACAACTGTGGGGAGATGGATCATCATCGGTATGCTTGTACCAAACCACCTAGGGAGGGAGATTCAGGTGGTGGACGAGCGGACGAGGATATAATGGAGGACGTGGTCGTGGTCGAGGGGGTAGACGAGGCGGCCGAGGAGGTTATCGGACGAACCTCCTGATATCAGAAGGGAACGGAGAAGCTGATGGCACCTTTACTGTGGAGGACCAGGCACTGGGAGACATGAGGAGTAGAACAGAGGAGGCATCCACCTCATTCTTTGTTAGGGGCAACACTGTCATGTATGCCCATCCATCAGAAGGTACTGACAAATCACTTGCCCTTGCGTCTATCTCTTCCCTTAAATCATCAGACTGGATTATCGACTCGGGAGCATCTCGGCATGTGACGGAGAATGCTAGTGAGTTTTCTTCCTACACTCACCTAGCATCAGCAGACAGCATTCAGACAGCTGATGGCACTTTCCAGCCAGTGGTCGGTAAGGGTACTGTTAATTGTACAGGTTCAGTAAGATTATCCAATATTTTACATGCTCCGTCCTTTCCAGTCAGTCTTTTGTCCATTAGTTCTATAATCCTCCAACTTAAATGCATTGTTTCTTTTGATATTCCTAAGGTGACCTTCCAGGAGAAAGGGACAAGACGAAGACTTGGGACTGGCACTTGGCATGAGGGACTGTGGTACCTAGATCGAGAAGGACTGGACTCAGCATTGGTATCTATGGCAGAGAAGGTTGGCATGGAAGGACTGCAGCAGAGGACTGAGGATACCTTGATACTCCATCATCGGAGGATGGGACATTCTTCCTTTGATACTCTAAGTAAGTTGTATCCAGAGATTTATGCAAAAACAAATAAAGAGAAATTAGTATATGATGCGTACGAGTTAGGAAAACTTACTAGGAGCTCATATGTTGGCACGGGTCATAGGAGCACTTTTGCTTTTGAGGTAGTACATTCTTATGTCTGGGGTCCACGTGCTACTAACACTATGAATGGTTATAAGTACTTTGTTTCTTTTATTGAGTGTGCCTCTCGTGTTACCTGGTTATATTTGATGAAAAATAAGAATGATGTACCTGCTTGTTTTCGGGATTTCCATAAGCATGTCCAGACTCAGTACAAAGCAGTTGTGAAGGTACTGAGGTCTGACAATAGAACGGAGTATACCAACAGGACGCTTGCAGAATACTTGTCAGCACACGGAATACAGCATCAGACCACCTGTGCATACACACCAGCACAAAATGGAGTTGCAGAAAGGAAAAACAGACACCTTCTGAAGGTCGCAAGAAGTATGATGATCGACATGAATGTCCCACAGAGTCTGTGGGGGCATGCAGTGTTGACAGCAGCTCAACTCATGAACAGGATGCCCTCGAAGGTCCTCGGATGGAAGTCCCCATGTGAGGTATTGCAAGGCAATAATAGTGGAATACTCCCACTGAAGGTGTTTGGGTGTGTGTTTTGTGAAGGACAACAGGCCATCAGTTGGGAAACTTGACCCTAGAGCGGTCAAATGCATCTTCGTAGGCTACTCGGTGACCCAGAAGGGGTATGTGTGCTGGAGTCCAGTAGAGAAGAAGAAGTTTGTCAGTATGGATGTCCACTTTCGGGAGCATGAGCCATACTACCACCAGGACGGAACTTCACACAACACGCCTAATACTGCCAGTATTAGGCGAGAGGGGGAGATGGAGAACTTGGTGGTAACCGATTTAGAAGTTTGGCATGGAGGCACGGAGAAGGGACAAGAAGGTGAAGGTGTTAGGCCTACGGCTCAGGGAGAGTTACTTACCTACAGCAGGAGAGAGAAGCAAACTGCAGGACCAGTACCGACAGTGTCAGTGCCAAGTCCCTTGCCTGCGTTCGTCCTAACTCCTGAGGCACCGACACCAACCCCCCTTCAGGTGATACCCCCTCCTTCACAAGATATCATTCCTCCTACTTCTACTCCTCCCACACCACTATCTGTACAGAGGACCACTCGCAGCAATGCAGGAAATCCTCCAAACAGATATGGTTGGGATATTGCTCAGTTTGTTTCTTATGACCATATCCCTTCTTCTCATGGAGCATTTATAGCATCTTTGGATAGTATTACTGTACCTAACAATTGGCAGGTTGCCAAAAACGATCCAAAGTGGAAAGCGGCAATGCACGAAGAGTTGGGAGCTCTGGAGAAGAACCATACTTGGGAACTTGTGAGACTGCCAGATGGGAAGAGAGCAGTTGGATGCAAGTGGGTATTTACCGTGAAGCAGAACCCAGATGGACAGGTTGAGCGCTACAAAGCTCGACTAGTAGCCAAAGGATACAGTCAGACGTACGGCATCGACTATGACGAGACCTTTGCACCAGTTGCAAAGATGAGCACTGTCAGGACTCTGATTTCTCTGGCAGCGAATGGTGGATGAAAGCTACACCAACCGGATGTGAAGAATGCGTTTCTTCACAGAGATCTAGTGGAGGAGGTGTACATGGAGATACCACCAGGATTTGGAACCAATCAGACAGTAGGCAAGGTATGCAGGTTGAAAAAGTCCCTCTATGGACTGAAGCAGTCTCCTCGAGCGTGGTTTGACAAATTCAGAAGGGCGATGATAGGGATGGGATATCAGCAAATCAATGCTGATCATACTGTGTTCTTCCGTCGGAATGGAGGCCACATCACCATGCTTGCGGTGTATGTGGACGATATGATTATCACAGGAGATGATGAGCAGGAGATCGCCCAACTCAAAGGAAAGCTTGGCAAGGAATTCGAGGTGAAGGATCTCGGCCTTCTTCGGTACTTCCTTGGGATTGAGATTGCTCGAGAAGCAGAGGGGATTGTTCTCTCTCAAATGAAGTATGCACTGGACCTTCTCACAGAAACTGGGATGTTGGGGTGCAAACCTACAGCGACACCAATAGATCAGAGGTTCAAGATTGATGCTGAGGCTGGAGAACCAGTTGATCGGGACAGATACCAGAGACTGGTTGGCAAGTTGATCTATTTGAGCCACACACGTCCTGATATCTGCTTTGCAGTAAGTGTGGTGAGCCGCTACATGCATGACCCACGGAAGGGTCATATGGATGCAGTGTACCAGATTCTGAGGTACTTGAAAGGTGCTCCCGGGAAGGGACTAATATTCAGGAAGAACAATCACGTGAACATCGAGGGCTATTGTGATTCTGACTGGGCTAGTTGTGCTGATGACAGGAGGTCTACCTCGGGATATTGCATATTTGTAGGAGGTAACTTGGTCTCCTGGAAAAGTAAGAAGCAGTCTGTGGTGGCCAGATCGACAGCTGAAGCAAAGTACAGAGCTATGGCCTTGGGAGTTGCAGAGCTGCTATGGTTGAAGAATATGCTGGTGGAGCTGAAGCTGGATCAAGGAGCCAAGATGAAGCTGTGGTGTGACAATCAGTCAGCTATTAGTATCGCCAACAATCCAGTACAGCATGACAGGACCAAACACATCGAGATTGATAGATTCTTCATCAAAGAGAAGTTGGATAGTGGATTACTGGAGCTTGGCCATGTTCCAACCAGGGATCAAGTAGCAGATGGACTAACCAAGGGACTCGCCTCAGTGAGCATGATTAGAGGATGTGACAAGATGGGCTTAGTGAATATCTTTCACCCATCTTGAGGGAAAGTGTTGATATGGTATGTTGGGTGTCATATTTAAGTATAGTATAAGAACATGGGAATATCATGAGGACATATTTGGGATGCCAGAATATGTCACAGGATATTCCATTATGAGATTATTGTCATAATGATTGAGATCATTGTATTAATGACTGTAAGGCTATATAATGCCAATGAGACAATCAATAAAATCATCAACTAATTTCAACAAGCTTTGTTGCAGTAAGTGCTCTATTTACAGCACAACAAACGTCGAAATTGGCGCAAGTGCCCCAACGCATAACACCATTTACAGGCAACCAAACAGCCCCTTAGTTACATATCATTTTTTGTGTACTTCGAGTACCAAAAATAGACTCCCCCTATGGGTCAGAGAGTGCAGACTTGTTCTTCAGAAGAAGAAAAAATGTGTGGACTTCTTGCCCTGGGGAAAAAATGTGTGGACTTCTTGCCCTTTCCCCAGACCATTCATTAGTGGGAGCCTCATGGCACTAGGACAACCTTTTTAATTCACCGTAAAAAAAAAAAAACAAAGATGATGTCAAATATTGAAATAATCAAAATATATCAAAAAATACTTCGGTACTATATGAGAAGCTGAAATATCTTTGTCAAGTGTAGTCAGTATATAGTCTTGGGCCTTGACCTTGCTATCTAGAAGTCTTATCCTTATTCAAGTCTTATCCTTATCCTAGTCTTATCCTTATATTAGGTTGTCTTTATCCCCATTGTATTTATTATATATGGCTGCAGAGTCCTAAAAGAAGTTAACCTTTTCCAACATTAACAATCTTGTCATGTACAAATCTATACAATAGGAAAAGATATGTCACCTAGCAAACAAATAGGAAAATAAGTCAAACATGGTAGCTATTCGGTAACATAAACATGATGCACTTACTAACCTGCCCATCAATGTCTCTAAACCCCGATCTCAAGCCTATATGGAGATAGTTTTCATAATTTACAGTATCGGCCGATACTGATATGATACGGCCGATACCGATATATTTTGGCATGTCCCGATCTAATACCAACCACCATACTGACCAATACTGATGTTGACGATATCTTTTCGAGTCAATTTGAGAGAAAATTGTAAGAAAAAGACCAATAAGGGTAAAAAAGTGTAGAAAGGTTGCAAAAGCATGTAAATGAAGAAAACTTATTTGTTGCAGGTAAACCAATCATCAAAGATTACTATTTTCATTCAATTTCCAAACTACTAAGAAACAATAAAAAAATACTTAAAATTTTGTCTAAATGTATAAAACAATTTTTTTCTAATTTTTCAACAAATTAACAATAATTATTTGTTTTCTGATACCAAAAAATTCAATACTCCGGTCCGAAACAAGCGATACCGCTTATCTCGATACTCATAGGAAGGGTCTGATACCGCGAACCATGGTAGTTTTATACAAACCTCTTGTAAACTAGTTAAGTATCACCAAAATCAAAGAGATCTTAGCAAAGGCAAAGGTTTCACCTTGCACGGTCACAAAAAATGATGCTCGTATCTGTATCGTGTCCGTACTCGTGCAACATAGATAACTACCTTTGTGGCTATTCGTAAATGTCCCTATAAGTATCCATATTGTGTCCGTAGTCGTACTCGTATCCGTACTCGTGCAATAAAGGGTTTCACTAAATGGCCTCTATATAGAGATTACACTCACATAATTTAAAGAAACAAGCCTGATCAAGTGAACTTTTGAAGATTGATAGTTATTGGGTATTCAAAATTCAACAAGTTGTATCCCGATTAAGATAAGAGAGTTGTTGATTTCATGCACTCATTAAAGAAGAAAAGGATGTGATTGTTGGCTCTTCGTGTCCGTACCCGTGTCCATGTCCGTACTCGTGCAACATAGGTAACATCTTTGTGGCTATTCGTAAATGTCTCTATGCAGTATCCATATTGTGTCCATATTCGTACTCGTATCCGTACTAGTGCAACAAAGGGTTTCACTGAAAGGCCACTATATAGAGATTACACTCACATAATTTAGAGAAACAAGCCTGATCAAGTGCACTTTTGAAGATTGATGATTATTGGATATTCAAAATTCAACAAGTTGTATTCCGATTAAGATAGAGAGTTGTTGATTTCATGCACTCGTTAAAGAAGAAAAGGATGTGATTGTTGGCTCTTCGTGTCCATACCCGTGTCCGTGTCCGTACTCATGCAACATAGGTAACTACCTTTGTGGCTATTCGTAAATGTCCCTATGCAGTATCCATACTGTATCCATAGTCATACTCATATTCGTACCCGTGCAACAAAGGGTTTCATTGAAAGGCCTCTACATAGAGATTACACTCACATAATTTAGAGAAACAAGCCTGATCAAGTGCACTTTTGAACATTTATGATGATTGGGTATTCAAAATTCAACAAGTTGTATCCCGATTAAGAAAGAGAACAGTTGATTTCATGCACTCGTTAAAGAAGAAAATGATGTGATTGTTGGCTCTTCGTGTCCGTACCTGTCTGTACTTGTGTAACATACGTAACTACCTTCGTGGCCATTCGTAAATGTCCCTATACAGTATCCATATTGTGTCTATAGTCGTACTCTTATCCGTACTCGTACAACAAAGGGTTTCACTAAAAGGCCTCTATAAAGAGATTACACACATAATTTAGAGAAACAAGCCTGATCAAGTGCAGTTTTGAAGATTGGTGACGATTGGGTATTCAAAATTCAACAAGTTGTATCCCTATTAAGATAGAGAGTTGGTTATTTCATGCACTCGTTACAGAAGAAAAGGATGTGATTGTTGGCTCTTCGTGTTCGTACTCGTGTCCATGTTCGTACTCGTGCAACATACCCAAGTACCTTTGTGGCTATTCGTTAATGTCCCTATGCAATATCCATATTGTGTCCATAGCCGTACCCGTATCCGTACTCGTGTAACAAAGGGTTTCACTGAAAGGCCTCTATATAGATATTACACACACATAATTTAGAGAAACAAGCTTGATCAAGTGCAGTTTTGAAGATTGATGATGATTGGGTATTCAAAATTGAACAAGTTTTATCCTGATTAAGATAGAGAGTTGTTGATTTCACGCATTCATTAAATAAGAAAAGGATGTGATAGTTGGCTCTTCGGACCTTGTGTGGCAACTCCATGGGAAACCCTTTTATAAGACCCGTGTATTTTGCATGTCCCAAAATGTGTGGTGTTCACGTCTCAATGTCAGAATCAAAGTAGTGGCCTAAAACAAAAGAAAAAATTCACAAGACTGTAACTCACTCGAGCAGAAAAGTGAACTTACCGTGAATTTTTTTCCCCAAGACTACTCGTAGCATACCGCTTTAACTAACATACACTAAACCCATATGTATCGCGTACTGATAACATACCATGAATCCAGTAACATTGATTGGACATGACAAACCACGTAACTTAGAGAGGAAATTATTCAACAATAGAATAATAACCAAATTTGCGCAAATAGCTCGAAATGTATGTTTCCAAGCCCCTTCTTTGAAGGAGCAAATGATTTACAATTGTACATGCAATGTGATTGTTAAGTGTGTTATTTCCGAGGCGGATCAAAGATGGTAGAACACGGGCCAATAGCAGAGCTACAAGCGAACCCGAAAGTCCGCTCTCTACTAGAACCTAAGTTGTCATCGAAACACAGCTTCCGGCAAACAAGTTTGCCCTCTGAGGAACTCGATTCCATCTAATCACACAAGCCAAGAAGTTGGCTCACCAGAAACTCGCAATAGTCTCTCTTCAAGTGATGCACAACTCCTACGAAGCACACTTCCAAGAACATGTTACAAACTGACTAGAAAGAAAAGGAAGCTACTGCAAGAAATCAAAATGTTCTTCTCTTTACGTTCGCAGACGCTACAATGAGATAGAACAGAACAAAGAGAAGAAGAAGAAAGATCAGAAAAGAACTCATGTTGGGGTAATCAAAACCATCCGTGCTCAAAGCAAGATTCGTCCTATCCGCGATCTGCTTGCAGGAACCAGCAAGTTCTCGAAGAACTTCTGAAACGCTCGCGTCACCTCCCTCCTGGACTCGCACGAACTCCTGGACTCCTCTTGCCGGCTCAGCAACCTCTCTTCTACTCTCTCTCTCTCTTTCTCTCGAATTATTCATCGTACCTTAAAAGAGCAACGGAGAAGAGTATTTATAGAGGAACCTGGCCACATAGTCGGTTACCACGAGATAAGAACGAAATTAATTCAAATCCCACAAAATCAGATCTGAATTAAAGACGCAATCTTTCCATAACCGATTCCGAACCGCCTTCAGCGCAGCAGCGCATCGGTTCAATAGCCCAGCGCACATGCGCACAGCAGCACAGCAGCGCAGCACCCGCTCAGCACCCTGCTCAAGCACCCGCGCATGCAACTACGCTAGCAACAGCGCATGCAACTCGCGCATAACCGAGCACATGAGCGCATCAAATGTGCACAAGCACCATGCGTCGATGCTGACGTGCTAAGTGCAAAGTGCGCCAACAAAGCGTCACTTTGCGCCCTTGAGCACGAGTCTGAGTCCGAGTTCGAGTCGCTAAGCCCCTTCGGACTTAGCTCCAATGGAATAAATTCCAAGAGCATGACAAAAAGCTTAAAAGCTTTCATGAAGGAGTTAATTCTTTTTTCTCCTAATTAAAACATCCACACATGGCACCTATGTGCCTCACCACACCCACATGTGCACACCTCAACACAAGCAAAGCATTATATTGAGATACCCACTTAGTGGTGTAGCCAATGTGGGACTATCTTTCATAGTTCAAAGGCAAAAACACCAACAATCTCCCATATATCTCAATATATGGGTTGAGCGTTCCTCACAGTGACTGTCCATCATGCATTATGATAGATGTCGCTTCGACTTGAATCTTTCCACATGGGTCAAATAACAGTATGATACAAGAATGGACTGTCTTGAATTTTGTACCATAGCTGCAATTATTTTCACTCACACAATGACATCAACTGTGTTTCCGGTTGCACATTAAAGGTCCTGTGCACGCCTGGTTTCGGTGTATGTATTTTGGACGTCTACAAGTTTTTCCTCAAGAGACGGCATGTATCTCTTTCCATACACTCTAGGTGAGTTCTTTTAAAGAGTTATTGGCATGAAGCCTTGCGTTTCCTTGCGGTGCTACGCCGCTATGACATGGCCTAAAGTCGAGGTTCACTCCCTCATGTAGTGTCATCCACTGTAGCATGAGGTCTCAGCCTCTTTGTAGTGCCAAACTACCCAGATGAAGCCTTGCGCTTCCTTGCGGTGTTACGCCACTGTGACATGGCTCGCGTAGCCGAGGATTTACATCTTTTACCTATGTGGTATCACACCACTGTAACATGAGATCACCGGCCTCTTTGTAGTGCTGCCTACCACTCTTCATTCTACAGCATTAGGCTACCTACCTATGTGCGGTGCTACGCCATTGTGACATGGCTCGCGAAGCTGAGGCATTATACTATCGAGGAACCTCATTGTGGTGTCACCCACTGTAGCATGGAGACCTTACGCTCATTTGTAGTGTTTCGCTACCGTGCTTCCTGTAAAACACACCAGACATTCAAAATGCCTGAGAACTCATTAAAACGTCTAAACCATCCTCCCACAGGACTTGTTCTATTTAAGAACACATAGTAGACAACAGTGGTTCAGGGTCCGTAACCCCTCAATGTCTCAAAGGACTTCCTACTGTTTCTGATATTCTTCCAGTCAATGATCCTTCTTTGAACCAAAGGCTAGATGCCTAGTAGATTTCTCTTTGAACTAATAGCATAAAACTTTATGGTAGAATTACAAAGACACAATATCAAAAGTCCTCCAAGCTCATATATGTTGTGTCCTTGACTATATGCGGTGTTACATCGCTATGACATGGCATGAAGCCGAGGCTTTACCCTGTCGAGGTACCTCATGTCGTTTCGCCACTGTAACATGGAGTACTACGCTCCTTTATAGTTCTTACGATCAGTTGGCGCTTGAAGCATTTCATGAATGGATCTGCTAGACCCTCCTGGCTCCGATCATCAAACACTGTAAATGATGCCATCCTCGATGCGCTCATTCAATGTAGTGTCTGCTGTGAACGAATCCGACAGAATCACCTAGCTTTGAACATCAACTACTACAATGATGACATCCTTGATGTGCTTACTCAGTGCCATGTGCCTAAACTGCACAGTACTCTTCTTACCATTGAAGAGATCATTTGATGCAACTGCTGCAGTCGCATGGTTGTCACAGTATATCGGTACCTCCGGAATCTGCGCATCAATCACTGAAAGATCATACATAAGCTCTCGAAGCCACTCTGCTCCATCCGCTGCAACCGTCAGTACATATAACTCAGATTCCATCGAGAAATGAGAGCCTTGTATGCTTCTTCGACTTCCACGATATAGCAGCTCCATCCATGGAGAAGACATATCCTCATGTGGACCTTTCGATCTATAATTCTGAACACCAGCTTGCATCACTGAAGCCTTCCACTATTGTCGAATACTCGTTGTAGTGCAGTGCATACTTCTGAGTCCTCCTGAGATATCTCATCACTCTTTTCACAGTCTTCCAGTGCTTCACACCTGGGTTGCTCGTGAATCGACTCAGCATCCCCTCGACGAAAGCTATGTCTGGCCTTTTGGCAGTTGTTGCATGCATCAAACTCCCGATGACGCTTGAATACTCCAGCTGCCTGACCCTTTTCCTATAATTTGGCTTTAGCTTCTTGTCACACATGTACGGAGTATCGATCCCTGGAAGATCCTGATATCCATAGCGTGTGAGTACCACTCCAGTGTCTGTCCAGATGATCTTTATCCCGAGGATAACATCAAGTTCTCCAAGTCCTTCATACTGAACTTGGATGAGAGGAACTTCTTTGTCTCAGAGACTCGTGCTAGATCCGTGCCTAGGATCAGCATGTCGTCCACGTACAGACAAACGATGACTCATCTTTCGACATTGAACTTTGTGTAAACACACTTGTCCTTCTCACTGACCATGTAGCTGTTTGATCTTATAACTTTGTCAAACTTCTCATGCCACATCTTGGGAGCTTATTTCAGACCGTATAACGATTTCACCAACTAGCAGACTTGGTCTTCAAGCCTTTGACGACAAATCCGTCTGGCTATTGCATATAAGTCTCTTCGGTCAACTCTCCATTCACGAATGTTGTGTTAACATCCATCTGACGAATAACTAGCTTGTGAATTGCACTCAGAGCAATCAACATCCTTATGGTCGTCATCCGCGCTATTGGAGCATATGTGTCGAAGTAGTCGATCATCTGCTTCTGAGAAAACCCTTTGGCTCCCAGCCTTGACTTGAACTTGTCAACAGTTCCATCGGCCAACATCTTCTTCCTAAAGATCCACTTACATCCGATTGGTTTAGCTCCTTCAGGCAGATCGACCAACACTCAAGTGTTGTCGGAGGTTATTGAGTCATACTCATCAATGATAGCCTCCCTCCAGAAGACAGCGTCTCTGGCCTTCATCGCCTCATCATCGGTAAGTAGATCTGCTTCCACATGATAGGTGACAAAATCTTCTCCGAAGTTCTTCTGTCTCCTCACTCGTTTTGACACATTTTCTGCGAGTTCTGGTTCGAACGTTGTCTCTGAAATGACAATTTCTTCTTGGACTACATCTTCATTGGAAGCGTTAGCCTCATGTGCACTCACATTATTCTCCAAAATGTTCGCGATAACAACGTTCTTGTGCCTTGTAAATTTGTCTTCGAAAAATTCTGCGTCGCGAGATTCAATAGTATAGTTAGACTTGATATCAGGGAATCTCCGAGCATCACTCTTTTCAGCATATCCTAAGAATATACCTTTGGTAGTCCTTGTCCCCAGCTTCTGAATCTTCAAGTCCGGAAGCTTCGCATATGCCAGACACTTCCACACTCGAATGACATTCAAGTTGAGTCTGACCTTTGAACCAGAGTTCATGAGCAGTGATATCGGAAGTCACTTACGGCACTCTGTTCAGAATGAACGTAGACGTTGGCGCGGCTTCTCCCCAAAAGTAGTTTGGAAGACCCGCATTCAACATGAGTTCATCATTTCTGTCAACGTTATGTTCTTCCTTTTAGCTACTCCATTTGATTGAGAAGAATACGGAGGAGTTGTCTTATTGACAATTCTATGTTCTTTGCAGAACGATGTGAATTCAATAGACCTATAATCTCTGTCTCGATCACTTCTGGGTCTCTTGAGTTGTTGCCATGTTTGACGTTCAGCCTCAGCTTTGAACTCCTTGAACTTCTCGAATGCTTCGTCTTTTGTCTTAAGCAGACAGACGAACGCGTACTTCGAGTAGTCGTCGATGAAAAATTTTATCTTAGCCTTTTGTGGAGAACTGCTTGAAATCACAGATATCTGACTTCACCAACTTTAGAAGATCTGTGCTCCGGTTTACCCGTTTTAATAGTTTTCTTGTGATCTTTGTCTGAGCATAGATCTCACACTTCTCCCTCTTTACCCCCACATTTGGAGATAAGCCCCTAAACTAGATATCTTGCGGTACAAAGTACATGTCCTAGTCTGATGTCCCACAACTCTTATAAATGAGAATCTACTCACAAGCAGAAGCTCAAACATCCATTTGATACTGAAAGTCTTGTTTCAAAGTATGTCTCCTGCCAAGATATCACCATCTGGCAACCATGAATGTTCACCCTCAAGTCTGTAATAAACTTCCTGAGATCAGGTCCTCGGTAATCATTGGTACTTTGCTACACGTACTTCTTTGACTATAACTTCTCAAAGTTCAGAACCATTGTCCCAATTCCCAGATCCTCTGCTTGATCCTTGATCGCTATCGAGACCTTCAACCTTCTTCAATGAAAGGTTTGACCTCGGTGAACTGCTCTTCCTAGAGCTCTCATGGTTAGATGCACTAGTGTCCATACATCAGTCAGCAACCATGCCAAATGACTTAACCTGCGGAATCATAGCAACCAAGTTAAGTAATCAAAGTAACCAAGTTAAGCTTTTACCTTGCTATTTTGGTTTGAAATTGGATCTCTAGTCCTCGTTCACATAATCCTTCATGCTTGAAGAGACATGCGCCAAGGTGCGCATAACCCTATGCGCATAATCGGATCGGACATAGACCTTGGTCATAGCTAGCCACATGGGTGCTTCCATGCGCCAAGTTCTGTCATGCGCCTAAAGGGAGTCATGTGCAGTGACTACACTGCACCGAGCCTGCCATACGCAATGAGTTCCCTGCACCGTGACTGCTATGCACCGAGTTATGCCATGTGCCAACTGATGTCATGCGCAGATGCAGCTCGCGCATAGTGTCGGTCTCTTTTCGGCAACCGCAGTAGACTTCTCCATGCGGCTACTTACATCAGACATCTCCATGCGCCAACTTGCATCAGATGTCGACTTCCTTCCTCTTAGAATATGCGTCTCCAGCGACGCCAGATCAAGTTCATCTCCATCCGCAGGAATGGTAGATCCAGGATCCGGCAACACATATCCATCACTTGACAGATGACTCCTTCCTCATCCAAATGATAGAAGTATAGCCCGTCAATCTTTTCAAGTTCATTAAAACTTGTATCGAGAAGGTTAGTACGGGTGTTCTCCATCTAGCTCGGATCTTGTTTTGAGATTGTTAATCCCAAGACGGATCTAAGATGGTAGAACACGGGCCAATAGCAGAGATACAAGCGAACCCGAAAGTCCACTCTCTACTAGAACCCAAGTTGTCGTCGAGACACAGAGCTTCCGGCTAACAAGTTTGCCCTCTGAGAAACTTCACACAAGCCAAGAAGTTGGCTTACCAGAAACTCGCAATAGTCTCTCTTAAGTGATGAACAACTCATAAGAAGCACACTTCCAAGAACATGTTACAAACTGACTAGAAAGGAAAGGAAGCTACTGCAAGAAATCAAAATATTCTTCTCTTTACGTTCGCAGACGTTACAATGAGATAGAACAGAACAAAGAGAAAAAAAAAGATCAGAAAAGAACTCATGCTGGGGTGATCAAAACCACTCGTGCTAAAAGCAAGATTTGTCCTATCCGCGATCTGCTCCCAGGAACCAGCAAGTTCTCGAAGAACTTCTGGAACGCTCGCGTCACCTCCCTCCTGGACTCGCACAAACTCCTAGACTCCTCTTGTCGGCGCAGCAACCTCTCTTCTACTCTCTCTCTTTCTCTCGAATTATTTATCGTCCCTTAAAAGAGCAACGGAGAAGAGTATTTATAGAGAAACCTGGCCACATAGTCAGTTACCAAGAGATAAGAACGAAATTAATTCAAATCCCACAAAATCAGATCTGAATTAAAGACGCAATCTTTCCATAACCGATTCTGAATCGCCTTCAGCGCAGCGGCCCAGTGCAAAGTGCGCCAACAAAGCGCCACTTTGCGACCTTGAGTCTTAGTCCGAGTCCGAGTCCGAGTCGTTAAGCCCCTTCGGGACTTAGTTCCAATGGAATAAATTTCAAAAGCATGACAAAAAGCTTTAAAGGTTTCATGAAGGAGTTAATTCTTTTTCCTCCTAATTAAAACACCCTCACATGGCACCCATGTGCCTTAACACACCCCATGTGCACATCTCAACACAAGCAAAGCATTATATTGAAATACCCACTTGGTGGTATAGTCAATGTGGGACTATCTCTCATAGTCCAAAGACAAAAACACCAGCAAAGTGTAGACAAACTATATTTTTCTACTCAACACACATCTTAAAATAGCCTATATTAGTCGTTGACCGAATATTGAACAGCGAATATTGAACAGCTTACAAAACAACTACTTCCAAGAAGATAACCATACACATTTGATTTCCATGCCACACGTTCCATATGCGATTCAAATCACACTGGTACTTTCTAACCTGCTACTTCAGAAGCCAATCGACACGTTACAAACAAATAACACATACTCAAAATCTATGTGACATAGACGACACTGAATTGACTTTAGCATGTTCTAGTGCATTCCTGAATAAAACAATGCCGGGATTCTTAGGGCATTACCTATAAGCGAGGCCTCCAGGAGGTGGGTCCTCCAGAGGACCTGGTCCATCGGGGTGACGTTCCCGAGCTTGGCCCCCCGGTTCTGGATCTTGGCGATGCTCGCGGCGCTCGACAGCAGGAGGACCGACATGGTGCACGCGAGGGTCTTCACGGTGGCCGGGCCCTTCCCGGTCTTGAGCTGGTCCACCGTCCTCATCGCCAGCTCCCTCAGCGGCCCCATTTTCACCATCAAGAGCAGCGCCACCGCCCCCTCCGCGAATATAACCAGAAACAGCAGATATATCATCTTCGCTCTCTTCTAAAAATCGGATCTTTAGTGGTAACAGACCTCTTCTTCCCGCTTCTTGGTAGCGGAAGCTCGACAATTTTTTTAGGAAAGCTCGAGTTCTTATGGGTAAAATCTAGTAAATTTTGGGTTTTTGAGAGGGACCCACTTTCTAGATGTTCTATTTCTTCTACTTGTTGTTGGAAATGTGAAAGGTTTATGGAAATGTGAAAGGTTTATGCGAGGAATAGGAGGACGAGGAGGAGTAGTAACGTTATTCGTTCCTTCAATATATTTTTAAATTTTTTTTTATTTTATGTGATTGCTGACGTAGCATGCTAAATAGCATTATGTGATAGTTAACATGACAGCTGATATGAAAAAATTTAACCCAAAAAATTAATCACCAAAAAATACAATTTTAATATTAATTTTAATATTAATTTTAATGTTAATATTAATATTAATTTTTATGTTAATGTTAATATTAATATTAATATTAATGTTAATTTTAATATTAATATTAATTTTAGTTTTAATTTTAATTTTAATGTTAATGTTAATTTTAATGTTAATTTTAATTTATAATGTGTCATGTCAGTTGTCACATTAATCGCCATGTCATATATCACATAAGGAGGGTTGGTTTAGAGGGATACTTTGGAGGTACAAATAGTATTATTCTTCTTTAAGAAACCCATATTGTGGATTGGATCCTAAGATTTATGAATAATGCTATTTGTACTATGGATTGGATCCTAAGATTTATGAATAATGCTATTTGTACCTCCAAAATATCCCTCCAAATTATTCCTCCTTATGTGGCTGATGACATGGCTAGGGCTGAGCATTATTCGGTTTTGGGCCAAAAATCGAACCGAACTGAATAAGCATTTATATTTTGTTTCCAACATTTCGGGTCGGGTTCGGTTTGGAAAAAACCCAAACCCTTAATCAGTTTAGGTTTCGGGTTTCAAATTCGGTTTCGGTCCAAAATCGAAACCCGATTAAGAATATAAAATTACACAAATACCCTTACATGTATATATATCAAAAACCCTAAAAAATAATCCATTCGGTTCATCTCTTTTCTCTTTCTAATTTTCCAGCCGCTCTCTCTCTCCACAGACGAGTAGATCTCATCTAACCCTTCTCCCTCTCCCTGGAACTTTGAGAAACCTTGGTTTCTCTTAAGCCTTTGAGAAACCCCAACTGGCCTACCCTCGTCTCTTCTCCTTCTCAGTTTCTCTCTAGATCTGGAAGAGAGAAACCTCGTTTTTGTGGAGCCTTCGAGAAACCCTTGATCCCTAAGCCTCGTCTCTCTTTAGATCTGGATTCTGGATTGCTTGTAATTTTTTCTTTTATTTATTTTACTTAGTTCTTACTTCTCACTTTGTGTTTTTCTTTGAATATGCAAGCATACTGGTTACCTCTTGAAACACTAACAAATTAAGGTATATTTTTAAAGTATTTTTTGATTAATTACTCATTTTTTTATGAAATACTGGTTTGGTTAATTATTTTAAAATCAATTTGTAGTATTGATCTATTTTATATGCTTGGATCTAACTTTTTGAATAATTATCCTCAAATTTCTGAAGTTTGGAATTTTTTTTTTTTTTGGCTATGCATGGAGTCTTTAAGTTGTTTGTCTTCATTTTATACTAATTTTAGTTTATGCTTGTTCTACTGATTTTTCTTCTACTGATCTTTCTTCACGTTTTTCTTTTTTTGCTATGCATGGACCTATGTAATTATAGTGTATGCATGTTCTGTAACTTTTCTATTGTATTTGTTGTATAGTGTATGCATTTTTTGTAAATTAGATATGCATCTAAATGTTCTGTAAATTAGAAAGTAGTCTAAAAAATTATAGTGTACTGGTTCTGAAGTATTTTCTTGAACTGTATGTATATTCTTTAAGTGTATGCATGTTCAACAATCTGAAGTGTTCTCCTATTCTGTAACTGTGAATTTTGCAGATCTTGGGGACTTGGATTCTTGGTTTAAATCTTGGCTTTGAGCATCTCGGGGGCTTGAATCTATCTTGGCTTGAATCGGTGTAAGAATTATCCCTTTTTGAGTTTTTGTCTCTCTATCTGAGTGTGTGTGCTCTGGAATGAATATATATGTCATATGTGTCCAGTTTGCAGTTTGCACTTGCAGGGCAAATTATTGCTTATAATGCTTAGTTTGCACATATGTCGCAGCGCGCAATGGCCAGTTTGCCTATAGGCTAAAAGTCTCAAAATCTGAACATTATTGTTGATTGAATGATTTTTGCATACTGAGAAGAACATTATTTTTTTTATGAGAACATTATTTCTTATTTTTTTTAGTACTTGATTGAGTTTTGAATGATTTTTGCATACAAAGAAGAACATTATTTTTTCCATAGTGATTGGGTTAGTTTTGAATATTTTAACTGATAAGAACGTATACTACGAAGGGATAAAAACTGATAAGAATATATCCTAGAACAGCTTGGGCTTTTGCATATTGATGAGAACATTATTTCTTGTTTTGTTTAGTATTTGGTTGAGTTTTAAATATTTTAAAATGATAAGAACAGATAAGTTCTTAGCATATTGATAAGAACATTATTTCTTATTTTGTTTAGTGATTGGTTGAGTTTTGAATATTTTTAACTGTTAAGAACATATAAGTTCTTATTAAGATTTAAGAACAAGTAAAACCATACTTTCTTACGTATTTACAAAAACTATATCATATATGATATTTACTAATTAATAGGTCATTTATTTCATTCAATGAGTCGAAGTTCATGGCATCAACATCATACTCATGCAATGTGCGTATTCTTATCTTCAAATGCCGAAGATCGACCACTTTTTAACTTGAAAAATATGATGAAGGCTCAATATAAGAGCCATAAAATAAAAATGGGAGGTTATGATAGTAAGTCGGAGTTGGATCGTTATCTTCTTGAGCCCACCGAAGCCGATGAAGATGAGAATCCAAATTTTGACATCTTGTCTTGGTGGAAGATTAATTCACCACGCTTTCCCATTCTTTTTAGAATGGTTCGTGATGTGTTAGTTGTTCCGATATCTACGGTAGCTTCGGAGAGTGCATTTAGTACCGGTGGTCGGGTGCTTGATGCATTTAGGAGCTCTTTGACACCTAAGATTGCTCTAGGTCTCATTTGCTTACAAGATTGGTTTCGGTCGAGTCGCGATCAATCTATTGTCACTAGTCTTGAAGAGAACTTAGAATCCCTAGATCAACTTGAAAAATGTATACTTTTTTAGTACTGTGTTGTATTTCATAGCATGAAGATTAAATATTGACTTGTAATTTTTTTCATATAGATTTAAGTCAATTGTCAGTGGTCTCAACCTCAAGCGAGGTTTAAAGAGGATGGAGTGTAACTATTAACTGTTAAGCACTCTAATTATTTTGGGCTCTTTGTAACTATGCAATCTGGATTCTGCACTGAATTCTGAGTTCTGGATTATGCACTCAATTATTTTGGACTATAAGTTTGTAACTGTTAAGCACTCTATAATTCTGGGTTATGTTTTATGGATTCTGGATTTTGTACTGGATTATGCAATCTAGATTCTGCACTGCACTTATCTGGATTCTGTGTTCTGGATTATGTGATAAATTTTGGGTTCTGAATCTGGATTTTGAACTGCACTTATGCACTTTATGAGATAAATTCTACGTTCTGCAATATGTACTACACTGCACTTATTTTATGAGATAATTTGCTAACAAATATAAAGAGAGGGCAATGATGAGATGGCAATAATGAGTAATGGACAGATACTACATTGCATCTATTGATGCACAACCTGCCAATCTGAGCCTTCAAAAACTTAAAATAATACTTTCTCTTGCTCCATCATGCATGATTTGGGTTATCTCTTGCTCCAAGTTGGAGTCCTGAACAATGTGAAATGTTGGTAAGGATTCTTCAATCCATCATTGTGTGTACTTTTGTATGTTCTACCTGAGTTATGAATCATAGTCTTTAGACTCTATTAATGCTGCCTCGCTTCCTCTGTAGTTGGATGTTTAAATTCTATCAAGTCAAGTCCAATTTGGTAAGCCTTTATTTCTAGAGTTAAATTCTTTATATTTCTTCTTCATATTGACATTTTGTATTGGTTTACTATCATGAAGGCCAACCAAGGAAAAGCATACTTAATTACCTGTGTAGTTAAAAACTTAGAAGTAGTTGTTGGGTATTAATGGACTTGAGGAATTTGACATAATTGAACAAGTAGGTCAAAGTTTATTCAAATTTTGGTGTGAAACTTATCCAAATATTTGTTTGCATATGCAAGCTACAGGTCAAAGTTTACATAAGGGAAGATTTTTGTCATGATAAAAACATGGGTTGAAACAAACTTTGGGTACTTGTTCCAAAACTTTGGGTTCTTGTTCCAAAACTTTTATATCGTGCTATTACTTATTCTATATCATGTTTTTCATTTGCTCAATGTTCATATCTTGAAGTGATGCATTCCTAAATGTTTTTGGACTTCCAATCTTGTGGTGCTAATAGAGGATTCTTATGTATAATTCCTCCTTGGACTACTTTTCAATATGCCAAATTTATCTCACAAATATTTTATTCTTTTCAATATGCCAAATTTATCTCACAAATATTTTATTCTTTCACAAATATTTTATTCTTGTTCCAAAACTTTTATATCGTGCTATTACTTATTCTATATCATGTTTTTCATTTGCTCAATGTTCATATCTTGAAGTGATGCATTCCTTAATGTTTTTGGACTTCCAATCTTGTGGTGCTAATAGAGGATTCTTATGTATAATTCCTCCTTGGGCTACTTTTCAATATGCCAAATTTATCTCACAAATATTTTATTCTTTCTTTTCATTAGATTGTCTCACTTTTGTTGTTTTGTTGTAATCGAGCTGCTGTCAAATTGATTTGCAGGTGTATAAACCTTGATGATCAATGATGGAATCATGGAGATATTTTATTTGGCTTATACACTGTGTATTACATTACTAGAGAGATTGTTGGAATGTGTTATGTCCATCTGTTGTAAACTTTTTTTTGTTTGTAACATTGACTGGAGCAATATGCCAATATCTCTATTGTAACAATGACTGGAGCAATATCTCTGTTGTAATATTTTGTAGCAGTTTAGCATTTTACTACCGGAGCAATATTTGATTTTTCATATATATATATATATATATATATATATATATATATATATATATATATATATATATATATATATATATATATATATATATATATATATATATATTTTGCTCCATCATGCAGAATTTGTGTTATCTCTTGCTCCAACTAAATATAATTACTACAAAATGCAAATAAACAAAAAAATCGAATAAACCAAAAACTGAACCAATTTAATTCGGTTCGGTTTGGTTCGGTTATAGTCCAATTCAATTCGGTTTTGTTTATTCGATTTTCGGTCGAATTCGGTTTTGCTTATTCAGTTCAGTTTTGGACCGAATGAACCGAATGCTAACCCCTAGTCATGGCGGTTAATGTGACAGCTGACATGACAAATTATAACATTAAAATTAAAATTAAAATTAACATTAATATTAATATTAATATTAACATTAAAAAATTTGGATTAAAATTTGTAATGTCAGCTGCCACATAATGCTATTTAACATACCACGTCAGCCGCCACATAAGGAGGAATAATTTGAAAAATATTTTGGAGGTACGAATAACATTACTCAAGATTTATTAGAGGAAAGAGACCTTCTTTATTTTATCTATTTTATTATTATCGTTGTGTTTTGTATGTATTAGTAAATAATTTTTTTATATATAAGTCCCTTAAATCTTTCCTATTGGTTTTATAGGGGTGAACATTCGGTTAATTGATTTCAACTGAACCGTATAACAAAAAATCGAATTAACCAAAAACTAAATAAACAAAACCAAAATCGAACCAAAATGGTCTATAACCGAACCAAACCGAAATCGGTTCAGTTTTCAATTTACTCGATTTATTCAATTTTTGGGTTTATTTGCACATTTTTAGTATATACCTATTTATATTTAGTATATACCTCCGCAAAGAAATTAATTAATTTAATATTATTGTGGACACATGGCCTACGTATAAGATATTAAACTGATAATAATACTACACTTGATCTCAGCCAAAAGACCAAGAAAAGTATGTGTTATTTGGGGAGCACTAGAGCAGTTTTATAGTGGCGCCTGCTCCTCCAGACTTCAATCTCAGCCGATGTGGGAATAAATAGCATGTCAATAACATACATTTCTCCATGATTTGTTTACTTGAGTCTCCTCTTATATTACACACTAACATCTTCTACTTATTAGGATCTATTTGGCTAACAGAAAGTAGTATAAGAGACTTATAATTTTTTTATGTATAGCATGTAATTGGCAACACTTAGAGCCCTTAGAATATTCTCTTGTTATCATACTTTTTAGTGTCGATATGTAATGTAGCACAATGCAGGAACACAAGAGGAAGAGATTGATGACCATAGTTTGTTGTACATTATCTTTTACCATACAATCAAATCAAAAATTTCACTATTTTACTTTGCGTGCTACAATGTGTATGATTTTATACTAGTGATTTTTTTTTTGTGGGTTAGTATTTTTTTATTTTATGTTACAATCTATATAACCAATCTAAATGGTTTTCACCTATTGAGTTATTAAGTTGTCTAATATTTAGTATATATATAGTATATACATATATATATATAGTAACTAAAATTTCTTATTCGATTTTGGACTGAAACCGAAACCCAAAATCGAAACAGAAAATAAAACCGAATAAGAAATTTTAGTATTTTCAAAACCGAAACCGAACCGATTTTTTTTTAAAACCGAACCGAATCTCTTATTCAGTTTGGTTTGGTTCGATTTTTGGTCCAAAACCGAATAATGCTCACCTCTAGTTCAATGTAAGAAAAATATGTTTGAAACGTCTTAATCTCATACTTTTGGGGTAGGATAGTGGTAATTGCTAGGAAGTGTTATATTACAAACAATGTAAGTTTTTAAGAGTAACCCATACTAACTTAACTCGTGGGATACTTTTCTGAAAGAAGATGCACTTCAAATCATGGGATACTTTTCTGAAACCGAAAACTCAAGGGGGCCTAGGTTTTAGAGACATGGAGATATCAAACCTTGCTCTTATAACCAAGCTAACTTGGAGATTCATCTATGAACCAAAGACGGATTGGGGCATAGCCCTACGAGAAAAGTACCTTAAAGACAATGATTTCTAGAACTCTAACATTGGGCCAAACTTTTCATCCATTTGGAAGGGAATCATCAAATATAGGGAATACCTCAAGGATTTTTCTTTTTGGTCCATAGGGGATGGTCGAAGTGTCAGCATTTGGCATGATCCCTAGGTACCAAGCAGACCCAATTACAGAATGTTTGGGAATCCAGGATCTCACCTTCAGATGATGCAAGTTAATGAACTAATCACACCAAGTACTGACCATTGGAACTTGGACCTTATCACCAATATTTTCCCACATGATGAAAGCTTATGCCATCTTGCAAATTCCCCTTCCTACATACTGATGCAATGATAAACTAATTTGGACACCATCCCCTGATGGTATTCTCACTACTAAGTCTGCATACAAGATTATCTATGACAAAAGGGTCAATGGCACTACTGATACGAACCCCACAACATTCAAAGCCTGGAAACAACTCTGGAAGATTCATCATATTTGTCCGAGAGTTCTACTATTTGCTTGGAGAGCTATTAATAACTCCTTGGCCACGGGTGATAACCTCCATATTCGGATGCCACAATCTTATCCAACATGTAATCTATGCAAGGTACATACTGAAACCATTTATCACCTATTACTATTTTGTCCTATTACAGGTAATAGCTAGATGAAGCTGCCCACGGTAAACCCAAAGATACAACCAAATACTACCATTCAAAGCATATTGCAAGGACTGCTATCGACTGGGGACCATGGGGAGATATCTTTAACTCTATACCTCATGTGGCCGATTTAGAAAGCAAGGAATGGAGCTATCTTCAACAACCACCAAGTGAATTGTGACAACATCTTCAAGGAGGCTTCCAGACTACTTGATGCTTATAATATAGGTTGCTATATATCAACAAACCAGGGGAGATTCCTCCAACCAAACGATCAAGTCCATAGAGAGATGGAGACCCCCACCATCAAAATTTTGGAAGTTAAACTTTGATGGATCATATTGTTTACCTATAACCAGAGGTAGGTTGCCAATATTATGAGGGAGGTTATATAAAATATAACTTATACGAATATAGTATTGAGTTTAAGAATTAGTTGTATTACTCTCTCGACTGCATTCCTATCTTCCCTATCAAATTATTATCTTATTTTGCATATATAGCCTCGTACTTTTGCAACAATGATCCTTCTAATTATAACAACTGAGTAGATCCTTCTTCCCTTTCCAGTCGTGCTCTAGTAGAAAATTAATCTTTTAGTTAGTACCCTCTTCATGGTGTTAATATCCATCTCACTATAGGTATCAGTTCTTTTCTATTTCTAATTTCTTGATCTAGTCACTGTGACTTGATTCTCCAGATACTTGTCAAATCGTATCTTATTCAATCATGTGACTATACTCCCTAGACTTATCATAAACTTCTCTTGTCTTGGTCTGTAGATTCCTTCCTTTGTGATTCCCTCGATTAGTCCCTTCGTCATCAATCCATGCGATGATTAAAGTCTCTATACCACCTTGCCCTAGTTATACCAAACCAAACCCTTTCTTATGTTTTGTTGAAGACATGAACTATAGGAGCAATATTATTTTGGTAGCAATTTTGCTTATAGAGTTGTCGACCAATAGCACCCTGATAATATCTAGGTCCCCTTAGAGAATATTTGATTACGGCGAGTAGACCCTAGAACTCTTGAATCTTTATTAGAAAGTAGGCCCTTACAGAAGTCTTGTTAGTAGGACCATGACTCTAGTTTTGATACTAACTTAAATTTTATAAGTTGGGTAGATCGTAGCCCCCTGGCTTTAGAGTAGGGTTATTTTGGAATTTTAGGATAAATTTGAATTTATTTGGTATTAATTAGGATTAATTCCAAACAGAATTGAATTACCTCTTTAATTTTGTATCCTTTAATACCTTGGTTATGGCTCGGATATTTGGAGCACAACACTATCCTTTCCTTTCCAATAACTTCTACCTATATGACCTAGACTAGTCACTCTACACCTATGATATGACTATCACTCACAAACTCATATTCTCATGCTTTATTTTAGTCTCACAACATTCGCGAGAGCATTTGTACACACAAATGGCACCTAGATATCCTTTTCCGTCGCGGACAATTTTAATACGCAACATCGACTCAATTCTTTCGACAACTTTGAGATTTATGAGCCTAACTGGACCTACTTCACTCATGACCCAGCTGTTATGCCCAAATATACATTCTCATGCTCCATATAGACCCCACAAAATTTGCGGCATATCTCCTTCTAAAAATCTATACTTAAATATTCAATTCCGTTGCAATTAAATTAAATTGTACATCGGCAACCCAATTACCCTAACCACCGATATACCCGTAGCCCACTCGAGCCAAACAACGTCCATGATACTTGTGTTGCATTCAAATAAGCTCATGTACTCTCTACACAATATTAATCACCTTGACAAATTATATTACCCTTTGACACTTATTATTGCATCGTTCATCAGCATCCATGATATGCGATGAACATCTTCTCAGTACCATCTCACCCTAGTTGTATTTGGCTATGATATTTCCTATTGTCTTGTAGACTCATGACCTAATTAGGAGCAAGGAGAATTGGTAAACTTCCTTTATAGAGTTATTGACTCATTAACGCCATGGTAGTTCCTAGATTTCTTCTGATAGTCTGTGACTATGGTCACAAAAGCCTAAACATCTCGTACCTCCCTTGAAGATAGACTTATATAACCCTTGTAAACTGGAGGGTGACCAAATTTTCACGGCCAACTTCATTCTTATAAGTTGGGTAGAGCCTTGATTAAGCGTACCCTTATTCTTAGAACGCGACGTCAAAGTAGGATTCCATTGGTAACTGCGTCCCCCCATCTTTTGATAAACAAGTGCAATATTGCTTAACTAAAATTATTTCTACCATGTTTATTTTAATTTCGAGGACAAATTTTTTATAAGTTGGGTAGATTGTAAACCCCCTTAATTTTAATCTTTTAATTTTATTATTTTTACTTAATTATAGGAATTTTAAGAATTCTACTTAGCTAATTAGAAATATATAATTTAATGATAACTTGTATAAATATTATTTAATTTTAGTAATTAAAATAAGTCAGAAAACTATTTTTTTTGAATGTAAAAGTATTTTTAAAGTATTATAAAATTTTCCTATAATTTATTTCATATGCAAACCTATTTTTGTATAAATATAATGTCACGCCCCAGTCCCAAAATGCCGAGGGATCAGACACGTGGCAATGGCCAGCAGTACGCACCGATGGACAAACCCAATTTAATGGATCCATCAGGGCATACTTAAGCTGTAAAACAAAGTCTACGACAACATGGCACAACTAATCTCATACACACAAGATATAAATATGATCCACAGAATATAAGGAATGTAAATCATCAACCAGTCTCAACAAAGTACTTCGAAAAACAACCCGATAAATATCTAGTATAATGGTTCAACAGACCAGAATATAAAAGACTGAAATAAATAAATACTGAGCATGGAACATGGCTGCTCAGAAAAAGTCTTCAGCTAACACGTCGTCCTCGGATGACGGTACAGCTCCTGGATCAGCTCCTGCTGCGGTCCCGTATACCTCAGGATAAATCTCGTCCTCAAATCCTGGAGACATAATCCATATCCAGGTCCTCAGGGGACATAGCAAGGTACAAGAAAATATACAAGCCAAAATATAAGCAGTGCAGCAAATAATAAGAATAATAGGGTAAGTATGTAAACATCTATGTAAAATGCAAGAGAGAACATCAATATTACCCAGGTTGAAATAACTACAAGCTCTGTGTAGGGGAGCCGGTAGCAGTAATATCATGAGGTGGTCTAGCTCAGCGGGAGACTGAGTAGCCGGCATAACATAATCAACCTGTAGCCTATGGGTCTCTCCAGCAATAGATGGAACAATAAGGGAATACTAAATAACCAACTAAGTGATATGCAAGATGAGAGCAGCACTAGAACTCAGGCTGATGCCACTACAAGCTCTGTGTAGGGGAGCCGGTAGCAGCAGTAATAATGAGTAATGGGCCAAGCTCGGGCTTCAGAGTCTTGTGCCTCACAATAATAGGGGTGTATATATATGATCAGCCTGTAGCCTGTGTGTCTCTCCCCACCCAATGTAACCACGCATATCATGACCATAACATCTCATGTCCATGTCAGCGGGATCATAACTAATGCACAAGTCATAATGTATCTAAGAATATAGTATCTCTGTCAAGTCCTGTATCCTATACAGAATCACCACGAATATCTCGGGAAGATCCTGTCTCATGAACAGTGTCAAGTGTCCTGGGTCAAAGTGTACTTGGTAAGACAAGTACGAGAAGATAAAGTGTCATGAATATCCATCTCTAGATGACGATACACAACACCGCGTACGGTGTCGGCACCCGACTGATAATCGGACGCTAAGTACGTCACACGGTCCTAGGTTAAGCATACACAGCAATATAAATGAAGCAAGAAAAATATGTAACAATACTGCAGAGTTTGGCAAGGTACACTTGCCTGATGTTTGAATACCAACAATCGTCCCTATATCAGTGGATCCTGTGGGTACTCCTCTAAAAGTTGTAATAAATATCACCAACAGTCTCAAAAGATGTCAAATAGCTAGAAACGCCTATCCTTACGTCCAATTTGGACACAGGGGCTAAAAGGTTATTTCCGGGCCAAAGCGGGGTCCACACGTGGGCTACTTTGCACCGAAAAGCGTGTCAGGGTCAAAGGTCTCCAAATTCCTCAACTCAGTGTCTACAAGTCAGGAACGATGATACGAACCCAACGGAACTTCCGGAATTGGATTCCGATGAGCCGATCTCAAAATCGCCCGTCAAGTGGAGCCGGTGGGGCCCACGATACGCAATTTTGTCAACGTTCTCAGAATCGGACCAAACTTGGGTCACAGGACCAGCGTATTACTATGAGTCCGATGGCATAAGTTTTGTCTCGATCCGACGTGTGTACACAAAGTTACTGCGTGTTCCAGAAAGGACGGATACGGGGTGTCGTCGGCGGATACGCGTTGATTTCGGTGTGCACGCACATCCGAATTGACTTCTGCGAAATCCCACACGACCGTATCAACGACGCGCACATTTTGGTAAAGACTGCGTGTGACCAAGTCGTCCCGTTTGGCGGGGTACACTCAGTTCCGGGGTGAAACAGGGCGTTATTTTTCCTGTTTTTGGATCGCGGTGTGCGATCACTACAGGACGCGATGCACCGAGCGGGTTGCACGGGCACCGAGAGGGTTATACAGTCTACGCGTAGCAACTGACAAAATCGAAAACGGAGTTGCGATGTGAGAGAAAACGGTACCTGAACAGGGCTCCGTGAACGCTGAATTTCACGTGTCCGAGAGTCAACTTTGTGTCCTGGTCGAGGATTCCCGTGTCTGCCGAGAGTCCGAGCCAGGGTTCTGACTCGGGGCAGCGGGGACTTCGCCGAAGGGGGTCGGTCTCGGGGTCAGCGAGGTCGGCTAGGCGGCGACTGTGCAAAGTCGACGGGAACGGTTCACGCAGGCCGGAGACTCATCGTCGGGCGAGCGGCTGGGTCAACTTCCACTGGGACGGGGCTGGGTCGACTCGGTGTTGTCGTCGGCCTGGCGACAGCGGCACCGGGGTCTGGGCGTACGGTGGCCTGGGGATTCAGGGGTCGACGAGGGGGAACTGGCCGAAGGCGGTGATGGAGGAGTCGGGCGAGCTCGCGGTGGAGAATGGGGTCATGATCGGGGAGATCGACGATGGAGAGCGGCTGAGTCGATCACAGGGGACGGCGGCGGCAGAATCTAGGGTTGCGGCTTGGCACGCACGCCGAGGTAGGGGGGATTTATACTGCTACAAGGAATTCGGCGGGTAGGGTTTTCCAATGGGTTTCGGGTCGGGTTAGTTTGGTTCGGTTTAGCTTGGGTTTGGTTCGGTTTATCAAATCAATAGTTTTTAGAGCTTAAAATGCTACTCCGGAGTCCAATAAATTCGTCGAAAAATATCATACGTCCGATTTTTCCTTTTACACCATAAAATATTATTTTTATAATATTTTAATACCAATAAACTGTATTTAAAAATCTTTTGATCATAATTACCTTGGTTCTTCATCCAGAAAAATACCGAAAAATTGGTGAAAAATATATTAAAATTATTCTGAAAAATCAGGGTGTTTACAATCTTCCCTCCTTAAAAGGATTGTGTCCTCACAATCTAAGAATAAGCCATTTATAGAAAGAATTATGGTGATTACAAGCTTGCTTAGTTTACAACTGCATCCGTGAATAAGTGGGGATAACGCTGGCGCATACTATCTTCTCGTTCCCAAGTCGATTCGCCAGAAGAATGATATTTCTAAGCTACACGAACCAGTCTGATTGTCTGTCCCCGCAATGTCTTCTCGCTGACGTCGAGGATGCCAACTGGTTGTTCTTCATATCTCAAGCTAGGGCCCACTGCGATCTCTGAATGATCTACTACGTGACTGGGGTCGGTCACGTACCTCCGCAGCTGTGAGACGTGGAATACGTCATGCACTCCCTCTAAGGATGGAGGTAATGTAAGACGATAAGCCACCTCACCAATGCGCTCTAGAATATCAAATGGCCCAATATACCTTGGGCTCAATTTGCCTCTGCTCTCGAATCTGATAGTACCACGAGTGGGCAAAATCCTCAAGAATACGTGCTCTCCTTCTTTGAACTCTAAAGGACGTCTGTGTGTATCCGCCTAATGCTTCTGTCTGTCTTGAGCTGCTCAAAGATGATTCTGGATCTGTTTCACCTTCTCCACTGTCTGCGTTACCAATTCTGGACCCAGTATTTGACGTTCACCAACGTCACTCCAACATATAGGCGATCTGCACTTCCTTCCGTATAATGCCTCGAATGGTGCCATCTGAATGCTGGCCTGATAACTGTTGTTGTAGGAGAACTCCACTAAGTGCAAATGATCTTCCCAAGATCCTCCAAAGTCTAGCATACATGATCGTAACATATCCTCTAAGATCTGTATGGTGCACTCCGATTGGCCATCTGTTTGTGGGTGGTAAGCTATGCTGAATTTGAGTCTGGTGCCCAGACTCTCTTGCATGCTTCTCCAGAAATGAGATGTAAATCTCGAATCTCGATCTGATACAATACTAACCGGCACTCCATGTAATTTGACGATGTGTCGTATATACATGTCGGCTAGTACCTCTGTGGACTGTCCCACTCTAAATGGCAAGAAGTGTGCCAATTTAGTAAGTCTATCCACGATAACCCATACTGCATCTCTTCCGCTGGGGCTCCTTGGAAATCCTGTGACAAAATCTATCGTGATATGTTCCCACTTCCATTCTGGTATAGGAAGCGGTTGTAACATACCTGCAGTCCTCTGATGCTCGA
Organism: Iris macrosiphon; assembly: GCA_036927795.1. Taxonomy (NCBI): domain Eukaryota; kingdom Viridiplantae; phylum Streptophyta; class Magnoliopsida; order Asparagales; family Iridaceae; genus Iris; species Iris macrosiphon. Next base: position 121,616,208 of record JAYESA010000006.1, read on the forward strand.
CCTATACCTGCTGGCAGACTAAGCATTTAGCCACAAATCTTACAATCTCCCTTTTCATTCCATGCCACCAGTAATACTGCCTCAAGTCTCGGTACATCTTGGTTCCTCCTGGGTAAACAGAGTACATGGAGCTATGTGCTTCCGTCATTAACTCCTGCCTCAATTCTCCATTTGGAACATACAGGCGATTTCCAAACCTCAATATCCCATCTTCGTGTATACGAAGTCCTGTCTGCATGCCTGCTTCCGTCCTCTCCTTCAGTCTTCTAAATCTAGCATCGGTGGGCAACGCCTCTTTAATCATTTCCACGAGTGATGACTTAATTTTAAGATTAGCCAGCAATCCATTCTGTCTTAGTAAAACAACCTCTATCTGAAGCTCTTGTAGATCTCTCAATAACTCAGGCTGCATCGTCAAGAAATAAGTCGTAGGCTTCCTGCTGAGTGCGTCTGCTACAACATTAGCCTTTTCCGGATGGTACTGCAGATCTATGTCAAAATCTACCATCAATTCGAGCCAACGTCTCTGCCTCATGTTAAGCTCCTTCTGAGTATATACATACTTTAGACTCTTGTGATCTGTAAAGATGTCCACCTTTTCCCCATAAAGGTAGTGCCTCCAAATCTTTAATACAAATATAACTGCTGCTAACTCCAGATCGTGTGTGGGGTAGTTCTTCTCGTGGACCTTCAACTGTCTCGATGCATAAGTAATGACTTTGCCATGTTGCATCGAAACACATCCTAATCCACTGCCTGATGCATCACTGTAAACAACAAAATCTTCTGACCCTGAAGGAAGAGTCAAGACAGGTGCTGTTGTTAATCTTCTCTTCAATTCTTCAAAACCTTCTGGCAGTCTTCTGTCCATATAAACTCCTGGTCTTTACGTGTCAGCTTCGTCATCGGTTCTGCAATCCTTGAGAAATTTTCTACAAACCTTCGGTAATATCCCGCGAGTCCGAGAAAACTTCTTACCTCTGCAACTGATGTGGGTGTAGGCCAAGTCTCTATTGCCGCAACTTTCTCTGGATCCACGGAAAGTCCTTCTCCTGAGATGATGTATCCCAAGAAAGGCACTTTATCCATACAAAACTCATACTTACTGAGTTTGGCATATAACTTCTCATGTCTCAAGGTCTCTAACACGATTCTGAGATGCTCCTCGTGCTCTTCGTGGCTCTTAGAATATATTAGAATATTGTCAATGAACACAACCACAAATTTATCCAAGAACTGATGAAAGACTCTGTTCATTAAACTCATAAACACTGCTGGCGCATTGGTTAAACCAAACGGCATCACCAAGAACTCATAATGTCCATACTTGGTCCTGAAAGCTGTCTTCGGGATGTCTTCCTTCCTTACTTTGATCTGATGATAGCCGAATCTAAGGTCAATCTTCGAGAATACCCTTGCACCACTCAATTGATCGAATAGATCATCAATGCGTGGTAAGGGATACCTGTTCTTGATGGTCACCGCATTTAGTGTCCTGTAGTCAATGCATAACCGTACTGTTCTATCCTTCTTTGGTACAAATAATATGGGTGCTCCCCAAGGTGAAACACTGGGCCGAATGAAACCCTTCTCCAGAAGATCGTCAACCTGTTCTTTCAACTCCACTAACTCCTTAGGTGCTAGCCGATAAACTGATGAAGTGATAGGCTCTGCTCCTGGAGTTAAGTCTATTGTGAATTCTATTTCTCGATCAGGCGGTAAACCTGGAAGATCATCAGGAAATACATCCACAAATTCAGATATGACTCTTGGGTAACCTGTCTCCCCTTCTACAGATAGTACCCTAAGAGTAGGCTGAACTCCTTGCTCTACTGCTCCTCGAAGAAACTCAAATTCTGGATGTCCAGGCGGTCTAAATATAACTCGCCCAAGTCGGCAATCAAGAGTCACATGGTACTGACTTAACCAGTCCATACCAAGTACAATATCATAATCCGACATGGAAAAGATCAGAAATTGAGCTCGCATTTCTCTGCCACAAACTACTACAAAACATGATCTACAGACGTCACTAATCGGAATAATTCTACCTCCCGTAAGAATTCTCTTCATCTTCGGAAGGGGTGCGGTAGCTACTCTATGGGTGGCTATAAAGCTAGCTGCTATAAATGAATGCGATGCTCCAGAATCAAATAAAACTACAGCTGGTAATGAAGCTACTAAAATAGTACCTGCGATAACCTCGCCTGCCGTAGCCTCCTCCTCAACAGCTAATGTGAAGGCCTGTCCTCGTCCCTAAGCTGGACCTCTCTGCTGCTGCTGAGCCTGCTGAAATAGAGCTGCCTGTGGTGCCAGGGGTGGTCTCTGCTGATTTCCTCCTGGGGCTGGTGGCCTGACGCCTCCAACTCCTGTCTGCTGTGCTCCTACTGCTGGATAAGCTGGTCGTGGTGCAGGTAAAGCTAATCTCGGTGCTCCCTCTCTGCGCTCGGTGCAGTCTCTGGTCTGATGCTGGTTGGACCTGCAAGCCAGGCAGAGTCCCAACTTACGTCTGCATTCTCTCTCAATGTGACCTATCTTGCCGCAGTGGTGACAAGTAGGGAGAGATATGGCCCTGTGTGCTGTCCTCTCGGGCATACTCCTCTGGGTCTGTTTTGCTGAATCCCCATGTGCTGACCTGGATGGTGCTGAGTTGATAGGCCTCTTCAGGTTCGACTCCCTTCTAGTGACGCGCTCCATGCGTCGTGCTGTTGCGAGAACGTCGGTATAAGATGTAGGTGCGACTGATCCAATCAATCTCTGGAGCTCGAACTTCAGCCCGTCAAAGAACTTCTCAGCTTTCTCTTCCTCTGTCGCAATCAAGGTTGGGGCAAAGCGACTGAGGCGAATGAATTCCGCGTTGTATTCTTCCACTGTCATATTGCCCTGGATAAGGCGGTTGAACTTGTCTCTGAGCTCTGACCGTGCTACTGCTGGAATGTACATCTCTTGGAAGAGTCTGGAGAACTCTTCCCATGTGACTCGGTCCTGTCCGAGCCTCCTTTCTTCTGCTAACCACCAGTGATGTGCATTTTCAGTTAACTGTATTCTGACTGCAGTCATCCATTTTTCTCTCGGAAGTTCAGCGGCTTCCAACTAATGCTGAATGTTTGTGAGCCATTCATGAACTTCTGTTGGCCCCTCTTTACCAGAAAATGTACGAGGCTTGAGTTGACGAAAGTCGGTGATAGATCCCGTCGATGATCGCCTCACGGGTGGATTTGCCTGCTCCAATGCGGATACCAGGCTGGTTATCAGATACTCGGCCTCCTGCCGATGTGCCTCTTGTTGAATCTGTTGCTGGGCTTGCATTATGGCATACATCATCTGGAATATCTGTTGCCTGTCCATGGCTTGCCCTGGTTGGAAAACTGGCATCTGGGGAGTGAACTGTGGTGGAGGTGGGATGTCATCTCTCCGGAACCTTGGATTAGGCTGACCGGCCTGATCGATCTACGATGCTTGTCCTCCATTCCCTGGAGTCACCCCGTCTATATAAGTAACCACAGCGTCGTGTAGCGTATCCAATGGAATCTCGCCTCCATTTCTGGGATCCATTTCCCTCTGCAACCAAAAGATAAACTGTAAGAACGCTCAGAGGAATCAACACAGGATGCAAATCAAGTAACAAATTCAAGTTCGATATAGAGTTCAAAATAGTTTAAATAATTGATAAGATCCTAGAACTTATCCTATCCTTAGGGCAGGCTTGCTCAGTCCCTAAGTTGAAACCGAACAATTTTGTTGTAGACCTGCATGGGCCACCACAAAAACTATTTCATGCCCCAGTCCCAAAATACCGAGGGACCAGACACGTGGCAATGGCCAGCAGTATGCACCGATGGACAAACCCAATTTAATGGATCTACCAGGGCATACTTAAGCTGTAAAACAAAGTCTACGACAATATGGTACAACTAATCTCATCCACACAAGATATAAATATGATCCACAGAATATAAGGAATGTAATAAATAAATACTGAGCATGGAACATGGCTGCTCAGGAAAAGTCTTCAGCTAACACCTCGTCCTCGGATGACGGTACAGCTCCTGGATTAGCTCCTGTTGTGGTCCCGTATACCTCAGGATAAATCTCGTCCTCAAATCCTGGGGACATAATCCATATCCAGGTCCTCAGGGGACATAGCAAGGTACAAGAAAATATACAAGCCAAAATATAAGCAGTGCAGCAAATAATAAGAATAATAGGGTAAGTATGTAAATATCTGTGTGAAATGCAAGAGAGAACATCAATAGTACCCAGGTTGAAACAACTACAAGCTCTGTGTAGGGGAGCCGGTAGTAGTGATATCATGAGGTGGTCTAGCTCAGCGGGAGACTGAGTAGCCGGTATAACATAATCAACCTGTAGCCTGTGGGTCTCTCCAGCAATAGATGGAATAATAAGGGAATACTAAATAACCAACTAAGTGATATGCAAGATGAGAGCAGCACTAGAACTCAGGCTGATGCCACTACAAGCTCTGTGTAGGGGAGCCGGTAGCAGCAGTAATAATGAGTAATGGGCCAAGCTCGGGCTTCAGAGTCTTGTGCCTCACAATAATAGGGGTATATATATATGATCAACCTGTAGCCTGTGTGTCTCTCCCCACCCAATGTAACCACGTATATCATGACCATAACGTCTCATGTCCATGTCAGCGGGATCATAACTAATGCACAAGTCATAATGTATCTAAGAATATAGTATCTCTGTCAAGTCCTGTATCCTATACAGAATCACCACGAATATCTTGGGAAGATCATGTCTCATGAACAGTGTCAAGTGTCCTGGGTCAAAGTGTACTTGGTAAGACAAGTACGAGAAGATAAAGTGTCACGAATATCCATCTCTAGATGACGATACACAATACCGCGTACGGTGTCGGCACCCAACTGATAATCGAACGCTAAGTACGTCACACGGTCCTAGGTTAAGCATGCACAACAATATAAATGAAGCAAGAAAAATATGTCACAATACTACAGAGTTTGGCAAGGTACACTTGCCTGATGTTTGAATACCAACAATCGTCCCTATATCAGTGGATCCTGTGGGTACTCCTCCAAAAGCTGTAATAAACATCACCAACAGTCTCAGAAGATGTCAAATAGCTAGAAACGCTTATCCTTACGTCCAATTTGGACACAGGGGCTAAAAGGTCATTTTTGGGCCAAAGCGAGGTCCACACGTGGGTCACTTTGCACCGAAAAGCGTGTCAGGGTCAAAGGTCTCCAAATTCCTCAACTCAGTGTTTATAAGTCAGGAACGATGATACAAATCCAACAGAACTTCCAGAATTGGATTCCGATGAGTCGATCTCAAAATCGCCCATCAAGTGGAGCCGGTGGGGCCCACAATACGCAATTTTGTCAATATTCTCAGAATCGGACCAAACTTGGGTCACAGGACCAGCGTATTGGTACGAGTCCGATTGTGCAAGTTTCATCTCGATCCGACGTGTGTACACAAAGTTACTGCGTGTTCCAGAAAGGACGGATACGGGGTATCGTCGGCGGATACGCGTTGATTTCGGTGTGCACGCACATCCGAATCGACTTCTGCGAAATCCCACACGACCGTATCAATGACGCACACGTTTTGGTAAAGATCGCGTGCGACCAAGTCATCCCGTTTGGCGGGGCGCACTCAGTTTCGGGATAAAATAGGGCATTATTTTTCCTGTTTTTGGATCGCTGTGTGCGATCATCACATGACGCGATGCACCGAGCGGGTTGCACGGGCACCGAGAGGGTTATACAGTCTACGAGTAGCAACTAACGGAATCAAAAACGGAGTTGCGAGGTGAGAGAAAACGGTACCTGAACAAGGCTCCGTGAACGCTGAATTCCACGTGTCCGAGAGTCAACTTTGTGTCCTGGTCGAGGATTCCCGTGTCTGCCGAGAGTCCGAGCTAGGGTTCTGACTCTGGGCAGCGGGGACTTCACCGGAGGGGGTCGGTCTCGGGGTCAGCGAGGTCGGCTAGGTGGCGACTGTGCAAAGTCGGCGGGAACGGTTCACGCGGGCCGGAGACTAGTCGTCGGGCGAGCGGCTGGGTCGACTTCCACTGGGACGGGGCTGGGTCGACTCGGGGTTGTCGTCGGCCTGGCGACAGCGGCGCCGGGGTCTGGGCATACGGTTGCCTGGGGATTCAGGGGTCGACGAGGGGGAACTGGCCGGAGGCGGTAATGGAGGAGTCGGGCGAGCTCGCGAAAGAGAATAGGGTCATGATCGGGGAGATCGACGATGAAGAGCGGCTGAGTCGATCACAGGGGACGGCGGCAGCAGAATCTAGGATTGCGGCTTGGCACGCACGCCAAGGCAGGGAGGATTTATACTACTACAGGGAATCCGACGGGTAGGGTTTTCCAATGGGTTTCGGGTCGGGTTGGTTTGGTTCGGTTTAGCTTGGGTTTGGTTCGGTTTATCAAACCAATAGTTTTTAGAGCTTAAAATGCTACTCCGGAGTCCAATAAATTCGCCAAAAAATACCATGCGTCCGGTTTTCCCTTTTACACCATAAAATATTATTTCTATAATATTTTAATACCAATAAACTATATTTAAAAATCTTTTGATCATAATTACCTTGGTTCTTCATCCAGAAAAATACCGAAAAATTGGTGAAAAATATATTAAAATTATTCTAAAAAATCAGGGTGTTTACATATAAATATAAAAAGAAAATGAAAAGAAATAATAAATAAACCCAATACCTAAACCCAAAACCTAATCTTACCTACTACCCCTTCCCCTGTCTCTGTTCAGTAACCGACCCCCCTTCTCTCCAATATATACCGCCACCATCACCATCACCATCACCATCACCATCTCCATCCGACAGCCACCGCCACCATCACCTTCACCCTGAATACGCTGTCGACCACCTGCACTCCGGCGACCACCACGCCTGCATCCTGAGCGCCAGCGCTGGCCACCCTCGCCTACGGCTCGCCCACGCACGGGAGATGCAACAGCGGTCGTAGCAGATGCAGCGACAATCCCAGTGCTGCATTGACCCTCATATCCCTGCACTAGCCCCTGAAGCACCGTCGTCCTCTACAACGCCCACCGCGGACGGTTTCTGTATTTAGTAGTCGATCCCGTCGTGACTCACGTGATCATGAAGTCAAAAATTCTCGTTCGTTGCAGCAACTTTACACGTAGTTTTTGAGCAATCCAACTATTGGATCGATGATCCAAAACCTCCAACGCAATCTCGGTATATAGATCTTCGCCCATCTCCATTTTCAGTCGTTAATTCAATTGATTTATAGATCAAAACAGGCCTCCAAGTTGTGTATTTAAACTGAAATTATTCTTACAGTTTTGTGGTGCCAACTTTGCGGATTTGTTTTTCCCTCATCGTAACTCTGTTTTAGGAACCGTTTCTCCAACTCACAGCAGGTATAACCACCTTCATGCTTGTATTAATAGTTGAGAGTAATTCATAGATTTTATTGACCAAGCTTTGTTTCAAAAACCTGGAAAAAGATAATATTTTCTAAATTTAGATTTTTACGATACAGGGTGCGTCCCGCCAAACAAGGCTACGTCGTCACGTGCGGATTACACCAGAAGGTGCGTAACGTCAACGCGGATGTATGGACTTTCGTGAGACTTGATTTGGACGTGTGTGCACGTCGTAATCAACGCGTATCCGTCGAAAAATACCATATCGGCCTATTCCAACACCTTGCCATAACTTCGTGTGTACTGGTCATTTTACAATAAAACTTGTGCCATTGGATTCGTTATGTTACGCTAGTCCTGTGACCCAAGTTTGGTTTGATTCTGAGAACGTTGACGAAATATCATTTTGCGGGCCCCACTGTTCCATTTGACGGGTGATTGTGACCGGCTCACCGGAATTCAATTTTGGACACTCCGTTGAGTTTGTGTCATCGTTTTGGACTCGTAGACACTAAGTTTGCTAAATTTGGAGAACTTTATCTCTGACATATTTTACGGTGCAAAGTGTGCCACAATTGGACACCGTTTTGATCCGAAACTGTCATTTTTGTCTTCTGTGTCCAAATTGGACTTATGGGTAGTCAATTCTAGCTATTTCTTATATTTGGAAACGTTGGTGATGTCTGTTGCAGCATTCAGAGATGTTTGTGTGGATTACACCTTTTTGGGAGCAGTTGACGCATTGAGCTCGCTACTTGGACCTCACTATATACATAATCCAGGCAAGTGTACCTTGCCAAACTTGCAGTAGATCCTGTTATATTATCTTCTTATTTTTCTTTCCATATATATATTCTTGTGATGTGCCTGCTCAACCTAGGACCATGAGACATTGCTTAGCGTCTAAACAAGGTTCGGGTGTCAACGCCGTATACAGAGTCGAGTAACGTCACTTTGAGAGTTGATACCACGATCCTATTTTACGTGCTTACTTTACCAAGTACGTCATACCGTAGGACACTTGACACTATTTTATGTGATATAATCTTTCTTGAGTTATTTATGGTGATTCTATATAGGCTTACATGATTCATGATATGAGACTTGCATATTATATAGATATCATTATGACTCGTTGTACTAGTTAGAGGTATTGATCTTGCGTGTTATGGACATGAGATGTCGTGGACATGAGACGTGAGGTTATATTGGGTGGGGAGAGACACACCATACTATAGGCTGATTATGTTTATATATATATACTATATTACTGGAGGTGCCTTAGACTCTGTCTCAGATCTTTGGCACATTTACTGGCCCTACGAGATATTACTTGCTGCTATGGGCTTCCCGACACAGAGCCTGTAGTGGTTTCAGCCTGAGTACGAGTGATATTCTCATATACATATCACTTAGATGGTTACAGTAGTTTACCCTTGTGTATGTGGCATTATACTGTTTTACTTTGGCATGTTATTTCTTGTATATTGTTACGCCCCTCTGAGGATCTGGTCCCTTGCCAGATTTGTAGCATAGATCGTTATGGAGCCTTTGGAGTTGCTGATGTGTGTTGATTGTTATGCGGGTATTGGTGCCAAGTACTTATATCATTTCTACCGGAGTTATGATTATTTATTCATATTGTTTATTCATCTGCTGATGTAGCCTAATTTTATAGACTCATATTCCTTTCTCGAGTCTATTCGAGCTTATGTGTTACTGGACGACCAACTTTATCACATGTAGTTCATTCTTGATATTTTGTTCTTTATGTGGATTGTGACATAGATATTTTCAGTATTCTTAGATAGTTACCCTTATTATGCAGCTTATACGTATTCGAATCGGACCAGAGTCTGGTCGAATGCGTAGCTGGCATGTTACGTATTCCTAGTGCTACGTATTTTGGGACTGGGATGTTACATAATAAGCTAATCAAGCTTGTATGGGACCTTGGGTCAAATCCAGAGCACATTATCCATAATAAAAAATATGGCCAAACTTTCTCTGATAACTCCTATTCTACTACTATGCTAAAGTAAGGATGGTAAGGAGTTAATAACAATATGACTCTGATGGATAGTGCAAAGAGATGGAGAAAGGAAGAGAAATAAAGAAGAGAAAAAGATATACACAATTATCAATCAAATATACTATATTATTTTCTAATCTTAGCTAGTAATTTTATATCAACTATCATAATCGAGGATCTTTGAGCTTTCCATCTTTAGTGAAACGTGCAAGGCCCCTTTCTTGCTTGTTATCATGCTTGCACATGCATCTGCCAACATATTTTCATAGGTATTGAAGGCATAACACAACAACCCTAGAGTGGTCCATGGGGTCGTGGCATGTTGGTTACAATGGGAGGCTCCCATGGGGATAGACACGGTTCGAATCCTTCCTTGGGAACTTAGTTCCTGACTCGAGGGAAAGGACATATCAAAGAAAAAAAACCACCCTAGAGTGGAATTGACTTAGGTTGATATCATACTCCCTCACCTTGCGAAGCCCCAATCAAGTGCTCTAAGTTCCCTCTAAAGTCAACGCTTTCGTAGAAGTAGACTAACACACTTTCAATACTTCGTATCATACAGTCTCTGACATATAGCTTAGAGAAGTTGTCCTCCCCTTCCTAACCATCTACACCACAATTCTGTATCGATCAAATTTTATGTCAAAGATGAATATTATAATATTTATAACGTGAATGGAATTTTGACCACTTTGCTTTCTCAAGGTAATCATACACACAACCTTCCTTAGAAGCCCCCATAAAAATATCACATCTTCTACATCAATCTCAACATAGTTTTTACACCAATCCCTTCTCATTTTTCTATATATTTTTTATAAAGGCACTACAATTCTTACTCAGGGCTAGTTCTGTATTGGTACTAGTCCAATTTGGAGGAACTTTTATTCAGGCTAATCCAAAATTTACTAAGGGCCACCCACCCTCTCCTCCTCCCGCACCCCCTCCGGCCTCCTCCTCTCCGGCCCCCTCTCCTCCGCCTCCTTCCGCTCCCCCCGGAGATGCTCACCATTGCCAACTACGACGTCCCTAGCTTCGGCGCTGACCCCTCTCGGCATTGGTACCGACGTCCGTGCCATCCATACCGCTCACAGCACTGCCGCCCTCCGCAAGGCCCTCGGCTTCCTCGCTTGCCTCGTCATCGACCTTAAGCCCATCTCACCTACCGACATGTCCATGACTGCCGCATGTGCACTCCAGTCCTACAAGCTTGCCTCCAAGGCCATAACCCCCCTTCGGCCTACTACTCTCCAGCCCCCTCTCATCCTCCTCCTCCTCCCGCTCCCCCCCTCCGGATTGTCAAAATCTTTGACAGTCCTGACAACTGCTAGGACTGTTAAAAGTTTTGACAGTCCTTTCAATTAGTAGGACTGTTAAAATTTTTGACAGTCCCCACTATAGGAAAAAAATTCTATTATGAGTAGGCATCCCCCTAAGTAATTTTTGGCAGTGACAAACTTGTAAATAAATAGGAAAAAATTTAGGTTTTCCTGAGTAAAATGTGTAGGGCCTTTATAAAAAATCTTTCTATATTACATTAAATGACACCTATTTTCTTTTGTATTGTTCTCTAACTCTTTGATACATTGAACAAATTTCTCTTCTTACTTGATGTTATGCCTCCTTTCGTGAGGTGCATTTGGTTGGATCGTTGACTTGAAGGGCTTGGTTAGAATTGGAGTCAAGCAAAAATTTTGGTGTTTGAGGCGAAGACTATTCTTCTTGGTGGGTCTCCTATTTACCTTCACACTTAATAAAAGATGCTAGTCTTTATTTCTATGTCATTAGGTAGTTAATGCTAGTAAAAAGACCCAAGATAGATAAAAAGTGAGAAATCTCATTGTTATTAACTTGCTGTTATAAGACATGGAATATTGAACTATTGGTATAGACTAGTATAATATTAGTAATGTTGATTATGTTATCATGTGCATTGTTCAGAGTTATAATTGTATAGAAAGGTTTGGGACCGTTGGGTCGCCAAGGTAGTATCCTTGGACTGGGAAGTCGATAAATAAAAAAAATTCCTAGAATAAGAAGTATGGTAGTACGAGCGATAGCTCAAGAAACTGTTGTAATAGAAGAGATGTGTTGTATAGTTATTTTAGTTTTATGTACCATACATGTATTTTGTAATTAAATTGTTCATGTATTTACATGGTTATAGATAACTTGTGCACAAGGTTTTTAGGGCACTAGGTTCATTGGCCTAGGAGAAATTTGTGCGACATACTAGCATGGGGTATTGTTTTCATGTTAACGTCCAGCACTGGATGATTCAGGGACTTTCAAGGGGCTCGCTACCTACACTGAAATGATCGACCGTCTCACTAGATGTTCAGGATGGCTTGTGGTACTAGTGGCCTTTATTTATTTAGGTTGTATGCTAACATCAATCGGCTTACAGGCCTATCAAATTTGTTTACAAGGACGAATGCACGACATATTATATTTTATAAGCCTAACATTCAATGTAGAGACACACATGTGATACATTTTTTAAAATTATGAATTGATAGCATTGTTATAAGAAAGGATGGTAAGTTGGGTAAGATTCATTATGTTTGATATAGAGTTTAATTAAGTTATAAATTGCAATCTTCAAAATGTTGTAAGAAGATCATCATCTTTCTTGTAAAAGGTTGAATTCCTTGAGCATTCAAATCAAAGATTGTGTAAAATTTGGCGAGCCATTCGAATCAAAGCTCGTATATGTAAAGTTGGTGAGGCTTTCAAAGCAAAGCTCACAAATGTAACTATTTTCATAATAGTTGATTAAAATCAGAGAGAGTTTCAAGATTTGAGTGACTCAAGAAGGATACCATGACGCATCGAATGTTTGCTTTCTTACCTTATTTCTAGAACTTATTTTAAATTGCCTATTAACATCCTTAATTGTGTATAATTTTAGTTACACCATATTCACCCCCTCCCCCTCTAGGGTACTCTCAAGTATCTTAGATTTGCATATTGCTAGTATTGTTCCTATTCTCACTTATCGTATTATAGTTTTCATATTATAATATAGTTGTTCTTACTTTGAACATGTTTGAATAATACATTTGTCATATTGTATAACTTTATTATACTGTTGTATTTGCTCCAATCCTGACTGGATAATGTTGACATCTTTAGATGAAGATTGTTACCTAACACACTAAGGTCATATGAGGGTGACGCGGACATTATTACAAAATAGCCCTAGTTGAAGACAATATTTTTGGAGATGCTTGATTAGTAGTAGATAGTCCTTAGTTTATTTTTCTTTCCTTCCTTCAGTTTATTTAGTGAGTTTATTCCTGAGTTTATTACTTCAGTTTATATAGCAGGTTTATTCTCGTGTATTGAATTCTTATGTACTTATTGAATCATTACTTATTTTAGAGATTATTAGTTTATGTCTTTGTTTTTGTAGTCATATTATTGATATGTAGATGAGCTACATAGTTTAAATATATTGATATTGATGTATAGATATGGATTGAGGTATTGACAGAGTATTACTGTCGATGTCTTTACGTAGGCTCGGTATACTTACATACTCGTATACCAAAAATTAGGAACAATGGATGATAATGCTTGTAGCTACTTAAATAGGGGAGAAATGTATGAAAGTGGTAACCGTCCACTAAAGACGTGGGCGAAAGACCTGGGAGTGAATTCCTATTAAGTATGTTAGTTAGTAGCAATAACTTCGTATAAATAGGGCACTCACAAAACTTAACTGCCCCAGTTACAGCAAAATCGTGACATAGGATAGAGCAACAATTTCGCAGAGCCATAACTATAAAGGCATGTGGAACCGCAGTACCGTAGAATCGTACGTACTGCCATGTTGCTCCGTGCCTTTCGTAGCTCCGTGCAAGAACGCACCATCTTTGTACCCGGACGTATGTGTTGGGTACAATTTGAATTGGTAAGAGCAAAATTTGGAGACCAAATATGATAAAAGATTTGACTTGATGTGTCACGCCCCAGAACCAGAATACTAGAGAGAAGGGGCATACAAAGACAACTACGAATACCAGAGTACTCAAATAACCAAAATTATGGTTACAATTATGAATAGACATAGGGGATTAATTGTCACATCCCACTCCCCGAATACTGGGTAACTACGGGGACTGACATGGCCAATCGCACCTTGCAGAATACATAAGTAAGCCACAATGTGTTAAGGTTGTCTAGAAGACAGATGGGTGAACTCTAGTATGCTATGACATCAGTCCTAAGGCAGACAAATCCTATTATCTCAATCCAATAACACAAGTACAAGAGTATATCATACATGAAAGTAAAGAGGCATCCCAAATTATATGTCACATATGATCATGAAGCTAATGAATACAAAATGCTGCACTAGCAGTTTAATAATACATGATCAAATATACCAGCCATGGTCTAATATATACATCATCTTGACCAAAGTCTCAAAAATATAAGAAGCTAACTCGGAACCTTGCTAAACACCACAAAAAGAAGTAATCAAGACGAGGGGTGGAAGATGGAAACCCACTCGCGAGCTTTGGCCGTCGTCCTATGAGTGCGAGCCATCTTGCTGGAAGTGTGGTGGATCCTAGTTCTCTTCGACATAACCGGCCATGCAAAGCCAGTGGGGTCAGAACCCTAAGAAATAAGTACCAAAAAGGAGTTCGAGATGATAGACCAGGCACATCACAGCATAAACAGAAAGAGACATAAAAAAAATAAATGCTGATCGAGACTTGTATGGTACCAATGTACTTGTCTCAAGAATAATACAGGAAGAACTGATAATAAGTGCAAAAATGAAAGTAAGGTGATGAGCGACAAGAGAGTATAGGAACTACTCTGGATCAGGACCATAACCCTTAAACCAAATAAGGACCGGGGTTGCAGACCTTCACTCGAGCAGAACTTAGCACCCTAACCACGCGCTGGGAGAGAAAAAACTAAAAAAGCGAGCTATAATGAAAGTAACATCATTCATCGTACGGCCAAACAACTTTACTGCTTGCTATGATTCACTAGCTAGGGTTATCACAGTCATTAATTACTAAATGCATGTTTAAGAATATTGCTACCACCGACACTGCAGTTAATCCGGATGGCCAAGGGTACGCTTGTCTAGTAAATTTAAATGCATATTCAACCATACAATAACATAACTTGTAACTTGTCATAAACAGAAATTGAACTAAAAAGCATAAACTTGAACTTGTAATTATAAACTTGCTTTACAAACATAAACTTGTATATAAACTTGTCTTATAAGTGCCGCAATACGCGTAAACTTGGTAAGTCAAGGAGCCCTTGTCTAGAAGGTTTGTTCCATGCTGCATGAGGCTCTTAGAGATTGGGGTATCCGGTAGCGCAATATTCTTTCCTCCCAATGATTAAGGTAATTCTTATTGTAGAAGCATAAAAAATACGCTGGATAGCTATACGCAGCATGTTGATGCAGGGCAGCGTAAACAGAGGACCTCAGGGCCATCAAACGTGCAACAGAGCTTTTCCGCTGAGTACAGTATAAAAATATAGGCTCAAGGACCATCCGCGTAATGCAGTATGTCCAGGCCGCTTCAGCGTAAACAGGGTACTTCATCGCCTTTATGGCGTAAAACTCATCCGCTTTCAATACAGCATTGAAGTATACGAGGAACGCTTCATATTCTTCGAAATAAACCTGTCAGATCATACAATGAACCTGACGTCTGGACTCCTGACAAAGAGTACTGAACGACTACCCAGGCGACGGGTATAATGATTGCGCGACACTACAACCCAGGCTATCATTTACTGCCATTTCCTTTGCGTAAACCACTTTTACACATACGAAGGGATACGCTGCCTAGTTTTACACAGGCAGATGTGAGCTGTTTACGCTCCGCAGAAGACAAACAGCCTGCCACGTCAAAAACTGCAGGGCTTGAGGCACGTCTCTGCATTTAATGTACAGAGTGGTGACAGTTTCTTGAGGCACGTCTCTGCATTTAAAGTGCCGAATACTGACAGATGCCCGAGGCACGTCTCTGCACTTGATGCACAGAAGGGTGGCAGGCCTTCAAAACAAGCCTCTGCATTTAATGTGCAGGATAATAGCGGATCTCCGTATTTAATACAGGAGATTTGATTAAATGTCACCGAACCGTCGTTTAGTGACATCCCCTTTGCGTAAACTACTCTTACGCATATAAGGGAGTACGCTGCCCAGTTTTACACAGGCAGATGTGGGCTTCTTACGCTCCGTGAAGGCAAACAGACCGCCACGTCAGCAGTTACTTTTCGTACAGAATTCGAGGCGCGTATCTGCATTTAATGCGCAGAATAATGACAAATCTTAAAGACAAGCCTCTGTATTTAATGTGTAGGATGGGGGCAGATCTCTGCATTTAATGCAAGAGATTTGATTATATCTTCAAGAGCCGTAATTCTGGCTAAAAATGTCCACATCATCTCGGCTTCTATGCCCACTCGGCCTCTACGCTCACTCGGCCTCTATGACCACTCGGCTTCTACGCCTGCTCGGCTTCTATGCCTACTTGGCTTCTATGTCTACTTGGCTTCTATGCCATGGTGACAGTTATTGGCTTCTACGCCAACCTCTTCTACACAAGGGATAACTACCTACGTGGCTTCTATGTCGTGATCTTCGCAGCAGATATACGCGTTTGTCCCTTAGTTGGACACGCATCACATGCTCACTCAGAAGGTCATCTATATGCAGGCATTGGTTATTTTAAACCATCGTATAAAAGGGTGTTGTACTTTCCACTACTCGGTTTCTACACCGACTGAGTGGTCACTGTCACTAAAACTCTATAAATAGAGACCTCTATCAACAGAGGTCCAAGGTCGAAAATTGGAGGAAAAAAGGAGGGAAAATTGATCAAGAAATCTAATATCAGATCCAACGGTCGCAAAGATCGAAGGCCAAACGGTCAAGAGAGAGAGAAAGGAGAATCCGGAGCTCAGGCAAAGAGAAGGGATCGACGACTTTGGCATCGAGCATCCACCCTCTTTAGCAACCTTCGAAGCTGCTTTCTGTCTTCCACGACACTTCTTCAACATCGTGTGGTCCAAGAGCTAAAGTGATCGACTGCAAATCAGACACCTATAGCAATATTTACCCAGATTAAATAAATTGTACTTAGTCATCCTCGTATAGGATTAAATTGTACAATCTTGTTTGTAAACATAAAAGAAGGACGGGTTTTCGTATAAGACCTCATTTTCCACATATTATCTTTTTTGTTTATTATCCGAAATAAGATGGCAACTCTGCTGGGGACATCTTTCTCTTCTGATGAGAAAGCTATTGCTCAACACGATGCGGTATCCGTGGGATCCGTGAAGAAGACACTGGTCATCCAGTTCGACCAGTCTGCCTACGAAGACATGCTTCGAACAGGGGGTAGCTCTCACTCCCTCTCTGTCCAAAACAACAGAAAGCTGCGTACGGTCTGGATGCCCAAGACTTTCTCTACCATTCATGTGGACTCTCCGATCTCTCTGATCTCTCCGACCAATGAGGTTGTAGCATCGCTCCCTTCGCGTCTTGCGCATAAAATTCAGTCGCCTGTCTCTGGCAGGGCAGACAAAACTTCTGGCAATACCTCAGCGCTAACCCAGAAGTATACTCTGCGTCTTGCGCGTAAAATTCAGTCGCCTGTCTCTGGCAGGGCAGACAAAAATTCTGGCAATGCCTCAGCGCTAACCCAGAAGTATACTCCGTGCCTTACGCATAAAATTCAGTCGCCTGTCTCTGGCAGGGCAGGCAAAACTTCTGGCAATGCCTCAGCGCTAACCCAGAAGTATACTCCGCGCCTTGCACATAAAATTCAGTTGCCTGTCTCTGGCAGGGCAGACAAAACTTCTGGCAATGCCTCAGCGCTAAACCAGAAGTATACTCCGCGCTCTGCACGTAAAATTCAGTCTCCCATCCCTGGCGGAACAGACAAAACTTCGGACAATGCCTCAGCGCTAGTCCAGAAGCCTACTCCGTGCCCTGCGTGTAAAATTCAGTCTCCCGTCCCTGGCGGAATAGACAAAATTTTCGATGATGCCTCAGCGCCAAATCAGGAATCACAAAAGCGCTCCGTGCGTAAAAATGCATCTGTCTTCCGCGGAGAAGCAAATGATCCCTGCAATCTACGCAAGGGAAAGCAAGCGGCGGACTACTCAACTTCTCGGCCTTTACGCCAGAAAGGGAACAATTTGCTCGCCCTCTGGATTACACGAGAAGCTGATGGCCGACTGAGGACATCCTCATCTTTACTTCAACCAGAGCAGAGCTCCAAATTACGCCAGGAGAAGCCCCTCAGCGTAAAGAAGGCTCAATTTACGAAAAGACACCCTCCTAGGGGATTGTCCGCTACCCAGATGGCCAACCTGTTGTATATAGGTGGCACAGGGAAAACTATGGTTCCCAACATCCGCATGCCCACTGATGTGAACAGAAGGAACAAGCCATCATCTTCTTCTTCTGTAACTCCTCCTGACCTGCGCAATCATCTGATCCAGAAACACAAGGAGAGAGGATCTTCCAGCCTGTCTATTACGCCTCCTAGCGAGCACTGTTGTAATAGTCATAGGATTGTAATTAATTATTGCTGTTCTGAAGCAAAACGGTCAGTTTTCGACCGGTTGAGCTATTCTCCATCTTTTCAGGAAGAAGAGCCCACGCATGCATCTGTGAATATGGCTTCACACATACCTAGAGGAGGGTCGGGCTCAAGACGTCATCCCTCTAGAACTCTGAGCCGAAGCAGATTCAACATGCTCCTTAGGAACACCGAAGCTGGGGTGTTCCAAAACACTCGTTCGAGGTCGCGACAACCGGCTTCGTACTCTTCTGATTCCGATGCTGGGGGTCGCAAGTCTCCCGAATCAGATGTCGAAAGTATAGAGTCAACTTCTACAGAGACCTATACTAGTCTTTCAATGACACCCAGGGAGATGGAAGTTTATGCCATTGGAGATGAGCGCGAGGAAGCTTTCCCGTCTGGAAGCGCTGAGCAACGCATCACTATACCAGAGACGTCTCTGAAGGAGATGCAATCCGTGATAGAGAATATGCACCAGATGATGCTAACTCAATACGCAGCTGCCATGGCTCAAGCATCGGCCCCTCCAACTCAGATATGCGTGGGGGTGGACTTACCACCATCCAACACGATCCAATAGCCTGCTCTAGATCAGGAGTCAGCAGTTCCTCCGCTTCCTCACTCGGAGAATGTATTACCTCCCGTCGGGGTCGTGATGCAATCGATTCCTCATCACTTCGTGGTCCCGCTACCGGCTGAAGATCCGATACAGGCAGTACGGGAGTTGAAAGCCCAATTTGATACCCTGAAGCACAAAGATCAGCTCAAGAAATTGGGAATCAACCAACCTTACCCAGATATCGGGGAAGAGGTCCCATTCCCTCCTAGATACAAACCACAGACTATGGCTTTGTTCGAGGGAAAAACATCACCGAGTCAATACATGAACTACTTCAGCATAATGACAATGTTGTTACAAGGGAACGACGCCCTCCTCACTCGGGTATTCAAGGGCTGTCTCTCGGGAGTAGCTTACCAGTGGTACCGCAGCCTGGCGGACAACTGCATTACTTCCTTTGAAGACTTCAAGGCTTTATTCTTTACGCGATTCTACGAAGGAGGGATGGACATGTCTATGTCCTCTCTCATCGAAGTCAGGCAAAAGAAAAAAGAGAATGTTCGCACTTTCATCGAACATTTTTGTCAAGCCACTCTGCAAATGCCTCCAGGAGTCCCAGACTCGGCATTGGTGGACATCTGCAGAAAGAACCTTCTCCCCGTGATCTCGATGTTCACAGGACCATATCAGTTCCATGATTGGCCCTCGTTCATCATCTCGGTAGTAGCCGCGGAGGACAATAGTCAGAAGGTGCACGATAATGGCATCATGATCCCGGCCTCCGATAAAGGCAAGAGGTCATCCTCCAACATCGACCATCCTCGTGGTACCAAGGGTAAAGAAGCTCTGGCGATCAACACATCTAGGCAAAAGATGGTGGCCACCACGCAGACGAAACCTGGAACTTCCAGGCCCATTGAAGTGTACTCTTTCGACGACGACGATATTCTGAGCATATTCGAATGTCTCGTCAAAAGCGACAAGATTACCCTTCCTGAGGTGAGACGGCCCAATGAGGCCGGCATTACCAACAACCCCAAGTAATGCATCTTCTATAGGTACATACACCACCCCACAAAGACGTATTATATACTGAAAAGGAAGATCCAGGAGCTGATCGATGCTAAGGCCATCACTCTGCGCAACAGCGAGAAGACGGTCACGGCCAACATGATCTCCCTATAATTTGGCAATCTGCCTCCCCAAGGAATCCCGGACGGTGTTACGCCTATTTTTCGGACGGTGTTACGCCTATTTCCCGGACGACGATGAACATCATTAATCTCCCTCCAACTAGAGGTCAAAATTATGACCTGCTACCACTAACTACCCAGCGAGGTGAGACTATATGGGTTCATCCAGATCTGGTGCCAGAGATCAAGAAAGAGACTTGAGATGCTAAGGCTAAGTCTAAAAAGAACTCAAAGCACAAACCGTGTCACATGATTATGGTACACTCGGCATCAGAAGACGAGGTCTTGGCTACTGGAACCCGCTCAGGGAAAGCCTATCTCCAGGACTATGGAGACAGCCAGGAAGATGCATCGGCAGACGCTTTAGCTGCCAAGCCTTCAGAACCGGAATCCGTCGTACCAGAAGCCGGTCCTTCGAGACCAACTTCGGCGGACAAAGGAAAGCAAAAAGAAGTGCGCTTCGATAAACCTGTGAAAAACATTCAAAACAAAGGTTTAGAGAAGCCATACAACTTTGACATCCTGGCCCAACTGGCTAATACACCAGCCAGGCTGTCCATCTTCGAGCTACTTAGGCTCTCTCAGGACACTCGTCAAGCCCTGAGTGAAGCATTGATGCAGTCGGATGCATACTTGACCCAGCTCAAGTCCCCTGACGGAGAACCCGTGGCGTGTCCTCAATGCCACAGTGTGATGGAGGTGGTCCCAAACATCACTTTCACTCAAGATGACATGCTGTTAGAACATAACAGGCATGACAGACCCCTCTATTACACCAGGTACGTCGATTCCATGGAGGTCGACCAGATTCACATAGATCCGGGATCATTAATCAGCATTATTCCTCATAGTCTGCTCAGACCGCTGAGGATTCCTACCAGCAAATTGGCCTACACCACCACTACGATCGTGGGTTTCAACACCGGAAGAAGTAAGCCGTTGGGGAAAATTCGCCTGAGGATCCAAATTGGCAACCTCAGATCGGTGGCTACATATTACGTCATCGATTCAGAGGTATCCTACAACATTCTGTTGGGTAGACCTTGGATCCACAACCATAATATCGTTCCTTCAACTCTACACCAATGCTTTAAATATGTAGACGCCCGAGGAATAGTACAAACAGAGATTGCTGACCTGAACCCGTTCAAAGGAGTAGAATCCTACTACTCTGATGCCGTGTTGTACTCTCAAGACTACACGGAAGAGGTGTCAACCGAAGCAGAGAAGGAATCCCACCGGGAGCCAGAAGAACCCTCTGCCAAGCAACCTCTGTCAATCAAGGTGAAAGGACGGACTACTCGTCCAAAAGCCATAGAGCCTATGGCTATCCACCTGAACGAGACTAGGTCAGGAAAAGGGGGTGATCCTCTAGTGATCACTTTGAACCAGAAGCCTCCACCCTTGGTCATCAACCTCCAGCGCAACAGGCAGCCGAGTGATGTAAACGCAACCGGGAATAGAGTTTCAGATGATAATAAACATCCTCTTTTCCAGTATACTGATGCCCAAATTCCAAATCAGGAATCCTCCCCCTACGATGATATAGAACCTATAGCGCAAAAATTCTTGGAAGCTATAGATTCCTATCATCCGTATATATGGAAAGTGGCATCATCATCCAATGTCACCACGACATATGGACCGCATGAGGATTCTATCTTCATTGTCCCGCCTACTTGCAGCAGTCAGCATTCGATAGTATTCGACCGCATATGCAATGAACCGACTGTGCAAGAGGATTCTTCCGACGACGATGCCGGTAAAATGCAGGTTCACAGATACAGCCCGCAAGCTCTGAAGATCATGTAAAATATGGGTTATAACTTGAAGCTGAAACTGGGTCTCAACTACGGGAAAGGCAGACGAATGCCACTGTACGACGATCCCTACTATCAACGAACTCGTTTTGGGTTAGGGTATACCACCTCCTTCGCAACTCCTGAGTCAAACGAGGATATTTTTTCCTCCTCTCAAAATGGCTCAGCGCCCTCCGACTCATCTCATGCTCTCGAGCGAACATTATCAGTAAATATGGCAGTGACGGATTCCTTCGAATCAGACGAACAAAAATCTGAACTGTTTGAGAATAACGCTTGGGCTCAGCAAATGGATAAACAATAGGAGTTCTGCTTCGAGCAGAGAGAACCTCCCACTGAAGATAAAGTTATCCAGATTGACGTTGGGGATGAACTTTCGCCAAAGCCGATATTTATCAGTAATAATCTTTTCGAAGCAGAAAGGAAAAAAGTTATCCAGCTGATAAAAGAATATATCGACGTCTTTGCATGGAATTATGAGGACATGCCAGGCCTTGATCCAAAGGTGGCTACTCATAAGCTCAATATATTGCCCGATTCGAAGCCTGTGAAGCAGCACCAACGCCGGTTCTGCCCAGATATGATGGACACCATTGAACCTGAAATCAAGAAGTTGATAGCCTGCAGCTTCATCCGTGAAGAACAACATCCTGACTGGGTCACCAATGTTGTCCCAGTCCTGAAGAAAAATAGGAAAGTACGAGTCTGCATCGATTACCGAGATCTGAACGCAGCCTGCCCCAAGGATGAGTTTTCTCTTTCCATCACAGACGTCATGATTGACAATATATGCGGTTTTGAACGTATGTCTTTCATGAACGGATTTTTAGGATACAATCAAATCAAGATGCATCCTGAAGACGAGAAGCATACTGCCTTCCAGACACCATTGGGGGTATATTGCTATACGGTCATGCCCTTCGGATTGAAGAATGCCGGGGCTATGTACCAATGGGCTATGAGTAACATATTCCATGAGCATTTACGTTAGACAGTGGAGTGTTACGTGGACGATGTAGCTGTCAAAAGCCGCCTCAAGGATAATCACATCCAAGACTTGAAGACAGTATTTGAATTGATGCGCCAACATCAACTCAAAATGAATCCTACAAAGTCCTTTCTGGGGGTATCTAGTGGCAAATTTCTAGGATTTGTCATTACCGCCAAAGGCATTCAAGTGGACCATGATAAAGTCAAGGCCATCTTAGAAATGCGACCGCCCCGCAATCTGAGGGAACTCAGGGGATTTCAAGGTCGTCTGGCTTATATCCAGAGATTCATATCAAACCTCTCTGGAAGATGTCAGCAATTTTCTCGTCTCATGAAGAAAGGTGTATCCTTTATATGGGACGAAGCCTGTCAGCAAGCGTTCGGTGATATCAAGCGCTACCTTACTAGTCCGCCATTTCTGGTGCCTCCTGTCATAGGAAGACCATTCGTGCTGTATGTTCGAGCGATGGATCATTCTCTGGGAGCTCTTCTCGCACAAAAGAACGAGATAGGTCACGAGCAGGCTATCTACTACCTCAGCAGGATGATGGTCGGAGCCGAACACCGGTACAATCCAGTGGAGAAAGAATGCTTGGCTCTGATGTTCGCTATTCAGAAAATGCGACACTATGTCACAGGCCAAACCATTCACATCATCTCCAGGATCAATCCTCTTCGGGTACTGATGAACAAGCCAAGTGTTCTTAATTCCCGACTCGCGACATGGGCGATGTTATTGACACAGTATGACATGGTGTACATCCCCCAAAAGTCCGTCAAAGGCCAAGCATTGGCTGACTTCCTAGCTGCTCATCCGATCCCGGAGGCCTCTAAACTGTACGAGGACATTCCCGATGAAGTTGCAGAATGTAATTCCGCAATGGAAAGTGATGCATGGTAACTGTTCTTCGATGGTGCCTCCAGGACTGGTCCCAGAGGAAACGTGGTTTCGGGAGTAAGAATTATTCTGGTCACTCCTGATAATCTCGTCATCTACCGAGCATATTCTCTTAGCGAGCCCTGTTCCAAAAATGTGGCGGAGTACAATGCTCTACTAATCGGCCTCCAAGTTACTAAAGAATTGGGCGTCAAATCTCTGAAATCTTTCGGTGATTCTCTGCTGATCGTCAATCAAGTCAGAGGAATATACGAAGTCCGAAATCCAGACCTCATCCCCTATCACCAAGCAACGGTCGAGATAGCCATGACATTCAAAGAATTCTTCCTAGAGCATGTGCCTCGATCTCAGAATCTGAAAGCTGATTCCCTAGCCAGTCTAGCTGCAGATTTGGCTACCCCTATAAGAAGGCAGAATTCGGTAATCTTTTTAACAGAGATTTATTCTGTGTAAAAAATAACTTTCACATAGAACCCAGCTACGCGGTGGGCGCAGATCTTCCAAAGAGAGACTGGAGAAGTCCCTTTATAGATTTCTTAGCATACGAAATCTTGCCAGAAGATCCTAAAGAAGCAGTATCCATCAAAAGACGATCATTACGCTTCAATTTCGACGCATCGTCACAATGTCTATATCGCCGGTCTTATGACGGACTATTATTACGATGTCTCTCTGGTGATGAAGCACAGCGGATTATCCGTGAAGCCCACGACGGCATATGCGGAGCGCATCAACTCGGTCCTAAGCTACAGGATCGAATCAGGAGAATGGGCTATTACTGGCCTACTATGATCACAGATGCAATAAAGTATGCAAGACAATGCATAGCCTGTCAGGTCCATGCAGACTTTATCCATCAACCTCCCGAATATCTACATCCTATGGTTGTGTCCTGGCCTTTCGAAGCATAGGGTATGGATATCATTGGTCCTATTCACCCGTCTTCTTCCAGAGGTCACCAGTTCATACTGGCCATCACGGATTACTTCTCCAAATGGGCAGAGGCGATCCCTCTTGCTGAGGTGAAGGCATCTAATGTGATCAACTTTATCAAGCATCACGTCATTTACCGCTTCGGGATACCCCGAAGGATAATCCATGACAATGAGCCTCAATTCATCAGCCAAGCATTTCATCAATTTTGCGATAAAAATTGGATACAGAATGTCGCCTCTACGACATATAATCCTGCTGCTAATGGTTTGGCGGAAGCTTTCAATAAAACCATTATCAAGCTCTTGAAGAAGTTTGTCTCTTCGAACAAAAGGGATTGGAATGAGAAGCTGCGAGGATGTCTCTGGGCATACCGCACAACGGTACGGGCACCAATAGGTTGCACACCATTCTCATTAGTCTACGGGAGTGAAGCAGTCCTCCCCATCAAGATCCAAATTCCATCACTCAGGATAGCCGTGACTAATGAGTTGACTCAAGAAAAGAATGACCTGTTAAGGCTTTAAGAGCTAGAAGGATTAGACGAGAAATGCCTCCAAGCTCAACAGTGCATCGCGCTCTACCAAGCACGTATTTCCAGAGCTTTTAATCAAAAAGTAAAGGAAAGGGTGTTCAAAGTCGGTGAGCTAATTTTAGCTGTGAGAAGGCCGATGATTCTTACTCACAGAAGTAAGGGCAAATTCCAGTCCAAATAGGAAGGCCCTTATGTGATCGAGACGACGTTCTCAAATGGCGCTTACAAGTTAGCCCAGCCTAATGGAGACCTGTTAATGGCTCCTATCAATGGCAAATTCCTGAAAAGGTACTATGCTTAACCTCCTCTGCTCAAGTGGAATATGGCAAAAACCTCATTCTGACAAAACTACTTCCAAAATGAAACTAGTTGGATCGTATTCTATCATGTCCATATAACCTCTGAATAAATATGTTTAACTGATTTGGAACTTCAAGACCTATCACATCCATACTATCTCTGATAGTGTCTTGTGTACAAATTTTAGCTAAAAAACATATTTCTATCATGTCCATATAACCTCTGAATAGATATATCCTGCTAAAACTTACCGAGAGTATATCACGTCCATATTACCTCTGATATCACTTTCACCCAAACCTGTCATTTATACTCCAAAATGATGGGTCCACAAAGTCAGATGAAAGCCTCTTTATTATTCCTAAAAAGGAGCAAAAGTACATTGAAAAGCAAAAGTATATCATTTTGGGGGAGCGGTCAGGTCGCGAAGCTGCTGCGCCAGTGCGGCCATCTTTTCAGTCCTAAAATCCAAGACATCAGCGCGAGCCCGCTCCAGTCGTGCCTCATCATTACTCAGGAGGGACAGTTCGGCTCTAGCCCAAAGAAAACCAGCACGGGTGACTCCTGCACACGCCAAGTTCTGTTGTGCTACGCCCAATCGGCCATCCGCCACAACTAGAGCTTCCGACGACTGAGAAGCCCACTCCTTTGCCTGAGCGAGTTTTGTTTCCAGCCTGCGGACCCTCGCTACATTCCCTTCATGCTCGGCTTGGCACTTTATTTGAAGAGCAATGGCCTCCTCCAGGATGACTTTTTCTTCATCCATCTTCTGCTGATGTGTCTAGATGGATTTATTTAGGCCTGCCATCTGTTTGGCAAGCCGCACAGTCATTGAGTCATACCTAGCCTGGACCAGATCTTTAACACTGTCTCGAGCTAGCTACAAGTATTCGTTAATGGGTTGCTCCAAACCATTAACTATCTCCTCCAGCATATCAGCTACCCCAGTGTCGTCAAATTCTAGGATCGGCACTATCGCGGACCGAGAGGACCTCTTCAGCGACGCAAAGCTCAGATTCTTCGCCAACACCATTGATATTAACATTTTCAAAGTGGTGTAGAAGATACCAATGTACTGCTCGATCAGCGCAGCTAGATCTGAATGGACGCCAGAAGTGGCCTCGATATTGGCGAGTTATCCTCCAAGAACAACCACAAACGATGTCGCCACGGTCGTCGCCTCGATAGGTGGTGCGATAAAAGAAGAAGCGCCAACACCGGACGAAGATACCAACATACTCAAAGGAGGCATTGTCGCAATGACAGGCTCGTCCTCCTCTTGAGGTATCAGAATCTCGTCGACAGGCGAGCCGGTACCCGAAGATGTTTCCTCTTCAAAATCTGCCACCTCCGTGTCGCCGCCAGGACCTGACACAGAGCCGAAGGACGCATCTACACTGCCCTCCCCGAAGAGGTCTTCCCCTGAAAAGAGGACGACAGGAAGTTAGTATCGAAATGATGTTAACTTTTCTAAAAAGAGGCATGAAGACGACATTTACCCATGGCCGACGACATATATGTCGCATCAACGGCCAGTACAGCTAAATCATTTCTTAACGATGCTAAGCAAGCTGTCATACCTGGAGAAAGGGGTCTGCTAACTGACGCTGGCAAGTAGTCTTCCACGTCCTCGTCAAATTCCAACCGAGGCTCATCGGCTGGAATCTCGCCAAGTGCGCTTACAGGCACGGCAGGGGTCCCTCCTGATGCCGATCCGCATAAAGGTATACGAAATCTTATAATACTCAGCCCCGAAGGCGACCTTGTTCCACTATCTGAAGCAGTAGCAGCGACGGCGGCCTCCAGCAGAGATTCTCCGGCACCACCGGCCGGAACATTAGAGGGTCCCTCTCTAAAAGGCGAGGAACCTCCAATCAAAGAATCATCCCCAACATGGGGAGATGCAGGCTTACTTCCTGGAGCCTCAATACCAGGAATTTGGAGAGGACGATTAACCGTCTTCTTCTTCCTCTTGCGAGGGGAAGTCTCCTTCGGAGCAGGAGCCCTTCGCTTCCCGGAGATTACCAAAGCACCTGCAGGCAGAGGCACTTCACCCCTCGATACCGCCAACAGAGGCTCGTCTGGATTGAAGGACTCCTCACCCTCGTTGGAAGAAACCGAAGGGACTTCGACTCTTCCCCCAGACTTGGAAGAGGGCACCCTAAAACTTCCATGCATGTCAAAATTGTGATGGAAGGTGTTCGTTGCCACATAGAACTGGACATACGAGTGCAGGATGCGCAGCTCCATGGAGAGTGTAATGACCGGCACAGTAAAAATTGCTCCAGTGCAACCCATGATGAAGTATCGCCAGCCTCTCGCCCCATCAATGAGTCCACCCCTGGACCGAAAGCTGGTGACGGCGTTGCCCACGTGCAACTGATCATACCCAAACTGCCTGGCAAACCGACTAGGCAGGTAGGGCTCCAAGAAGCAATGGTCTTCACTTCTGTACAGTAAATGAGAAGGTCTAATGCAGACCAACCAATTAAAAGTTTCAGGAGAAAGAATGGTCTTCTCTCTGCCTGAATCCTCAAGCCTAATCCCCGATTGATTGTGATGTACAGAGGGAACAGTGCAGAAGAGCTTCCAGCTGTGACTGAAGCCCAGCACCCGCCGACAGTCTAAAACCATGGTCACATTCCAGGAAGATTTCTGGTAGTTCAACAAGAAACTAGCCCCCGAACTGCTGCCGGAGCCGGGAGACATAACCCTGGGGTTATGAAGAATTAACCATCCCATCAGATACAGGTATGGTAATTCTACCCTGGGAAAGCTATCACGCCGAGTTTCATCGACGAGCAGCCCGTCAGTCATGGCCCTCAGGCCAGCTTGAATACGGCATACAATGGCAGGGAGCAAGCCCAGTCTTGCCCCGAGCACCAGACGCACTACAAGCCATAGCGTATTGCGGTGAATACGGTCCGCAGATGCGATACCAGGTACCATCATTTGGCGCAGCCATATGGAGAGGAAGCCAGCTAGTTGAGCTTCCCTGGACAGAGGCCTGCGATAGTGCCTCAAATAACTATAGGCCTTAGTGCCTACAGGATACTGTCCTATCCCTTCATCGAGGATCAAGTCTAGAGCCCCAGTGTCTACCATGAGATCGTCGACTACCTGAGCGTTAAGCACGCTCAGAGAATTCACAGGCTGATCCTTGCCCTCCAATACCTTCTCCGGCCTAGCAGTCCTAGACTGGTGAAAGAAGAGGTAGGACGTCCATTTATTGATGTGAGCCAAATCTGAGGGCTCACCATAAAAAGCGGTGCAAGCAAGGTAGTGGAACATCAGCTCCTGGTACACTTCCACTACCCGAGGGTCTGAATCCCCCAGCTCCCGGTTTGTAGGAACATACTCCTCATATGGGGTATCCCCCATCGACAGTCTCGAGATCTCTGCCATCTCATGGAGGGCCAATCCCAACTCCCCCAGTGGAGTAGCGAAAGTCCCGGTGAGCAAAATATATCGCTCCATTAGTGCCAGAAACAGGTTGGGGTTAGGAGGTAACCCAACACTGGTGGCACTCACAGCTGCAAACAGACCAATGCTCTCCAACTCGGTCTGGAAATGCTTTAGGGCCCAATCAGCTAAGCGAGCCAATCGAAGGTTTGTAGGGGTGATCCACCCACCGTACCGAGGGTTCACCTTAGGGTATACTCCCCCGTGCCCCATGAAATTATTGTAGAAAGTCGGTAATTGGACCGACTGGATCACTAAGCTGTCTTCACTTGGGACACTGCCCGGGTATAGTCCCCTGAACATCGTCACATTGTCGAAAGGCCGGCTGACAAATGACCCCTGGTCAGCTCCTTTCAGATGAAAGATCTTCCCCGGCCTGCCGTGAAGATCGGGAGTCAGCGTCCATGACATCCTCCTGGGATGTGTAGCATGAAAGAAAGCCGAGATGGGATAGTCTTTCGGTATCTTGGGTAGATACAAAACCAAGCTCCCCGTCTATGTACGTCAGGGGCTCTCCGTTGATCAAGTTCAGTAGCGTTCGCTCGCCCTGAGCCGATATCAAAATTTCCCTTCCTTCGGGATACTGGGGCCCGGAGATAGGAAATGTCACGTGTGACAGATCCTCCAGATAGTTGGAGTACAGCATCCCGACGGCAGAATCCATCACATCGGCTAGCGGAGACACATGCAAGTCAACTGCAAGAGTGCAAAAAAAATACATCAGTTCCTATAACTAGACGTTACAGATCTTGCAGCATACCCCAAAAATCAACAGTCTGTGCTTCACGCCAGGACCTTAAAATCTTGACCATTACGCTGGAATCCATTTCCTAAAAACGTAAAGTTCAAGGCTGGCAGTATACAGTCTGTGCTTTACGCCAGACCGATAAAGTTGAGATATTATGCCAGAATCTTCATCCAGAAGTGTACCACTCAAATTTTATACGCCAACTTTCGACAGTTAAAGCTTTTACGTCAGACTACGAAAATATAGAGTTTTTGCGCTGATACATTAGAAATATGGGCGTAAAAGATGAAACGTCTCTGTGCATCATCTTCCCCAAAGAGGCTATCAGCACAGAAGATGACCTAGTGCGGTCACGTACAACGTGTGCGAAGGATTTTCAGTCGTTCTTTTTCGTCCCAAAAGCTCTACCTTTAAGGCCGGGTGCACTGCTCGTCGGCGGGACACTTCGCTCAGAATAAAGTTCGCCTTGCCCGACCGAAGACGCTCTCTCTTGAGCAGAAGAATGAGAAGAAGAATCAACCTTCTTTCCCTTAGAGGAGGAGGATTATTTCGAGGCCATTACTGAAAACTTTGAAATCTCGAAGAAGAAACGAAGAAGAACTCGAACAGTCGAAGGCTTTCTTTCGCAGAAGACGGATGAAAAGTTTTTCTCTCAGAAACTTGGGGTAAATATAGAGTTCAGATGGACTACTCGAATCCTGAACCAAATCTCCTAATTAATATTCGGTTATGATTGGGTACTACGTCAGCCTATTACTCAGAGAAGGCGGATAGTCAGCAAAATTCAAAAAGTTTTCGCCAAAGCAGATTCGTGGTTTCTACGCTAAGGAGCTTTCTACGCTCGACAGCTACAGATCTACGGTTTTACGCTCACAGGCTATGAGTCTATGGTTTTATATCCGGATGCCTTTGTGCTCGGTAGCTTTTACGCTCGAGAGGCTACAAACCTACGACTTTATGCTCAGCGGCTACAAATCTACGACCTCACGCTCGGTGGTGTTTAGTTTACGCTCAGAAGCAACAGATCCACAACTTCATGCTCGGAAGATTTTCTTTTCACAGGCTACAAATCTACAGTTTTGCGCCAAGGAGCTTTCTACGCTCGACGGCTACAAATCTATGGTTTTATGTTCACAGGCTATAAGTCTATGGTTTTACGCCCGGATGCCTTTGTGCTCGGTAGCTTTTATGCTCGAGAGGCTACAAACCTACGACTTCACGCTCAGGAACTACAAGTCTATAATTTCACGCTCGGTGGCATTTAGTTTACGCTCAGAGGCTGCAAACTTATAATTTTATGCTTTATGACTTTTCGCACATCTGAAAGATGCGCAGGCCAGTACAGTATATCTGAACAATTCTCAAGACGGTCAATTGCAGGAGTTCACACAAAAGATACTCCTTCTTAACCTCGAGATGCCCTAAATACCCGAAGCATACAGAGTTCAACATTAAAAATTACTCTTCTTTATGGGTCGATTCGAAGTTCATCCAAACTCCAGTCTGAATATCTCATCTACAAAATTCAAGATGGCGACTCAGTTTGACAGCCATTTCTCGCCCTGTTCCAAAGGATTTTCGAGAAATCATTCTTGAAGATGGTGTCTGAACAAGAATTCTGTTCATCAGAAGTAACAGTCCAGAATTCTACGCGGTTCCTTATTTCTAAACAGAAGGACAGTTCGAATACTCGAATGCTAGGCGACTTTCTGCGCATCCTTAGTTATGCGTAAAAGACAGGACAGGATCTAACACTCTTTCTAAACAGAGTCGGCATAAAGTATCAGACGTGTCGAAGCTACACATATTCAAACTTCACAGCAAAGTATGGCAAGATGATCATATGCAAAGAAGAAGACGATCTTATTAAAATCACGATTACATATGAGAGAAATTCAGTCTACAAGGGTTTTTCTCCATTTTTGTGGTTACATATGAGGGAAATCCCGTCTACAAAGGGTTTCTCATTTTCATCTGAAGATCGCGTCCAGAATCTGTTCTGCTAGGTTCTCACATGGGCAAAATTCTTCATCCATCTTCTCCAGCAGTCAGTCGGTAACCGCAAACTGACTGACATATTGGTTAACGGCGGGAGGATACAAAACTGGGCATAGACCCATCCTCCAACAGAAGAAAAGTAGAGTAAATTTGCTACATCCAGCGCCATGACAGATTGAGTTAAGGTATTTCACCCAACTTAATCCTGGACAGCAGCCAGTTTGCCTGCCCTCGTCCACAGGTAACGGAAGAAGGCACTGCAAGCGGCATGGTGAAATACGACTCTTCCTCTCTCCCGAAGAACCATCATATAAAGTTGTTGATAATCCCGAGCAAAGGAGGCTATGATATCCTTTAATGATCCATCGTTGTAGAGGACATTTGCTCAAAGATGTCATCTTTTTTGGCTCCTTACATGCTCGAAGAACATGGTCTCCTTCTTCCTCAAGTTGACCCAATGAACTCCGGCCATCATCTCTGTATGGTGAAGGAAGTGTGGGGAGAACAGGAAAACTCTTCAGCCTTTTTATAGGCGAAAGAGATCACACCGAACCTCAATAACTCTGCCATAAAGTCAGCCATGAAAGAACGTGTCAGGCTTGACCATTTCAGGCTCCATTCAGAGCGTTTCGAGTTACGAGGAACGGTTCATGCTTCATTCAAAGCGTTTTAAATTACGAGGAATTTAAAAGCTTTGAAGGGGGTCTTGTAGAAGCATGAAAAATACGCTAGATAGCTATACGCAGCATATTGATGCAGGGCAGCATAAACAGAGGACCTCAGGGCTATCAAACGTGCAACAGAGCTTTTCCGCTGAGCACAACGTAAAAATATAGGCTCAAGGACCATCCGTGTAATACAGTATGTCCAGGCTGCTTCAGCGTAAACAGGGTGCTTCATCGCCTTTATGGCGTAAAACTCATCCGCTTTCAATGCAGCATTGAAGTGTACGAGGAACGCTTCGTATTCTTCGAAATGAACCTGTCAGATCATACAATGAACCTGACGTATGGACTCCTGACAAAGAGTACTGAACGACTACCCAGGCGACGGGTATAATGATGGCACGGTACTGCAACCCAGGCTGTCATTTACTGCCATTTCCTTTGCGTAAACCACTTTTACACATACGAAAGAATACGCTGCCTAGTTTTACACAGGCAGATATGAGTTGTTTATGCTTCGCAGAAGATAAACAACCTGCCACGTCAAAAGCTGCAGGGCTCGAGGCACGTCTCTGCATTTAATGCGCATAGCGGTGACAGTTTCTCGAGGCACATCTCTGCATTTAAAGCGCCGAATACTGACAGATGCCTAAGGCACGTCTCTGCACTTGATGCACAGAAGGGTAGCAGGCCTTCAAAATACGTCTCTTCATTTAATGTGTAGGATAATGGAGGATCTCCGTATTTAATGCAGGAGATTTGATTAAATGTTACCGAACTATCGTTTAGTGACATCCCCTTTGTGTAAACTACTCTTACGCATATAAGGGAGTACGTTGCCCAATTTTACACAGGCAGACGTGGGCTTCTTACTCTCCATGAAGGCAAACAGACCGCCACGTCAGCAGTTACTCTTCGTACAGAATTCGAGGCGCATATCTGCATTTAATGCATAAAATAATGGCAAATCTTAAAGACAAGCCTCTGCATTTAATGCGCAGGATGGGGGCAGATCTCTGCATTTAATGCAAGAGATTTGATTATATCTCCAAGAGCCATAATTTCGGCTAAAAACGTCCACATTATCTTGGCTTCTACGCCCACTCGGCCTCTACGCCCATTCGGCCTCTATGACCACTCGGCTTCTATGCCTGCTCGGATTCTATGCCTACTTAGCTTCTATGCCTACTTGGCTTCTATGCCATGGTGATAGTTATTGGCTTCTACGCCAACCTCTTCTACACAAGGGATAACTACCTACGTGTCTTCTACGCTGTGATCTTCGCAGCAGATATACGCGTTTGTCCCTTAGTTGTACACGCGTCACATGCTCACTCAGAAGGTCATCTATACGCAGGCATTGGTTATTTTAAACCGTCGTATAAAAGGGTGTTGTACTTTCCACTACTCGGTTTCTATACCGACTGAGTGGTCACTGTCACTAAAACTCTATTTATAGAGACCTCTATCAACAAAGGTCCAAGATCGAAAATTGGGGGAGAAAAAGAAGGGAAAATTGATCAAGAAATCCAGTATTAGATCCAACGGTCGCAAAGATCGAAGGTCAAACGGTCAAGAGAGAGAGAGAGAGGAGAATCCGGAGCTCAGACAAAGAGAAGGGATCAACGACTTTGGCATCGAGAATCCACCCTCTTTAGCAACCTTCGAAGCTGCTTTCTGTCTTCCACGACACTTCTTCAACATCGTGTGGTCCAAGGGCTAAAGTGATCGACTGCAGATCAGACACCTATAGCAATATTTACCCAGATTAAATAAATTATACTTAGTCATCCTCGTATAGAATTAAATTGTACAATCTTGTTTGTAAACATAAAAGAAGGATGAGTTTTCGTATAAGACCTCGTTTTCTACATATTATCTTTTATGTTTATTATCCGAAACACTTATCTTGTTTAATCATTACTAAATTATTTTAAGTTCTCGAGTCATGGACACTTGAGAACTCCCTAAAATGAAGAGTCGCGAGTACGAGCTTTTTATGAATTATCGTATTTGCAACATGCGATACATTGAACAATACTCACACTTGATTTCCCGATGCCAAATATAATAGATTTTTATACACATACATTTTCATGGTGTCGTGAGGATGGTGAACTTGTCGTGTGAACTCACATGCAAAACTTGTCTAGTATTATAAACTTGTATCGACATAAGGAAGCACACAACAGTAATCACTAAAAGGAATTACTAAAAGAACATAACAACAGGAAACACAAAATGCACAAAAGAATTCCTGGCCGCATGCGCCTACTGGCCGCATAGACCCACTGGCCGGATGCACCCACTGGCCGTATTGACTCTCTGGCCGCACGGCCTGGCCGTATGCACCCACTGGCCGCATGGATGCCCCTCTTGGACTTAGCAAAATTTTCATTCGTTCAACGAGTGAAAACACAAGGTGTTCAAGGACACTTGTGTAAATAAGCAGTCATGCGTCCAACAAGATGGACATATGCTGTCAGTATGCAGCAAGAGTTCAGACCGCATAGCCCTCTCGGTCCGTATAGCACTCTCAGCCGCATAGCTCGCTGACCGCATGAAGACTTAATCTTCTCCAATAGCAGGTTCAGCCATGGTCGAAAGCTCCAAAAACCAAAAATGATTTTCTTTATAAAACTTTATTTTAACTCAAAATCAAGGAAAATAAAAGCCAAATTGTACGAAATAAAATGCTTTAACATAAGGAACCACTAGTTTTTGAAAATACTAAGTTTTAATAGATCAAAACCAAGGAAAACTTATGAAACACATAGAAAACCCTAAACTTGAAACTCATATCTACAAAAATCTATACATCAAAATCCAAAACTCCAAGAACTAAATATGATCAACAACTCAAGGAGAACATTTTTTCAAATTTTTTTTTTTAAAATAACACATATATAAAAATCCAAAAATTTATGACTTCACCATTGAGCAATATGTACTTGTCTTGGATGGCTCCGAGCCTCTACCTCTCATGGTCCAAGTCACAACAACTTCTCCCTAGGGCTAGGGTTTGGCTAGAAGGGGATTGAAGGAGAGGAAGAAGGAAGCAAGAAAGAATGAAATAAAAATAAAGAAGAAAGAGAGGAGAGAGAAAAAGCTTATATATATAATAATATGAAAGGGAGATGGTTTAGTCATGGGTTCAACCAAAATAAACTGAACCAAGTGTCCATTCTACATGTGGGTCCTAAACTGGGTCTGTGTCAATGCCAATGGGTATTCTACTGGTCTCGGGTAGTCTCTCTCAACAACAGAAAAAAAATAATAAAATA
This sequence comes from Iris macrosiphon, assembly GCA_036927795.1. Taxonomy (NCBI): domain Eukaryota; kingdom Viridiplantae; phylum Streptophyta; class Magnoliopsida; order Asparagales; family Iridaceae; genus Iris; species Iris macrosiphon. The sequence goes on from JAYESA010000006.1 coordinate 121,651,626, forward strand.
ACAGAAACCAACATAAGAAAATACAACATGAATATATTATCAAAAAAATTAAATTTTAGAAATTCAAGAAATACTAAATCTAGAATCGGGTGTGACATTAATACTATAAGCTATCAGTCAATTCTAGGTCAATCAATACTAGTGTCTCAATCACAAGCAGGAATCCATAATATACAAGATATATGATCATCGAAAGCAAGATATTAAAGCGTCCCAAATCATATATACAAAGATGATCATGAAGCTAGTAATACAAAACAAAGAACTAGTAAGAGTATAAGTCATACATGATTAACTCTAGTTATAGTCTAGAATATACTAATCATGCCATGCCCTGTGGGCGATATATTAGGCCCAAAATACGAGAAAAATATGTGCTCGAGGCTAAATGCCACAAAAGAATATGTACAATAAGTGTGAGAACAAAATAGAAATCCACTCTATCAGTCTGGTGTTCCTAGTGGTTACCATCCACAGGAAGGTACGAAAGATCCTCTAGCTCCGCTACCGGATCTGGACAAGCAAAACTAGGGGGGTCAGACCCCAAATATCAAGTACCACAAAGGAGGCCAAAAACTATAAACTAAAACCAGCATGCATCACAAAGCTACACTATACTAAAGCAACATATAACCAACAGTATATATATAGGAACCGTAAAAAAGGAAAATAAACTGATGATATGAAAAGTAAAACTGAGCACGTGAACATGTACACGTCATGTCAAGTAAACTATAACAGGTGGCATGCACGGGATCACAGAACGGTAAAAACAATAAACATGTAGTGACAATAACCAGGGAAAAGAGTAAGCGCGTAGGTGACAATATCCATAAAAAGTAAAGATAAGATGGTAAGCAACAAGAAGATTCAGGAACTCCTTAAAATAGGAACCATAACCCTTAAACCAAACAAGGACCAGAATTATGATTCTTTTCCCGAGTCGTACCTAGTCTCTAGTCACTTATCGACAATGTAATAATACGAGAAAAGAAAAGACACTAGACAAGCAATAGTAATAATCAGTAAAGCACGACCAAGCAATATCTACGACTTGCTATCATTAGCTAACTAGGGTTATCACAGAACCTAATTACTACTAAATACAATTTTGAGAACCTCTCTATTAGTCATATGCCCTGCAGACTATCCAAGTTAAGCCCAGCCATAACTAAGCTAATATATATATAGTGGACTGTCCGGCCTCAAATCATGTATCCTAGGAAGTGGCACCATACGACAGTGAGACTAGTATGTTTCGCATGATGGTAAGATAATAATCGTCTATATAGACATAATGTTCCACTCGGCGGTGAGCTAAAAAATTTCCCCTCACGATGGAGAGCTACAAGTTCATACAAAGTAAGGTGTCTAGACAACTGGACTGCATGCAACCTAGAGATTTTCTCCTTCCAATGATCTAGTTATACAAGCTAGTTAATCCTTATCATTTTATTTCAGAATTTTGGGTGTGACATTCCACAAAATCCATCCTAGACATGATTCTCCCCACAGGGATGTGCAAGACCAGATGATATTTTAACAAACACTCGCACAGGGTAAGAAAAGAATACAACCACATAGTTATAGACACAACTAGCGTGCGCTATAACAAGCCTCATTAGATAATATATGGGTAAAGTATAACGAGTATACTACTATGAGTCACTGTCATGCATGTAAGGGATAATAAACACGAGTGCACTACTACGAGTCACTATCACAATATCATAGAGAATGACCACAAGTGCACTACTATGGGTCACAATCACGTATGTAATATACAATGACCACGAGTGTAATGCTACGAGTCACTATCACGAGTATATATGGTGTAAATCAATCCCCTAACATACAAGATCACCTGGTCAAATGTATCTAGGTTATAAATTATCCCCTAGCTATACAAGAGACTGGTCATGTAAATTCTGGTCAAATGTATCTAGGGTATAAATCATCCCCTAACTATACAAGAGACTGGTCACGTAAATCCTGGTCAAATGCATCTAGGGTATAAATCATCCCCTAGCTATACAAAAGACTGGTCACGTAAATCACGGTACACCAAGGTCAAGTCTAGGTCGTACTAGTCATAAGTAATCATATCAAAGGTATATGCAGCTAGGTGCCACACAAGAAAACCAAAGAAAATACGATGAAAACAAAGCATATGAAAAAGAGTACAACACTGGTATATCGTCGGTATACATCGGTATACACTAGTATATCATCGTTATGCCGGTCAAGAGATAGGAAAAACACAACAGCTTTTCGATTCTAACAAATCGGTATACCGTCGGTATACACCAGTATACTGTCGGTATGCCGGTTTGCATCACAACAAGTTCTACAATTTTAAGTCAGGCCAAAATCGATATACTGTCGGTATATACCAGTATACAGTCGGTATGCCGGTTTCCATAGGCAATTCTAGGAAAATTCTAATCGCGACGGGTATTTCGGAACCGAAGTCATGTTCCAAAACTTAACATAAACTGGTCTAACAAGATGTCAATTTTAATGGTAAGTCTCATATAGCATATAGACTAAGTTTTATGGCAATCACTCCAGTTATCGTAACCGACACCGAGTTACCTAACCAATAAATATCAGAATTTCTACCAAAAAAGTCTAAACCAAGCTCAAAATAGTTTCTGAAACTAGTCCATGGCAAAAAATCACTAGAGAAACATATTTAACAAACCAGTATCAGAAAATTCTAAGCATAAACTACCAAAGAAATCGAAAACTGTAGTACAATAAAGTCGTTCAAGAATTTGGCAATATGTACTTATCTCAAGTTAAGCTCCCAGCCTAAACCTTCAACTCCACTACCAAGAGGGATTCAGAAACCACACTATTAGGCCTCAAGATCAAGCTCCTAGATCTCACAAGAAAAGGAGAGAAAATAAAGAAGTGGAGAAAGAAAGAAAGAAAATAGAGAGGAGAGAGAAAACTAATTCATATATATATATATATATATAAGAGGTGATTTAATCGTGACCGTTTGATCTGCCTCGTCAACAATCCAAGTCACGAGATTAAATCAATCTCGACCACTCAATGAAAAACCAAGAAACCATTGGATAATAAAAAAATATTTAATACTATTCACGAAAATACCTCACAAAAATATCTCAAAAATATCGCAAAAATATCTAAAAATATCTCAAAAATAAAAAAATCTGTCGAAAGGTATACCATCGATATGCCGGAGTATACCGCATGTATGCCGATTTGGTAGTAAAGTTCCAAACTTAAGAAAATTTTGAGCTTCCACGAGATCCAGTAAAACATAAAAAATGGTATAAAATACGTATCAATATACCAATACAGATGCCGTGAGACGAGTCTCATATGATATAATTTAAAAATCTACATTAATTTGATTAGATTTCAAATTTGTATCAAATATTTAATTAGACCATATTTGGACGTCCATAATTGGTGTTTTCTATTTTCGATAATGAATTTTCTATTTAGAAATTCTTATGACTTAAATTAGTGTTTCTCATCCTATTTAGGCACAAACAATATAACACAAAAGGTAAAGATTCAGGGTGCACGTCCATAGAAAATCTAAGAGAAAGTTTATACTTTGCTTTAGGGGCTCATCATCCAAGACAGAAGGAAGATGAGATCTGATCGAGGAGTCGTCGCCTTCGTTAAAAAAAATTACTACGGGATTTGGTGAGTGATTTTAATTGTAATCTCTTTCTTTTTCTTCTTGAGTGTTGTGAGGAGATTGAACCTATTAGGCCAAAGGGTTCAACATTAGTTTTGTCAATTTTGTAATTTTAATTGAGTTATATAGATTATGATTTGTCCAGGTGATGTAGTCACTGCTATATAAGTTATCTTTATCTGTGTTTGGTGTTCATTAAACATGGGTTGGTTATCTCCAGTAGGTTGTCCTATATTTTGCTGCGGTCAATCTCAGATATGGTATCGGAGCACTTGTAGGGCGTATTCGATCCTAATATCTGGTATCAGAGCTACAGGTTTTGGTTCTGGCAACTATATCTATAGAGCAGATGAATACTCGTATGATCACCCTCATAGGTGGAACTAGGCGATTTGGAAGCCAAGGATGGAGGATCAACTTGGGTTCAAGGACTTGCATGGTCCGTTGGAGGGCGACAATACCAAGCCATCAGATAAAGCTGCTAAAGACTGAAAATAACTAGATTGGAAGGCTGTTGGATTCATCAGCCAATGGCTGGACGATTCGGTGTTTACTACGTGTCCATGGAGAGCAAAAGTATTATAGAAGAATCTATAATTGTTGTACCAAAAGAAGACGATTGGAAATAAGGCATTTCTTATTCGCCAACTCCTTAACTCGAAGTAAACTGAGGGTGCCCCGGTGGCATAATATTTGAACGAGGTTCATGATATTATCAATCAAATGTCTGCGATGAAGATGGTGATTGAAGATGAGCTTCAGGCCCTTCTGCTTTTGAGTTCTCTACCGAAAAGCTATGAGACATTGGTGGTATCGGTGAGTAACTCTGTGTTTGGCGGAGTTATCACGATGGAGGCAGTCAAAAGTATCTTCTTGAGTGAGGAGGTTCGGCATAAGAAAGTTGAATCGTTGTATGAGCCCTCTTTGGTGGTTTCCTATGGGAAGGAAAGACTCAAGTCACAGGCGAGGACAGGGAGAGTTCTTGGGATCCTTTGACTTTCGATCTCAAGGATGACTGCTATCACTATGGCAAAAGGGGTCAATGTTAACCCCTATTCCTGGCATACAACTAAATACATATATTTTGTAAAATACGCATATATTGTTGCTCGCGTATTTTGTAAAGCACGCGTATTCCTCTAGCTCACTAATTATGTGGCCAGGGCAGTGGTCAGCTTAAGCTGCCACCAAGTACGCATATATTTATTGCTCACGTATTTGGTGTCAACTGCAGTGGCAAGACCAAGCTGTTGGCCCATCCGGTCTCAGTCAACTTGATTTTGATAGTTAACTAAACCTTGCATTGATATGTCATGATCTGGAGCCTCAACACTTCTTTTATATGTCGTCTGTATTTTGTCTATTCAAATGTAATCTTTTATTTATTTGAGTCTAGGACTGATGTAAGCTGAGTCGCACTGGCAAATCCTAAATACCTATACCCAGATACCTAGACCACTCAAATGAACCAAAGAACCTATCCACCAAAATAAGTCATATTCATTTACAAAGTCTACCATACTAAGAGATCAAAATCAGGCCGAACTCGTGCCAAACTTGGACCAAACTCGGTTACCCTTTTGGTATGAAATTAACCAGTTCAGTAACTCCTGATTTCTTGGCCCAACGGTTGGAAATTTGAATTAAACCCTAACCAAATTCTGGCCGAATTTTGTTTGCCTATACCCTATAAATAGGATTAGAATTCTTCATTCTTACTCACTCAACCATTCTTAAGTCTTCTATCCTATTATGGACAAACCCCTAAAGTCTTAACTTTTTTATCTCAAAGAGCAACTCCCTAGACTTCCTAGTGCCAAGTACGATCTCGGTCTAGAAGTCTTTTGAGTTGTAAAGAGATTTGTTCGATAAATTTCTCTCTCTCTCTCTCTAAGCTGTGAAGTTGCGAGACTTCGGATCAAACCTCGTGGTGTAAAGAAGTGGCAAGCCTTCAGATCAAAGCTTGTGATTCACTTTTGGTGATTATAGTAGAAAAAACTCTGAGCTTGAGTTCTCGGGACTGGACTAGTCCTCTCAGAGGGAAACCAGTATACATCTTAGTGTTTGCGTTTGCTTTCTCTCTCTACTTTACTGTTTTACTTTACTTTCTTTATATACACTGTTAGTTAGCAACTTCCTTCATTCTGATAATCGTAAATTGGGTAGATTATTCCGCTGCACTCTATTGACCCCCTCTAGAGTTGCCTCACGGTCTTACACAAGCAGCCACTTATTACGAACAAACCTCCACCAAACCTAACACGAGACACGTAGCAAGACAAAAGAACACTCACAGTTATGCTACTACCTATATGCATAATAGTTCATGCAATCATCATGTATATAGAACCAAACGCAATCATGCATTTTATTATAGAAAACCACAAAGAAATATCCCACACAATCATGCATTCTATTATAGAAGACCACAAAGAACTGCTTCACACAATCATATCTATCATGCTGCACCAAGCATCAATCACACAACTATATGTCACTACTGTGGTAAGAAAGGACATATATCTAGATTCTGTAGAACAAGAAAATTAATAGATATGAATGTTTAAGCATGGGTACCAAAAACTAACATAGTAGGACCCTCAAGAAAATGGGTACCAAGGGTTACATCTATAACTCATTTTGTAGGTGGACCAACCCTCTCATGCTAGAAGCAAGTGGATTCTCGATAGTGGTTGCTCACAAAATATGACTGGTGATGCTAACCTATTTGCATTTCTATCAATGAAGAAAGAAGGTTATGTCTCCTTCGTCAATAACCTCAGAGGATGCATTATTAGTAATGGTAATATAGGTGTTCCTCCCTATCCTGTCATAAATGATGTTGTCTAGTAATGGAATTAAAACACAACCTACTCAGCATCAGTCATCTAGCTGACCATGGTTATGGTATTAACTTCGTTAAAAATAAATATTCTATTTATGAAAGATCCACTGGTAAGGTTATCTTTGAAGGGATCAGGGAAGACAATATATATATTTTTTATCTTGCAAAAGACACTAACAATGCAGACAAATGTCTATACGCCAACAAAGATGATAGTTGGTTATGGCATATACATCTAGGACACGCAAACATGGACACTATTGCAAGACTGTCTACAAAGAAACTCGTAAGAGGCTTACCAGAGATTACTTTCAAGAAAGATATGGTATGTGTTGACTATGAAAAGAATAAAGCTACTAAATTTTCTTTTAAATTAATCAACTCTGTAAGTACTTCTAGACCTCTCCAACTTTTGCATATGGACTTGTTTAGACCCAGTAGAGTCGCCAGTCTTGGCGGTAAGCTTTATTCTTGTGTTATTGTTGATGATTTTTCTAGATACACATGGATTTATTTTCTTGCAAATAAAAATAAAATATTTTCTAAATTTGTTATTTTTTGCAAAAATGTTCAAAACGAAAAAGGTTTCATGATTACTCATATCCAAAGTGATCATGGAGGCGAACTCAAAAATAGTGATTTCAAATTTTTTTTAATAAAAATAATTTTTCTCATAAATTTTCTTGTCCTAGAACTCCATAAAAAATTGGTGTTGTAGAGCGAAATAATAAAACTCCTGGCGATATGGCTAGAGTCATGTTAAATCAGTATAACCTTCCGAAATACTTTTGGGCTGAAGCTGTAAGTACTTCATGCCATATTTTGAATATGGTGCTTATTAGACCTATATCGAAGAAAACCCCCTATGAACTTTGGTTTGCTAGAATCCCCATAATTAGTTACTTTAAAGTTTTTGGCTGCAAATATTTTATTCTTTATACCAAAGATAATCTAAGAAAATTTGACTCCAAGGCCGATGAAGGTATTTTTCTAGGTTATGCTGCCAAAAGTAAAGGATTCAGAGTATTCAACAAAACCTCATTGACTGTTGAAGAATCAATTATTGTTACATTTGATGAACACAACACTCAAGCACTAAACGAAAGCAACGATGAAGGTTGTCAACCCGCAACCAATAAGACATCAGAAGATAGAAACAATACAAGCCATTTGGAAAGTCTGCCAAGGAGACTAAAGTTCTCCACAGACCATCGTGAGGACATGGTAATAGGTGATGTATCAAAAGGTGTAAGTACACATTCCTCAAATAGAGATACCATTGCAAATGTTGCTTTTATTTCTCAAATAGAACCTAAAAATACTGATGAAGCTTTTGCTGATGAATTTTGAATTTTTGCTATGCAACAGAAACTCAACCAATTTGAACGCAATCAAGTTTGGGAACTTGTTCTTAAACCTAATTATTATTCGATCATTGGTACTAAATAGGTTTTTCAAAATAAATTAAATGAGGATGGTTTAATTACACATAACAAAGTACGTCTCGTAGCTCAAGGATACAACCAAGAGGAAGATATCGACTACGATGAGACTTATGCTCCTGTTGCTAGACTTGAATCTATCTGAATACTTTGCACTTTTGCTAGTTTTCATAACTTCAAACTTTTTCAAAATGGATGTTAAAAGTGCTTTTCTAAATGATGTTATCAAAGGAGATATTTTTGTTAAACAATCTCATAGTTTTGAAGATTTCAAACACCCTGACCACGTATTCATGTTACGAAAGGCTCTATATGGACTCAACAAGCCCCTCGTGCTTGGTATGAATGTCTTAGCCTCTTTCTACTTAGAAATAATTTTTTAAAATAAAAAAATTGATACTACCCTTTTTATAAAAACTTTTGCTGATTCTTTGTTATTAGTGCAAATATATGTTGATGATATCATATTTGGATCTACTAATGAGATGCTATGTAATGAGTTTGCTAAGTGTATGCAGAGTAAATTTGAGATGAGCATGATGAAAGAACTGACTTTCTTCCTAGGATTGTAAATCAAACAAGATTCACATGGAACCTTTACCCATCAGGCTAAGTACATGAAGGATTTGCTCAAAAAGTTTGACATGGACAATGCAAAGCCTATTGGAACTCCAATGGCAACATCCACTAAGCTTGACCTTGATGAAAGCAGTAAACCAACAGACATACATAAGTATCAAGGTATGATTAGTAGTTTGTTATATCTCACTACTAGTCGCCCAGACATTATGTTTGCTGTATGTCTTTGTACTAGATATCAGGCTAATCCTAAGAAATCACATTTGTGCGTAGTTAAGAGTATTTTTAGATACCTTAAAGGGACTTTGTCGGCAAGCTTATGGTATCCTAAAATTACGTCCTTTGACCTTGCTGGTTACTCGGATGCTGATTTTGCTGGATGCAAAGTCGATCAAAAAAGCACCAACGACACGTGTCATTTCCTAGGAAAGTCTATAGTCTCCTGGTTTAGCAAGAAACAAAATTCTGTTGCATTATCAACAACTGAGACAGAGTATATCATCGCAGGACGTTGTTGTACTTAAATTTTGTGGATGAAGCAAATCCTAGATGACTTTAATTTGTACTATAAGAATATTTCTATTTTATTTGATAACACTAGCACCATTAATCTCACCAAAAATCTAGTATGCCACTCATGCACTAAGCACATAGAAATTCGTCATCATTTTCTAAGGGATCATCAATCACACAGAGATATTTGATTAGAGTATGTGGACACGGAACATCAACTAGCAGACATCCTTACTAAACCTTTAGCTGAAGATCGATTCAGCTTTATCGGTCGAGAATTAGGTCTTTTAGATTCTGATAAAATATAAGAATCATAAGATGCTTTACAATTTTTTTGTCACACTTTTCAAAAGTTCTAAATTTGTTGGATACAAGCCGAAAGAGCCCTTCTATCAAAAATGTGTAAATAACCTTAAGCGATACGGTATTTAAGTATCTTCGGACCACCGCTAGCTGGGATCCGGCCTCTACAGCTACTCCGAGATAATTTAAACTTTTGAAAACATACGATTTAAGTTCATCACTTATTATTCTGTATTTATATCAATTCAGGAAAGATAATATCGAGTAAAGTTATATTGAGATTCTGAAAATAAATGTCAATAGAATTCGGACCGAACTCGGACCGAACTCGGTTAGTTTAATTCCAGAATATGCTATGTCATTTAATCTTCTTCCTAATTTAGGTTTCTGCTACTATATATATAGATCATTTCGTTGCTCATTCATTCAGACCAACAAAAATTATTCCTCCATAAATAAACCTTAACATTTTCTTCCACTCCCAATGGCCCCTAAAAGGAAACAAGATTCATTTTTCGACTCTCTTTTCTGTCCCATTATGCCAAACATAGGAGAATTCGACAATTTTACCTTTCAGAGCCTCAAAATTTCAAATGATTTGTTTAATGACTTCTCCAAGAGACACATCTGTTTTGGCCATCCTATTGATTTTACTTTCCAACACATAGACTATCTACCTACTCTTCAAAAACTTTAACTTGAAGAATTTGTTACAACCCGTACCAAAATTTATACCAATGCTATTCAAATGTTCTATTGTAACTTAAAATATGAACATGATACTATTTCATCTAGAGTTTATGGCATTCCAATTGAATTTAATGCAGATGACTTGGGTAAAATCCTATGCATTCCTGCTGATGGATAACCCTTAGTTAACATCACGCAAATTCAATTCGATCATGACTTAACCCTAGATTCTTTCAAGAATATCCTTTGTTACCCTCTTGAATGTCCACCTGGTAAATTTTATGCTAGATATTTGAATGGTCACTTCTTTGAAATGCATCATATTATCTTTTCAACCATTCTACCTAAGAAGACTTACTTTTATGAGGTCTCTTATCTAGAAATATCAGCCTTATATCACTTGTATTTTGGCATTAATTTCAATGTTCCATAGACCATCTAATCTTAAATGGTTTAATGTCGCAAGAAAGAGCGTCCACTAATATACGCCATGTACTTGCCAACCATTTTCAGCTATTTCGATATTCCTTTGGATACTTGTCCAAATATTGAGGAACCTTTATTCCTTAATAGAATTCAAATATTTGAGCCAACTATGCTTCTACCTTATAACTCATCATCAAACTCCAATACTCATCCTGTTGATTTTGTCCCTCATGTTGATGAATAACCACAAACCTTATAGTCTATTTTCAATCTGTTGTGTAATCGCTTCCACCAAGAAGATATACGCAATCGTGCTACTGATCATCGCCAAACTCTTCAGACTCAGGCTCTTGGCAACACTTTGATAGACATCCAGTACACCCTATCGAGATACCCAGTCGGACCTTTTTTGATTCTCCGGAATCCAAATCAACAAGGATTTCGTATTGATCACCCTTATGTTCAGCGATACTTGGATCCACCTGATGCCTTCTTTGATCCAAAAAGAATAGTTGAACCAGATAATGAAGATAATGAAAATGACAACTAGATACTCAATAATTTTCAAATATTTACTTATAGTTGTTCAACTATGATATTTTTATTACACATCCACTTTTGTATGTTTTCTTTCAAATGAATAGAAGTTTAAATATAATTTTTATTTTGTCATTATATATTATCCTGTATACACTATACTCTCTTAATTTTTTTGTCATCTCACCGATTTTGGGGGAGCATGCCATTTCGATTAAATGACAACGGAGAAGAAAGACATACATGATACTAGCATACAAGACGATACTTGACATATGTTGTCTTCAGCATATCACTGCTCCACAGTTACGGGGGAACCTTGCATATCAAAGACTTGCAGTATCATTCATAGTTTGTCAATTATCAAAATGGAAGAGATTGTTGGCCCATCCGGTTTCAATCAACTTGATTTTGATAGTTAACTAAACCATGCATTGATATGTCATGATATGAAGTCTCAACACTGCTTTTATATATCGTCTGTACTTTATCTATTCAAATATAATCTTTTATTTATTTGAGTCTAGGACTGATGTAAGCCGAGTCACACTGGCAAATCCTAAATACCTATACCTAGATACCTAGTCCACTCAAATGAACCAAAGAACCTATCCACCAAAATAGGCCACATTTATTTACAAAGTTTACCATACTAAGAGACCAAACTTGGGCCGAACTCGTATCGAACTCGGACCGAACTCGTATCGAACTCGGACCGAACTCGTATCAAACTCGGACTAAACTCGGTTACCATTTTGGTATAAAATCAATCAGTTCAATAGATCCTAATTTCTTGGCCCAACGGTTAGAAATTTGAATTAAATCCTAACCGAATTATGGCCAAATTTTGTTTGTCCACACCCTATAAATAGGATTGGAATTCTTCATTCTTACTTACTCAACCATTCTTAAGTCTTCTATCCTATTGTGCGAAAATCCCCAAAGTCTTAACTTTCCATCTCAAAGAGTAACTCCCTAGCCTTCCTAGTGCCAAGTGCGATATCGGTCTAGAAGTCTTTTGAGTTGTAAAGAGATTCGTTCTATCAATTACTCTCTCTCTCTTTCTCTCTAAGCTGTGAAGTTGCGAGACTTCGGATCAAACCTCATGGTGTAAAAAAGTGTCAAGCCTTCGGATCAAAGCTTGTGATTCACTATTGGTGATTATAATGGAGAAAACTTCAAGCTTGAGTTCTCGGGACTGGACTGGTCCTCTCAGAGGAAAACCAGTATACATCTTGGTGTTTGCGTTTGCTTTCTCTCTACTTTACTGCTTTATTTACTATCTTTATATACACTGTTAGTTAGCAACTGCCTTCATTCTGATAATCGTAAATTGGGTAAATTATTTTGCTTCACTCTATTCACCCCCCCTCTAGAGTTGCCTCACGGTCCTACAAAAGCAGCCACTTACTACGCGCGTTGTTGAGGCGGTTGGTTGTGCGACCAGGATTGTTTTTATGGATCCAACAACGTACAATGGACCGACTTTAATTTGGTTATGTATAAATAGTTTTGCTTCTTTCTTTCTCTCTTTTTACTTGTTTTTATTTATTGTTCTTCTTCTATTTTCTTAGGCAAGTACATCTTGCACAAGTGAAGAACCATAGATTTATGCATGCTTTAAATTCAGTTATTTTTAATTATAATTGGCTCGTACTGTTGGGATCGAGCTTTCTTCTACTTTTAGTACTTGATATTCTTATTTTCATGGCTGGAATTGCATAGACCTGATTTATTGGTTCATGGGTTCACTTTGTATTTTAGGGGATTGATCTCCAAAAATGTTATGTTTATGAAAACTATGTAGCTTATATGGGAGAGCATCATATTTTACCTATCTTTGTTTGGTTATACTTATTTTTGAGTTCGGCTGAGTTCTGTGCTGAAACTTGATAAAGTATGCCTATCAAAGTGGATGTAGGAGAAGATGAAGTCTCTGTGTAAGTATGCCAAGTAAGCCTTGGCATATAATACACATGAACTTTCCTGGGCACATTGTATGTTGTCCTAACTCACCACGCGTACTAACGTACCATACTAAATCCCTTATCAAATAACGCTATCCTCACTCTTTGAGTAAAGTTGGCAAACTCTTGAGATGAAACTCTGGCAGTGTACTTTGGTGCGTACCTCATTGAGTCGCTCATAATCAAGGAAAAGTACCCCAGTCTTTCCTCGCGTATGCCAGTCCTAACTCAAATCCTATCACCAACTTCAAAAGTTGGCATACATTCCCTTGATCCACATTTAACAAAGCTGATGCATATTTTGTCGATCTCTTTTACGCTTTCTTAGGGGCAAAGAATTGACCTTCTTTATTGGTTTGCGTGTTCTCGACTGCCGACCCCGCATCGATATTTGTATTTTTTATTTAGCCTGTGCATCATTTGGCGGGTCAGTTAGTTGGATAAGTGTACTTGTCCAAGTATGTCGACCTCTCTGACTTGCTGATTTTAAGCCAACGTTGTCGCTAGCGTATTTGTGTTCAAGTACGCCAAGCTTCCTGGATCACGTACTTATCTTAGTAAGATAAGACTTGTTGCTTGCGTATTTTATGCCGGACATGACTTCTTTTTTTTGCAGGAACTCGTTTTGTAGAGATCGTACGCCTAGCCTATCATGATGATTACTCACGTACTCTCTTTATAATAGTTCTTCTCCTTTATCTTCTGAGTGTATTAGTTGTTCTCTGGTTATATGTTAGGTTCTTGCTCGTGTACTTCTGCCAAGTATGCAGAGTTGCTCGATTTGCGATTTGTACGCCCGAGTTAATTAGTCGAGAGTATGCTACTGCTCAGCTGTTGGCTATTGCACGCGTACTTCGCATTTGTTGTTTCCTTTATCCTTGTGCGTATTTTGCATGGATTGACTTAACCACAATGTGTGGCACTTGACTTGATTATATGACCTAATCACATTCTTATACGTTGGAGAGAATAAGAGGCATAGTTCAACTCGGGTGATATTCTCCAACCCAATGATCAACTATTGTGTACCATCGTGCCACATAAATCTTGCTCGTGATACATATAATTAATGATTACTTCTATTGCACATATGTAGTAGTTAGACATTGACCTAGCCATGGCTAGATAGTTTAATTTGATTATTGCATCACACTTGAGTAAATCCAGATTCGATCTCTCGAGTGACAATATAAATTTGTATCAAGTGTGCATGTACTTAAAGGTACGACATCAAATGATGGATATTCATGTGACCACGACATGACATTAAAATTGAACATAGGGATAATTAAGGTAACTAAATTTGTTGAGCATTGGGAGGGTAAAAAATCTTGAGAATCGTATATGGTAGCTATTATGGAGCATAAAGTTCTATGGAGTCAGAGCTGGCCCCCAACTGATACTGTATATCATCTACATTAGTAGAGTGTTGTATCTGGCTATACTATTTATATAATATTTTATGATCTATCTCACGGTAGCTGTTGCTTACTATAAGTAACTTGGCGCTCTTGATAATTGGCTCAGCTGGCTTACCTCACCATTAGCATGATCTGAGGATTTTATTACATTATGGGATAACCCAGACACCACATATTAAGCCGTAATATATACTTAGCCATTATAACTCGCTTATAGCTAGGAAAATGTACTTTAGTGACATAAATATTTATCCCGTGTCCTTATTTGGTTGTTGGGTTGCGTTGTTATGTTACGAAAGGACATGGACCAAAGTTATGTTGTTTATAGTATATCATTCTCTGTACCTGTTTGTGTATTGTGCCTTTTGTTAAGTGAAACTAGGAACATTGGCTGTCATGGTATATCGGTTCAACTTATTTCCTTGTTTGGTTGCTGGGTTGCGCTATTATTTTATGATTGCCTATGAACCGAGCCTATAAATTAGAACTTTTAGCTTGACCTTGATCAAGGGACGTAATTCTATTTTGATGTGATATGGCATTCCTTGTCCTTGTTTTGTGTAGATTGTCATATCATGTCTTTGATGGGGCACACACCATTGATTCTTGGCTCATGCATCTCATACTATATATATATCTGGTTTTGTTTCTTCATTCCTTCTCATTTGTGGTAATTGCTATTTGGGGTCTGACCCCACTGGTTTTGCATGTCCAGGTTTAGAGCCAGCACCCGAAGATCCAGCTTACCTTATTCTGACTGATGGCGCGCACTGAAAGGATGGCCGCTGAGGGCGACGAGTAGGATTTTCTTGTTTTACTACTCATTTTGTAAATTATAATCTTTTGGGCGTTTAGCCACCGGACTTGGTTAGCTGGCTCATCTGGACATTAGGTCCTTACAAGGCTGTAAACATTCAGTCTACAGTTGACACTGTCTTGTATGTTTGATATATCTGCTAGCCTATTATTTTGTATGGCTAGACCTCAAGAACACTTTGATGCAGCGTATGGGATGCCTTACTGCTTTATCAAAGTTGTCTTGTATTATTGCTACTTGTTTGAATAATTGAGACATAGGACTTCACGACCCTAGGTGACTTGATTGTAGTATATACCCTCTAGTCTTGTACAACCTTAGCATATTACGGGCTACTTTAATATTTTGTAAGGTGTGGTTGGCTGAGTAATACCCCTGCTCTCTAGTATTTTGGATCTGGGACGTGACAATATTTTAGTTGTGGCCCACGTAGGTCTGTGTTTTCAGACTTGCAGGGGGTATTAGAAGTCTCAATCAATATGTTCCTCCTTGAATTCCTAAAATCGTCTTCCTCGATACTCAGCTTGGATATCCAACTGCTTGCTTCCCTGTTCTTTTTCTGTCCTGTTATTTGATTGTCTTGTGTCCTTTCTTTAGGGTAACCCGTTCCTCGACTATGAGAGTAGGAGGCATAGCAAAGCAACCAACAAAGTGAGGTTCCTCTAGACAACACCCATAGGTAGTTTACCCTCGGGATCCAGTCAGAGATGAGCTTGTGGATGAGCACGATAAATAGAGAACACCAGAAGATCCTATTCCAGTAGTTCTAGTAGTGCCAGTACCAGTAGTATTTGATACCTTGGTGTAACTACCCTGATTTTTAGAATTAAAATTTTAAATTTTTTAATATTGGTATTATGAAATTATTGTGATTAAGGAAAAATTTTAATTTTTTTTTAGCTAATTATAATATATAATATTCATAGATTTATAATTATGTGTATTTATTTAATTATTAATATTATGCAAAAAATATATTTTTGGGTGTACAACTATTATTAGTGTATTGTATAATTTTTCTGGAATTTATTGAGGTCTAAAACTATTTTTAATAGCCCCCCCCCCCACACACACACACATATATATATATATATATATATATATATATATATATATATATATATATATATATATATATATATATATAGAGAGAGAGAGAGAGAGAGAGAGAGAGAGATGGAGAGAGAGAGAGAGAGAAAAGAATAAAAGAAAATAAAATTAAACCTAAAATCTAAACCCAAACCGATTAATCCTAACCCAACCCGTTAACCCAAACCCAAGCCCAAACCCATTAAATAAAATCCTAACTAAATCGTAACTCTAAACTCCCACCAGTGCAGAGGAACCCCCATCTCCTATATATAGTATATATATAACACATCAAAACCCTAACCCTAACCCATCACCCACACCTCCACCACCCATGCTGGACCCCGACCACCACCGCAGTGCCGCCTGCCGCGCCGCCCGCCGCTGTGCCACCTCACCGGAGCAGCACCGAAGCAGCGCAGTCCGTCCCCCGTACGGAGCACGCACAGCCATGCGCCCCCCTTCGCGTAGAGCTTATGCCCACCTTGCTCGTACGTTTTATGCTCCGTCTTCACTGGTATGTTCATAACCTAATCCTCTAGGATTTTCTTCAAGTGGAACGAATTTAGGCACCCGGGTTTGATCGAAAAATCGACCAAAAGTTGGCCAAACAACTGTTCAAAAATAGTTCAGAAATTCAGTCCAAGTACCCTTATTCATGCCTATTTTTTTACCAACTCGTTAATTATTTTTAAAATATAATTAAAGGGACTTCTTCACAATATAACCAAGATTTTTACTGTTCTTTTAGTTTTAATTAGTTTGCTTTAATGATTAAATTATTCTTGTTCCAAAACGACTAAACACTTGTTTTTAAAATACCCAAAATCTTATAATACAGGGTGCATCCTGCCAAACAAGGCAACTTCATCGTGTAAGAGTTGCATCGAAAGGTGCGTAACATAAACGCGAACGTGTGGGCTTTCACGGAACTTGATTTGGATGTGCGTGCACACCAGAATCAACGTGTATCCACCGAAAAGTACCGTAACGACATGTTCTGACACTCGTCCTAATTTTATGTTTGCTTATCGTTTAGCAAATGAAACTTGCGTTATCGGATTCGCAGCGTTACGCTGGCCATGTGACCCAAGTTTGGTTCAATTCTGAGAACGTTGACGAAATGTCATTTCGTGGGCCCCACGGTTCCATATGACGGACGTTTTTATGACCGGTTCATCAGAATCCAGTTATGGATATTCCGTTGGGTTTATATCATTGTTCTGGACTCGTAGACACTGAATGGGACAAATTTGAAGAACTTTGTCTTTGGCACATTTTACGGTGCAAAGTGGGCCACATGTGGATCCTGCTTTGATCCAAAACTGTCAAATTTTGCCCTTGTGTTCAAATTGGACTTATGGGTAGTCAATCATAGCTATTTCAAGTATTCTGAGAATATTGGTGATGTTTGTTTCAGCTTTCGGAGGTGTACGTGCAGATTCTACTTTTCCTGGAGCAATTGACGGAGTTCAAAACCCAGACAAGTGTACCTTACTATGATGTATCACAGTTCCTTGCCTTTATTATCTTATTTAGTTATTATAGTTATTTGATATATGTGGTGTATGTTCACCCTAGGATCGTAAGATTTTGCTTAGTGTTCGAACAAGTTTCGGGTGTCGACGCCGTACGCGGAGTCGTGTAACGTCACTTGAGAGTTGATTCCACGATCCTATATTTTTACGTGCTTGCTTTACCAAGTACGCCATACCCTAGGACACTTGACACTAATTCATGTGATCGAATCTTTCTTGAGTTATTCATGGTGATTCTGTATAGGCTTACAGGATTCGTGATATGAGACTTGCATATTATATGGATATTATTATGACTCGTTGCACTAGCTAGAGGTCATGATCTTGCATGTTATGGACATGAGACGTGAGGTTACATTGGGTAGGAAGAGTCTTCATCGTGCTCTGGGCATATTTTACTATTACTATTTATGTGTACTAGGCTTTAGGTTCCCTATGCGGAATTTAAGGTATTATATTTATATATACAGCTTCATCCTGGTTCCTCCATACGGAGTCTTGAGTGTACTGTTAGATTACGAAAGTGACCATTAGGATCTTCCGTGAGTACCAGCCCGGAATACGATACCATATTCTTATTTGCTTGTCACATAGTTGGTTACAGTAGTTTACCCTTGAGTATGTGGCATTATACTGTTTTACTTTTGGCATATTATTTCTTGTACCTTGTTACGTCCCTCTGAGGATCTGGTCTCCTGCCAGTTTTTGCAGCATAGACGGTTATGGAGCCTTTGGAGTTGCTGATGGAGTTGCTTGTCTTACAGGCATTGGTACCAGGTACTTATATCATTTCTACCGGAGTTATGGTTATTTATTCATACTGTTTATTCATCTGCTGATATAGCCTAGTTTTATAGACTCATATTTTTTTCTCGAGTCTATTTGAGTTTGTGTGTTACTGGATGGCTGACTTTAGCACATGTAGCTCATTCTTATGTATTCTGTTCATGGTGGATTGAGGCATAGATGTTTATATTTACTTGATTATTTAGATAGTGACCATTATAATACAGCTTATACGTATTCGAGTCGGACCAGAGTCTGGTCGAATGCCTAGCTGGCATGTTACGTATTCCTGGTCCTACATATTTTAGGATGGGGCATGACATATTTTTGTGGTGGCCCATGCAGGTCCTGATTAAATTATTTTTGTCACTTTCTGGTACCGAGCGAGCCTGTAATCAAGATTAACAGTATTAGTATCTTAATCCACAACTGATTTGACAATTCCTTATCATTTGATTATCGCCCTTGGACTTCATAATTATACTCGTTCATTCCCTCGACATCTTTATTATCTCTCCCTATTTCAGAGAGATGGACGTTCATGCGTAGTATTTCCTCCAGAAGCAGATCCTTGTCAAGGCGGAAGAAGACATGCTGGACATAAAGTTTTGAGAAGATAGTTAACCTAGTAGGGTAGCTAGATAGGTTATTCCTATATGCCAGAGCCAGTGTAGATTGTTAGCATGAGAATTGAATATAGTATTAGAGGCCTAGAACTAATAAAACCTTGCCCTTGCTTAAGGTAGCAGTAATTTGGAAGTATTAGAATTTAGAAAGATGGTTTAATTCTAATACACTGGAATACTTTATGGAATACATAGCTAGATGCTGGGATTAGTTGTGGCCCATGATGGTGATACAATGAATGGTATTATGACCTTAAGAAATTGGAACCTTACGTAGCAGGCCATAGTGGTTAAATATCTAGTTATTTTGTGACTTTTAGTATTAAAACTAGATCTTATGACCCCCTTAAATTATTGATGACTATAAGTCTGGACTAAATAGACAGGTAGATTGCTAGACCTAATATTTGAGTAATTAGATAACTCGAGTACTAAAGTATAGCTTTCAAAATCAAATTAGATGTACTTGATTTTTGGGTTGTCAGTGTGAATTGAACAAGTGAGTTTCACCCGTGATTACTTGGGTGGATAAGCTAGTTTCTGTGATAGATAAAAATTGGTTGAAAGATGAGAGTTTTGATAGATGTTATAGTCTCTAGTTAGATAAAGTGAATTGCCTATAATATATGACAAGCTATAACAAGATGGTAACCATGTAGTTTGAATGAAGGATATACATGGAATAAACTAGAAGAAATCTCAGGTTTAAGTGAAGAAGGTAGAATGATAACAAGAAGAGATTCACGAGGAGTACATGACCTTGAGCATTTTAAATTGAGAGAAGGACCTAGGAAGGACTGAAGATTTTACTACTCAATAGTTGCCTAGAAAATCTATAATATGAAATAAAAAGTACTGGGTCATGATTGGTGAAGCTTAAAGTTAAAAATAAGATTAACATACTAAAAGGATATGAAGGTTAGTAGGAAACAAATGATAAGGGAAAGATATTATGGTCGCATAATCCAAGGAGAAGGGATTATGATATGGACTTGAGGGATAATAATTTTAGTATTTATGAATTGTAATACTTTTGGAATTTTAAAAATTTAGTGCGAGTATAAATTGTTGATCAGTCTCGAAGTAATATGAACTTCAAGAAATTAAACACTGGTTCAGAATCACATACTAACTTGATGGTTATTCTATAAAGGATTATCACAAGACCCTTAGATTATAGATTTACACATGGTAGGAAAGTGTAAATGGAAGACATAAGTTTTATAGGAATGATAGATGAATATTGTGGGTTTACAAGTAAACTGATTAGGGCCAGGAATTTAGATTTTTGACTAATAGGGTATGAGTTTGTTGGACCTATCCTAAGTAGTAGGTGATGAGAACCTATTTCCAATGTACCATAGCCGATAGATTTTTAGATTTTAGAAATCTTATCATCTTATTAAGTTCGAAGAATTTCTACTCAAGATAATCATGACATCATGCTTGTGTAATAAGGTAGTAGCCTAGCCGGGAGATTCTCGTAAGGAAGATAGCTTTTAGATGGCAGAGATTAGACGAACAACAGTATAGAAAGATAGACAATAGAATGGAGTAAGTTGTACGAAAACGGGTAGGCATTCCAATTAAAGATTAGACGAGTATTGAAGAGTGTCTAGCGAATAGTATGCCATGAGTGATAGATCTAAGTACATGCTTAGTTTAAACCCTTACCTACTAATATGCGAGGAAGACGAAGTTGTAAGGATCGTATATTGTTTACCTATAGCCAGAAGTAGGTTGCCAATAGTATGAGGGAGATTATATAAAATATAACTTAAATGAATATAGTAATGAGTTAAGAATTAGTTATATTACCCCCTCGACTGCATTCCTATCCTTCCTATCAAATTCTTATCTTGTATTGCATATATGGCCTCGTGCTTTTTGCAACAATGATCCTTCTAATTATAACAATGAGTAGATCCTTCCTCTTTCCCTAGTTGTGACTTAATTACAAAATCAATCCCTTAGTTGGTACCACTCCTTGTGTTAATATTCATATCACCGTAGGTATCAGTTCTTTTCTACTTTAATCCCCATGATCTAGTCACCATGACTTGATTCTCTAAATACCTGCCTAATCATGCCTTATTCAACCATGTAGACTTATCAGAAATTCTTCTTATCGTGGCCTGAATTTTGTTCTCTTCGTCATCAATGCCAATCAATGATCGAAGCCTCTCTACCACCTTGCCTTAGTTAGATCTGACTCAGTCATTTCTTCTGCCTTATAGAAGCTTGACCTATACAAGAGCAGTAATGGATGGATAGTAATTTCTCTTATAAAGTTGTTGATCAATAAAACCCTGATAGTTTCTTGGTTCCTATAAAAAATCCTTGATTACGGCCAATAAATCCTAGAATTCTTGTAACCTTATTTAGAAAATAGGCCATTCCAGAAATCTTGTTAGCAAGACCATGACCTTAGTTTTGGATACCAACTTAATTTTTATAAGTTGGGTAGATCATATCCCCTGGTTTTAGTATAGGATTATTTCTAGAAATTCAGTATAAATTTGAATTTATTTTGGTGTTAATTAGGTTAATTTCAAACGAATTAAATTACCTATTTAATTTTTGTATCCTTGATATCCTTTGTTGTGGCTCGGATATTTGGAGCATAACACTATCCTTTCCTTTCTAACAACTTCTTTCTTATGACCTAGACTAGTCACTCTACACCTATGACATGACTATCACTCACAAACTGACATTTCCATATTTTGTTTTAGTCGTACGACATTCGTGATGTAATTGTACACACAAATGACACATAGATATTATTTTTCTGTTGCGATCGATTTTAATACTCAACACCGACTCAATTCTTTCGGCAACCTTGACATTCATGAGCCTAACTGGAATCTACTCACCGATGACACAACTGTTACTTCCAAATATACACACCCATGCTCCATATAGACCCCCAAAATTTGTGGCATATCTCCTTCTAAATCCTATATCCAACTCCGTTGCAATTGAATTAAATTATACATAGGCAACCCAAATATCCCAACCACTGATATACTCGTATCCCATTCATGCCAACCTATGTCTATGACACTTGTGTTGCATTAAATTGAATCCCTTGTACTCTTTACACAATACAAAATACCTTGATGAGTTATATCACCTTTTGACGCTTATTGCTGAACCATTCACCGGCATCCATGATATGCAATGAATAACTTCTCGGTACCATCTCACCTTAGTTGTATTTGGCTATGGTAATTTCTATTGATTTATAGACTCATGACCTAATTAGAAGTAAGGAGAACTAGTAAAACTTCCTTTATAGAGTTATTGACTCAGTAACGCCATGGTAGTACATAGATTTCCTTTGATAGGCTGTGACAACGGTCAAAAAATTCTTACCATCTCGAATCCCTCCTCGAAGTTAGACTTACTAAAGATCCTTAGAAATATGATCATGATTATAGTTCCTGTGGCCAAATTTATTCTTATAAGTTGGGTAGAGCCTTGAGTAAGCGTACCCTTATTCTTAGAATGTGACGTCAAACTAGGACTCCATTTGGTAACTGCGTCCCCAGCTTTAGTGCAACCTTCTTAACTAAAATCTTTTCTACCATGTTTATTTTTGATTTCGAGGGCAAATTTTTTAAAAGTTTGGTAGATTGTCACCACTCTAATTTTTAGAATTAAAATTTTAAATTTATTAATATTGGTATTCTGAAATTATTATGATTAAGGAATTTTTTTATTTATTTTTATCTAATTATAATATATAATATTCATGGATTTATAATTATGTATATTTAATTAATTATTAATATTATACAGAAAATATATTTTTGGGTGTACAACTAATATTAGTGTATTTTATAAAAAATTTAGAATTTATTGAGATCTAAAACTATTTTTAATGGCCACACACACACACACACACACACACACACACACACACACACACATATATATAGAAAAGAATAAAAGAAAATTAAATTAAACCTAAAATCTAAACTCAAACCTATTAATCCTAACCCTACCCATTAACCCAAACCCATTAAATAAAATCCTAACTCTAAACTCCCACCTGTGCAGAGGAAACTCCATCTCCTATATATAGTATATATATAACACATCAAAATCCTAACCCTAACCCATCACCCACGCCTCCACCACCCACGTCGGACCCCGACCACCGCCGCCGTGCCGCCCGCACCGCCGACCGCCGCCGTGCCTCCTCGCCGGAGTAGCGCCGACGCAGCACCGTCGCCCCCCCCGTGAGCAGCACGCATAGCCGTGCGTCCCCATTCGCGTGGAGCTTTCACCCTCCTCGCTCGTCTGTTTTTTGTTCCGTCTTCGCTGGTATGTTCACAA
This sequence comes from Iris macrosiphon, assembly GCA_036927795.1. Classification (NCBI taxonomy): domain Eukaryota; kingdom Viridiplantae; phylum Streptophyta; class Magnoliopsida; order Asparagales; family Iridaceae; genus Iris; species Iris macrosiphon. Next base: position 121,675,234 of record JAYESA010000006.1, read on the forward strand.
CCTAACCCTCTAGGATTTCCTTCCAGTGGAACGAATTTAGGCACCCGGGTTTGATCAAAAAATTGACCAAAAGTTGGCCGAAAAACTGTTTGAAAATAGTTCAGAAGTTCATTCCAAGAACCCTTGTTCATGCCCAAATTTCTACCAACTCGTTAATTATTTTCAAAATATAATTGAAGGACCTTCTTCACAATATAACCAAGATTTTTACTGTTCTTTTAGTTTTAATTAGTTTACTTTAATAGTTAAATTATTCTTGTTCCAAAACGACCAAAAATTTATTTTTAAAATACCTAAAATCTCGCGATACGGGGTGCGTCTCGCTAAACGAGACGACTTCATCGTGTATGAGTTGCATCGAAAGGTGCGTTACGTAAATGCGGATGTGTGGGCTTTCACGGAACTTGATTTGGATATTCGTGCGCACCGAAAATCAACGCGTATCCGTGGAAAAGTACCGTATCGACCTGTTCTGACACTCGTCCTAATATTTGTGTGTGCTTATCGTTTCGTAACAAAACTTGCGCCATCGAATTCGCAGCGATACGCTAGTCCTGTGACCCAAGTTTGGTTCAATATTGTTCGTAGGTCCTACGGTTCTACATGATGGGCGTTTGCGTGACCAGCTCATCGGAATCCAGTTATAGATGTTCCGTTGGGTTCGTATCATCGTTCTGGACTCGTAGATACTGAGTGGGACAAATTTGAAGAACTTTGTCTTTGGTACATTTTACGGTACAAAGTGGGCCATATGTGGATCCCGCTTTGACCAAAAACTGTCAAATTTTGTCCCTGTGTCAAAATTAGACTTATGGGTAGTCAATCCTAGCTATTTCAAGTATTCAGAGAATATTGGTGATATTTATTTCAGCATCCGGAGGTGTACGTGCATATTTCACTTTTCCAGGAGCAGTTGACGGAGTTCAGAACCTAGGCAAGTGTACCTTGCGATAATGTATCACAGTTCCTTGCCTTTATTATCTTATTTAGTTATTATCGTTATTTAATATGTGTGATGTGTGTGTTTACCCTAGGACCGTGAGACGTTGCTTAGCGTCCAAACAAGATTCGGGTGTCGACGCCGTATGCGGAGTCGTGTAACGTCACTTAGAGAGTTGATTCCACGATCCTATATTTTTACTGCTTGCTTTACCAAGTATGCCATACCCTAGGACACTTGACACTAATTTATGTGACCAAATATTTTTTGAGTTATTCATGGTTATTCTGTATAGGCTTACAGAATTCGTGATATGAGACTTGTATATTATATGGATATTATTATGACTTGTTGCACTAGCTAGAGGTCATGATCTTGCATGTTATGGACATGAGACGTGAGGTTACATTGGGTGGGGAGAGTCTTCATCGTGCTCTGGGCATATTTTACTATTACTATTTATGTGTACTAGGCTTTAGGTTTCCTATGCGAAATCTAAGGTATTATATTTATATATATAGCTTCATCCTGGTTCCCCCATACGGAACCTTGAGTGTACTATTAGATTACGGAAGTGCCCATTGGGATCTTTCGTGAGTACCAGCCCGGGGTACGATACCATATTCTTATTTGCATGTATCATAGTTGGTTACAGTAGTTTACCCTTGAGTATGTGGCATTATACTGTTTTACTTTTGGTATGCTATTTTTTGTACCTTATTACGTCCTTCTGAGAACCTGGTCCCCTGCTAGTTTTTACAGTATAGACGGTTATGGAGACTTTGGAGTTCCTTGTCTTGCAGGCATTGGTACCAGGTACTTATATCATTTCTACCGGAGTTATGATTATTTATTCATATTGTTTATTCATCTGCTGATGTAGCCTAATTTTATAGACTCATATTTCTTTCTCGAGTCTATTCGAGTTTGTATGTTACTGGGCGGCCGACTTTAGCACATGTAGCTCATTCTTGTGTATTTTGTTCATGGTGGATTGAGGCATAGATATTTATATTTACTTGATTATTTAGATAGTGACCATTATAATACAGCTTATACGTATTCGAGTCAGACCAGAGTCTGGTCGAATGCGTAGCTGGAATGTTATGTATTCCTAGTCTTACATATTTTGGGACTCGAGCGTGACACTTGGCATTGCTCGAGGTAATCAGGATAATGTTGGCAACTCAGCAACATCAGCAAGTTCAGCAGAAGAAGCAGAACGTCCTGTTACACCAAGGTCTACAGACGGCTTTGGAAAGAAGTGTGAGGACTGATTCGGGGGCGTCGGTCAGATTCTGCCGACTTAACCCAGGATACTTTAATGGCATAGAATATAACATTATAGTGGATGCATGGCTCCAAGACATTGAGGCCATCCTGGCAGCAACCAAGGTACTAGTAGAAGAGCAAGTTGACCAGGTCCGGTTGTAACTTCAAGACCTCGCAAGAGATTGGTGGGCAACAGAAGAAGTTGGTCTGAGGCATCCTATCTCTTGGACGACTTCCAAGCCCATTTCCAGGTCAATTATTTCAGAGTTGTAGCCCGGTACGAGCTACAACAAAGATTCATCAACCTGAAGAGTCCGGAAGGATAGTGGATGGGTATATAGCAGAGTTTTATAGACCGAGTAGATTTGGACCAGCAATGGTAGCAACAAAACCAGAGAAGGTATTGAGGTTTCAATATGGACTTCATATGGAGATCTTATAGCTAGTAGAAGGGCATGATTATCAGACCTTGATGCCGTGTTGTTAGTGGTCAAGAGACATGAGCTGACGATTCAGAGGTTATCTTTGAGGACAAGAGGCCAGAAAGGTCTCATGCACAAAGTGGAGGTGGAGGAGGAGAAGTACCCCGGACATCAACACCATCTCCGAGTATTCGTATTCATGATGTGGCTCAAAGGAGGATAGCAGCCCCAGCAGTAACGACACAAGCACAACATCAACAGTCGAGACAACAACAACTATACTTGGGAGCCTCACCTGGTTGTATTTATTGTGGCTAGGGAGGCCACACCACAAATGTTTGTAGGGTGTCACAAGGTTTGTTACTGAGGTGTGGTGGTTTTGATCATAGAATTATAAATTTTATTATGATTTAGAGGATAGAGGGACCAGTACAACGGGAAGCATTGCTGGCACCAGGAGCAACACAACATGGAGGACCAATATTGGCAATTCGGCCGTTAGCTCATCATTTATTGCCGATGCAGACTCAGATATTTGATTAACAAAAATACCAGCAGTATGGGCACCAGAGACCACTACTGCGTATCTAAGGGAGGCAACAACAAGGAGCACCGTGAGGATAAGGGTAAGCTTTTATCCTGTATTTGGAGGAGGCCTTGGCATCAGAAGACGTGGTGGCATGTAATATTTCTATTACATCTTTTCCTGCCATTGCATTATTTGATTCGGGAGCATCCCATTCATTTATATCTGCACAATTTATGACATATATTGGATTGGAGTTCGAGGCATTGCCAGAGAGACTGAGCATACTCACTGGTAATGGGCTTGTAGGAGTTAGTAGAGTGAGTTTAGCATGTCCAATCGTAGTGTGCATGCATTTATTGCCTACGAGATTGATTGAGTTTCCTATGGGTAACTTCGACGTTATCTTGGGCATGGACTATTTGAGAGACAATCATGCTACGATAGATGGCCGTATGGGTAGAGTTGTGTTTAGCATCCCAGGCAAGGAAGAGTTTTTTTCAATAGAATAATGCAAGATCAACAAGAAGATGGGAGTACCTCACTAGTAGTAAATGAAGATCAGTTTCCTAAAGTAGTAGGCGAGTTTATGGATATCTTCCCCGAGGAGCTTCCAGGATTGCCTCTAGTGAGAGAGGTAGGGTTATGTATAAAGCTAGTGCCATGATCGAAACCTGTATCCAATAAAGTGTATCAGATGTCACCATCAGAGTTGAATCAGTTGTACTAACATGTGGAAGAACTAAAGATGAAAAAGTTTATTCGAACAAGTGGATCACACTGGGGAGCACCTGTGATGCTAGTGAAAAAGAAGGATGGATCAACTCGGTTATGTATTGATTACAGGTAGTTGAATGCCGTAACAGTGAAGAATAAGTACCTATTGGCTAGGATTGACAACACCAAGATTTGATGAATCGCATATTTATGCCATACCTAGATCAACTCGTAGTCGTATTCATAGACGACATTCTTGTCTACTCCAGCAGTGAAGAAGATCATGGAGAGCATCTCTGGAAGGTTTTATAAGTTTTAAGGGAACATCAACTTTATGCAAAATTTGTAAGTGTGAGTTTTAGTTGGACCACGTGTTGTTCTTGGGACACATTATCTCAGGGGCAGGAGTGGTAGTGGATCCTACAAAGACTGAAGCAGTAGAGAGTTAGCCAGTTCCAAGGATAGTAGCTCAAGTACGAAGTTTTTTGGGATTAGCAGGGTACTATCAAAGATTTGTGGTAGACTTTGAACGAATATCAGCGCCAATTACTCGTTTGACCTGCAAGGATGTTAAGTTCGTTTGGTCGACCTTATGTCAATTAGAATTTAAAGAGCTAAAGAAGAGATTAATTTCAGCATCGATCCTAATGCTTCCAATAGGATCTACATGATTCATGATTTATTGTGACGCATATGAGAAGGGACTAGGGTATGTTTTGATGAAGCATGGGAGAGTGATAACTTATACATCTCGGCAGCTTTGGGATTATTAGAAGAACTATCCGACACACGAGTTGGAGTAAGCAGCGGTAGCCTTTGCGCTCAAGTTGTGAGGGAACTACTTGTATGGCGATCGAGTAGAGATCTTTATAGATCATAAGAGTTTGAAATATATCTTATCAGTACCATATTTTAGGAAAAAGGGTATTTTAGTAATTTCCTATTTAAATAAATATTGTGCGTGGTAAAAATTTTTGTTGTATTATTTAATTATTGTTGGATGTTATTTAATTATTTTGGACTTATTTTAGTGGACCCAACTAGTTTAGTTTGGACCCATGGACCAACATGAATTAAATAGTTAGACTTGGCCCATTTAGAAAGCTCATGGTTAAGGAGATGGATTAAATTAATTAAGTGATTAGACTAGAAGCTTCCTTCCTTAATTATTTCTTCATGAGAGGCCCTAAGGGGTACATTGGATATTTTACAATTGCTTGGGAGAGGGGCAAGGCCGGCCTATTAAAAGAGGGAGGAAATTTCTCTCTCCTCTCATTCTCATTCCAAATCTAGATCTAGAATTTCCCACTCCCAAATTCCCTCCATTTCTATTCCAATTCCCTACCAAATTCATTCCAAATTCTTCCTAATTCACCATTAGAGAAGGAGAAAGCAAGGATCTAGAAGAAGGAAGCAAGGATCTACAAAGAGGAGCAAGGATCTACAATTTGGAAGCAAGTTCTTCTCAATTGGAGGTTTCATTGGGAATCCATCTCCCAATAGGTATAATTCAGATTTTCTCATTTAAATAGCTTCTAAATCTGACATTTAATCATGTAAAATCAACCTATATGTATGTACTACCCATAGGACTTTGTTTTGTGTTCATAGGAGACCCATGGAGAAAGTTATGGTACTTTTTGTGTTAATTTTATTGGAATTCCGAATTTACATTTTATTGTGTGTATCAATTGATCCTATAGATCAATTGGACATAAGCTTATGTGTTTGGGGCTAGTGTCGTATCCATAATTTGGTACATGTGGTTCGTATCCCAACTATTTGGTGATACGTGACATTTTGGGGGTTTTCCCTCCGACACGGGGCTTTGAACATGTCGTATTTTGACACGGACACATAGATCTACTTTTGACACTTTGATTTATTAATAAATATTATTTGTGATTTGTTTGTATCCTTCGGGGTACAATTGGTTGTGTGTTGGACTCGTGTCACATGCGTATCCTAGATCTAGTGGGATACGGTGTGATACTCTCCAATTGTGTAGATTTTTGAATAGATCTAATTATGTATGGTTTAAATTCTTCAATTATAATTAGTAAATATATATAGATATTATATATTTATTTTGTGTATTTATTATAGTAATTATTGTAGTATAGATCTATATATTTTTGTGTATGCTAATATGATGTACAAATATAATATGTAGCTTTCTTGCATGTAATTATATATGTACTTATGTTAATAGTATAAATTATACATAAATGTTTTATAAAATATATTTATGTGTTTAATTGTGTAATTATATTATTTATAATTATTATGTAATTATTTGTATATTAATGTATATATTTTAGGTGTGCTTCTAGCCATGTAAAATATGAACATTAATATGTGCATGTGTTGTAACTATTGGTATTTAATTATAAGTTTATATGTGCATATATGTATAAGTATATAATTATTTATTTATATATATGTATTGTGATTATTATTGCATATATATATATATTTATATATATATATATATATATCTGTGTTTTAGTGACAGTGGGTTTGTGACAGTGAAACTGTCGCTAAATAGGCGGGTCAGCAGCAGCCGCTGTAGCCCACTGTGCATTAATGACAGTTCTGTCATTATGCTGCGGGCGGAATCTTAGCAGCAATGGCGACAGTTTTCGGTGACAGTTGATTAACTGTCACCAATGCAGCAACAGTGGATTTTATTACACAGTGGCTTTTGCGACGTTTTCTGTGACAGTTGAGACTGTCACTATAAGTTATTTTAATTAAATTGTATTTTTAACTCCCTATTTTCAGTGACGCTTTGAAAGTTTTAAATTATATTTTATATATTATTATTGTATATATATATGTGTATATATATGTGTTTTGTGAGGTATAATATTTGTAATAATATATTATGTTATTTGTATACATATTGGTTTGTATATATATTATTTTAGGGTATATATTATTTGTATTAGTAGTATACTTTGTGTGAGTATGATTTGGGATCTAATTTTTATTCCTAAATTATTGTATTTTATTTCTATATTATTTTATATAGTTTTCTTGTGAGGTTGACCTTGGTTTGACCATGTTTGACTTTAGTTGACTTTAGTGTTGACCATAGTTGACTTTTGACTTAGAATTTATTTATTGACTTAGGAGTTGACTAGTTTGACTTGTTCTCTTTTCGGGACCTTGTATTAATGTGGTATTCCATATCTAGGTCTTTGAGGTACCGAGTCAGACATCTGTGAGACTGTTCATTGGACTTCAGGCGAGTACATTCTCTGATAGTTTCTCATTTATGATATCCTCTATGTTCGTTGTATCTAGTGTAGATTTACATGTTTCTCTCGACACTATGGTTACACGGATTGGTATATCCGGATCTCGTCATAAGATATTATTCCTTGGTATATGGTGTATATGGTGCAAGTATTGTTTCATTGGTTATCTTGTACATGTACAGACACCGATTCTCGGGGAGACTAGCTATCTTCTTAGGAAATCTAGTGCCATAGCATACCGTGGTTGGATCTATTATACCAGTTGGGGGGTGGGGAGTATTAGTATAGATATGTGATCAAATCCCTATTGAATAAAGTATTGGTAAGCGAATAGTGTTGATCATGCACCGCACGTATGATTAGCCAGGCCGCATTGTATCTTGCCCAAGCCGATCATATGTTAAGCTAGTTCTCACACACTTAGTCATTAGTATTATTGTTTCATTGGCATATTGTTTCTTATTGTAATTATTTCCAGTATTTCCTTATTGTCTATATATCTCTTGTATCTATTTTGTGCATCTTGTTTATCCACAGCTATTTACTGTTACATAGTTTTTATCATGGATTAGAGCTGCTGTTAGAGATGTACTCTGCTCCTTTCCTGACTGGATATATTTTTCCAGATGACACTGAGGAGTACCCTACCTATTATGGACCCCAGGATATTGTGGGTTTAGATTCGGAGACCCTGGCTCAAGAGGGACTTATCCCAACTGAGACAGTTGACCCTGGAGTATAGCTGGTAGTATGATAGTATTCTTTTGTACTGGATTTGTCTTCAGCTTATTTTTGTTACTCTTCAGACTCATTGATGTATTATTTTAAACTCATGAGTTGATGACTATTCTATTCTTATCTGATTCGTGTTCATTCTATCTTAGTTCTGTGATTGAGTACACTATCTTTTGGTGGTTCATTATATTAGATAGACTTTCTAGACAGCGTTCTACCGCCGATTCTGCAGCGTAGGCTGGGCGTTGTTTCCGACTAGTACCCTTACCCCGGGTGTGGGTCGTGACACATTTTTGGTGGTGGCCCATGCAGGTCTAGCTTCACAAGTATGTGATGTCGTGGTAGTGCGACAACTTAGTTGTACTACTGCAAGCCTGCAATAGGATATAGGATATAGGCTGAGATACTCAATCACATCTAGGAAAATTCTTTTGATTCAACTATTCTCCTTTGACGTTGATACTTGATCTCTTAAACTGTCCTTTCCTTGATGTCTTACATCTTGTGCCATATTGATTCTTTCTTTCGCTTTGTCTCAGGATGCCGCCTAAGACTAGATCACAGCAGGGGAGAGCAGCTTCTGAGAGGTCTGCGACATCCCGAGGGCCTACACCAGTCACTTCTTCGGTGATTGGAGTGTCAGCTGCTTTCGGAGGTCCACCACCTACTCAGAGGACTGTACCAGCTGTATCTGAGGGGCTTCCACCTCCACCTCCTGTGCCAGCAGAGGCGTCACAGATGTTTACACTATTTCATAAGATGCTCGAGGCACAGAGGGCTCAGTCAGAGGCACATCAGAGGCAGACCAACGTTCTACGGCAGGGCATCGAGAGTGCTCATCAGCTTGCTCGTGCTGTAGTTGAGAGAGGAGTTCCGATCCAGCAGCAGGTTATTCCTCAAGTTGCTCAGCTTCGGCCAGGCAACATTTAGGACTTCAAGAAACTGGAGCCTAGGGTTTTCAAAGGGACGGAGGGCATCGTCTATGCTGATGATTGGCTCGAGGACATTGAGCGTCTTATGAGGGTGTCCCATCTTTCTGAATATCTGAAGGTTGAGGCGGTAGGACTTCAACTGTTCGACGTCGCTCGCACTTGGTTCAGGAATGAGCCAGTTCTAGTTGACGCAGGACAATCTTGGGAGGTATTCAAGGACCTTTTCAAGAAGAAGTTTTTCGCTCGGATAGACAGGCTTGACTTGGGGAGACAATTTGAGAGTCTCATTCAGGGGAGCATGTCTGTGGAGGAATACGCTGCGGAGTTCGGTAGGTTGAGCCGATTTGCAGAGTACTTGGTGAGGGAACCGGAGGTTCGAGCTATTCGTTTCCGTGAGGGTCTAAACTGGGAGGTGAAGATTCTTATTCCGTCTTTTTATGAGACATACTCGGAGATACTTGCGGAGGCACGCAAGGTTGAGCGGGATCTGGGTTTGAAGACCAAGAGAGACCGTGATTCTTTTCTGGGGGCCAACGGCAGTGCAGTATCTGCCAAACGTCCTCATTTCCAGTCCAGACCTTTCCAGCAGCCACAGCAGAACCAGACTCCAGCTAGAGCGCCTTTTCACCAGGTACCTCAGCAGCAGAGGCAATTACAGCAGGCTCCACGCAACTTCTGTAAGAAGCCCGGCCACATCTGGGAAGTTTGCAGGAGAAGGCTAGGAGTTTGTTTGTATTGTGGTACTGAAGGGCATCAATTGAGGGAGTGTCCTCGTCGTGCAGTTCAAGAAGCAGATCCAGCTTCGAGGACACAGACGAGACCACCTGCAGCACAGCCGAGGGGACCGCTTCCGACACAGCAGCAGCATTTTGTCCAGCATCAACAGCAGGGAGGTGCTCGGCAGGGACGAGTGTTTGCTATGACCGTCGAAGAGGAGGAACCCACCGGAGATGTTATCGCAGGTTCTATTCTTCTTGATTCCATTCCAGCTTTAGCTTTGTTTGATAGTGGTGCTTCCCATAGTTTTGTATCTGTTTCTTTTGCTCTGAAGCATGGTTTGGTAGCTGAGTCTTTGCTTAGGACTTGCAAGATCATGACCGGGGGAGGCATTATCCTGGTTAATGATATTTGTAAGGATCGGCGAGTTACTCTGGGAGGCCGGGAGTTGAGTGCGTGTCTACTTGTAATGCCACTTCCAAGCTATGACATTGTACTTGGGATGGATTGGTTGAGTAGGCACCGTGCTAGCATAGACTGTAGAGGGGGTAGAGTTTTATTTGGTTCGCCAGGAGAGCCAGAGTTCGAGTTTGCTAGAGGAGCTGCGGAGCAGGGAGAAAGCATTATTTGTAGAGCTATGGTGGAAGACAAGGAGTTGCCACATCTGTTGATAGCAGAATTCTTGGATGTGTTTCCTGAGGAATTGCCAGGATTGCCACCAGATCGAGATGTTGAATTTTCTATAGACTTGGTGCCAGGTGCAGAACCAATTTTGCAATATGTCTATAGAGTAAACAACAGCGAGCTGGTCGAGTTGAAGAAGCAGGTGGACGAATTACAGGATAAGGGGTTTATCAGATCGAGTTCTTCACCATGGAGAGCCCCGGTATTGTTTGTACCGAAGAAGGATGGATCGGTGCGCATGTGCATTGATTACAGGGCTTTGAATAATCTCACTATCAAGAATAAGTATCCTTTGCCACGGATTGATGATCTGTTTGATCAGTTGAGTGGTGCGAAGGTATTTTCTAAGATAGATTTGAGATCAGGCTACCATCAAGTGAAGGTGAAGCCGGAGGACATACCGAAGACTATTTTTAGAACTCGGTATGGTCAGTACGAGTTTATGGTGATGCCGTTTGGTTTGACTAATGCACCGGCGGTATTTATGAACTTGATGAACAAGGTGTTCCACCAGTACCTTAACAAGTTCGTGGTGGTGTTCATCGACGACATACTCATATACTCGAGGATACTGGAGGAGCATGAGGAGCATTTGAGGATTGTGTTGGATGTGCTGAGGAAGGAGAAGTTATATGGAAAGTTGTCCAAATGTGAGTTTTTCTTGGATAAGGTAGAATTCTTGGGGCATGTTGTGACTGGTGATGGTATTTCAGTGGATCCGAAGAAGATTTCAGCAGTGGAATCTTAGAAGACTCCGAGTTCAGTAGCAGAGATCAGGAGTTTCTTGGGATTGGCAGGCTATTACAGAAAGTTTGTGCAAGATTTTTCGAGGATTGTCGAGCCGATGACCAGACTCACAAGGAAGGATGTGGAGTTTGTTTGGACGGAGGATTGCCAGGTTGCTTTTGAGGAGTTGAAAAAGAGGTTGACGTCTGCTCCTATTTTGACGTTGCCATCAGGGTCCGGAGGTTTCACTATTTATAGTGATGCATCGGGGAAGGGTTTAGGTTGTGTTCTTCAGCAGCATGGGAAGGTGATTGCCTATGCATCCAGGCAATTGCGTCCTCATGAAAAGAACTATCCTACCCATGATTTGGAGTTGGCAGCTGTCATATTCGTCCTGAAGTTGTGGAAACATTATTTGTATGGAGAGCGTGTGGAGATCTTCACAGACCATAAAAGCTTGAAGTACGTTTTCACGCAGAAGGAGTTGAACATGAGGCAGCATCGGTGGTTGGAACTGATGAAGGATTTTGATATCTCTTTACAATATCATCCTGGGAAAGCCAATATAGTTGCCGATGCTTTGAGCAGGTATCCGGTAGCTATGTTCTTGACGCAGGATCGATATTTGTTGGAGGACTTGGAGAGCTTGGGCATTGAGGTAATTATTCCTGGTGGTGCTATGCAGATGTGGGGACTGCAGATACACTCAGATTTGATGGACAGGATCAAGGCAGCACAGTATGATGACGTATCTTTGAGGAGTATCAGAGCTCAGGTGAGAGCAGGATTGGAGGATAATTTCACTATTGCAGAGGATGGATCTTTGAGGCATGGAGTTAGATTATGTGTGCCTAGTGGAGAGTTGCGTGAGGAGGTATTGCAGGAAGCGCATCGCTCTCAGTATTCCATACATCCAGGTGCTAACAAAATGTATCGGGATATGCGAGAGTGTGTGTGGTGGTATGGCATAAAGAGGGAAGTGGCACAGTTTGTATCCAGATGCTTGGTGTGCCAGCAGGTGAAAGCCGAGAGGCAGAGGCCAGGAGGTTTACTTCAGCCATTACCCATTCCAGAGTGGAAGTGGGAACACATTACTATGGATTTTGTGTCTGGACTTCCACGATCTCCAGGAGGGAAGGACGCGATTTGGGTCATTGTTGATAGGTTGACCAAGTCGGCCCACTTTTTGCCTTTCAAGGTGGGTTTGTCTACGGAGAAGCTGGCAGAGATGTATGTGAGGCAGATCGTTAGGATACACGGAGTTCCCGTCAGCATAGTCTCAGATCGAGATAGTCGTTTCACTTTTCATTTCTGGAGGAGTTTGCAGGAGAGTTTGGGCACTCAGCTCAAGTTCAGTACTGCATATCATCCCCAGACAGATGGGCAGTCAGAGAGGACTATCCAGACTTTCGAGGATATGTTGCGCACTTGTGTACTAGATTTCGGGGGTTCTTGGGAGGACCATCTCCATTTGGTAGAGTTTGCTTACAACAACAGTTACCAGGCCAGTATAGAGATGTCACCTTTTGAAGCTCTATATGGTCGGAGGTGTCATACTCCTTTGTCTTGGAACGATATTGGAGAGAGAGTTTTGCTTGGGCCAGAGATGGTTGTGGATGCAGCAAAGAAGGTTCATTTGATCAGAGACAGACTTCGAGTGGCGCAGGACAGACAGCGGCATTGGGCCGATAGCCATCGGAGATCTTTGGAGCTTGAGGTATAGTTTAGATTTTGTTTGTGCTTGTTCTTGTTTGTTATAGATTAAGTTCTTAAGATGGTGTTTTGCTCTAGGTGGGTGGTTTGGTATTTCTGAGGATTTCTCTGACACGAGGCACGATTCGCTTCGGTGGAGGCGGAAAGCTTAGTCCACGATTCATCGAACCTTTCACTATTTTAGAGAGGGTCGGTGCAGTTGCTTATAGACTAGACTTGCCACCTGTATTGGAGGGAGTGCACAACGTGTTTCATGTGTCGCAGTTGAGACGATACGTGGCAGATCCTAGTCATGTATTGGATTACTCAGAGATAGAGGTGGGCCCTACTCTTAGCTATCCAGAACAACCAGTTGAGATTCTGGATCGGAGAGAGAAGGTGCTGAGGAACCAGACTATTCCTTTGGTGCGCGTCGCATGGAGGCATCACTCTCCGGAGGAGTCTACCTGGGAGAGAGAGGATGACATGCGAGAGCGTTATCCATATTTGTTTGTACCTTGAGGTATGTTATTTCTAGTTATGTTCTGTTCATTGTTATGTTATGTCCATTAGTTAGTTGTGATTCTTTAGTTCTGTTCTGTATTTTTCTGGGGGTAGTTTTTATCTTTGAATTTCGAGGACGAAATTATTTTAAGGAGGGTAGACTTGTCACTACCACATTTTAGGAAAAAGGGTATTTTAGTAATTTTCTATTTAAATAAATATTGTGCGTGGTAAATAATTTTTGTTTTATTATTTAATTATTGTTGGATGTTATTTAATTATTTTGGACTTATTTTAGTGGACCCAACTAGTTTAGTTTGGACCCATGGACCAACATGAATTAAATAGTTAGACTTGGCCCATTTAGAAAGCCCATGGTTAAGGAGATGGATTAAATTAATTAAGTGATTAGACTAGAAGCTTCCTTCCTTAATTATTTCTTCATGAGAGGCCCCAAGGGGTACATTGGACATTTTACAATTGCTTGGGAGAGGGGCAAGGCCGGTCTATTAAAAGAGGGGGGAAATTTCTCTCTCCTCTCATTCTCATTCCAAATCTAGATCTAGAATTCCCCACTCCCAAATTCCCTCCATTCCCATTCCAATTCCCTACCAAATTCATTCCAAATTCTTCCCAATTCACCATTAGAGAAGAAGGAAGCAATGATCTAGAAGAAGGAAGCAAGGATCTACAAAGAGGAGCAAGGATCTACAATTTGGAAGCAAGTTCTTCTCAATTGGAGGTTTCATTGGGAATCCATCTCCCAATAGGTATAATTCAAATTTTCCTATTTAAATAGCTTCTAAATCTGAGATTTAATCATGTAAAATTAACCTATATGTATGTACTACCCATAGGACTTTGTTTTGTGTTCATAGGAGACCCATGGAGAAAGTTATGGTGCTTTTTGTGTTAATTTTGTTGGAATTCCGAATTTATATTTTGTTGTGTGTATCAATTGATCCTATAGATCAATTGGACATGAGCTTATGTGTTTGGGGCTAGTGTCGTGTCCATAATTTGGTACATGTGGTTCGTATCCCAACTATTTGGTGATACGTGTTATTTTGGGGGTTTTCCCTCCGACACGGGGCTTTAAACATATCGTATTTTGACACGGACACATAGATCTACTTTTGACACTTTGATTTATTCATAAATATTATTTGTGATTTGTTTGTATCCTTCGGGGTGCAATTGGTTGTGTGTTGGACTCGTGTCACATGTGTATCCTAGATCTAGTAGGATACGGTGTGATACTCTCCAATTGTGTGGATTTTTGAATAGATCTAATTATGTATGGTTTAAATTCTTCAATTATAATTAGTAAATATATATAGATATTATATATTTATTTTTTGTATTTATTATAGTAATTATTGTAGCATAGATCTATATATTTTTGTGTGTGCTAATATGATGTACAAATATAATATGTAGCTTTCTTGCATGTAATTATATATGTACTTATGTTAATAGTATAAATTATACATAAATGTTTTATAAAATATATTTATGTGTTTAAATGTGTAATTATATTATTTATAATTATTATATAATTATTTGTATATTAATGTATATATTTTAGGTGTGCTTCTAGCCATGTAAAATATGAACATTAATATGTGCATGTGTTGTAACTATTGGTATTTAATTATAAGTTTATATGTGCATATATATATAAGTATATAATTATTTATTTATATATATGTATTGTGATTATTATTGCATATATATATTTATATATATATATATTTCTGTGTTTTAGTGACAGTGGGTTTGTGACAGTGAAACTGTCGCTAAATAGGCGGGTCAGCAGTAGCCGCTATAGCCCACTGTGCATTAATGATAGTTCTGTCATTAATGCTGCGGGCGGGATCTTAGCAGCAGTGGCGATAGTTTTCTGTGACAGTTGATTAACTGTCACCAATGCAGCAGCAGTGGATTTTATTACATAATGGCTTTTACGACGTTTTCTGTGACAGTTGAGACTGTCACTATAAGCTATTTTAATTAAATTATATTTTTAACTCCCTGTTTTCAGTGACGCTTTGGCAGTTTTAAATTATATTTTATATATTATTATTGTATATATATATATATGTGTATATATATGTGTTTTGTGAGGTATAATATTTGTAATAATATATTATGTTATTTGTATACATATTGGTTTGTATATATATTATTTTAGGTTATATATTATTTGTATTAGTAGTATACTTTGTGTGAGTATGATTTGGGATCTAATTTTTATTCCTAAATTGTTGTATTTTATTTCTATATTATTTTATATAGTTTTCTTGTGAGGTTGACCTTGGTTTGACCATGTTTGACTTTAGTTGACTTTAGAGTTGACCATAGTTGACTTTTAACTTAGAATTTATTTATTGACTTAGGAGTTGACTAGTTTGACTTGTTCTCTTTCCGGGACCTTGTATTAATGTGGTATTCCATATCTAGGTCTTCGAGGTACCGAGTCAGACATCTTTGAGACTGTTCATTGGACTTCAGGCGAGTACATTCTTTGATAGTTTCTCATTTATGATATCCTCTATGTTCGTTGTATCTAGTGTAGATTTACATGTTTCTCTCGACACTATGGTTACACGGATTGGTATATCCGGATCTCGTCATGAGATATTATTCTTTGGTATATGGTGTATATGGTGCAAGTATTGTTTCATTGGTTATCTTGTACATGTACAGACACCGATTCTCGGGGAGACTAGCTATCTTCTTGGGGAATCTAGTGCCATAGCATACCGTGGTTGGATCTATTATACCAGTTGGGGGTGGAGAGTATTAGTATAGATATGTGATCAAATCCCTATTAAATAAAGTATTGGTAAGCGAATAGTGTTGATCATGCACCGCACGTATGATTAGCCAGGCCGCATTGTATCTTGCCCAAGCCGATCACATGTTAAGCTAGTACTCACACACTTAGTCATTAGTATTATTGTTTCATTGGCATATTGTTCCTTATTGTAATTATTTCCAGTATTTCCTTATTGTCTATATATCTCTTGTATCTATTTTGTGCATCTTATTTATCCACAGCTATTTACTGTTACATAGTTTTTATCATGGATTAGAACTGCTGTTAGAGATGTACTCTGCTCCTTTCCTGACCGGATATATTTTTCCATATGACACTGAGGAGTACCCTACCTATTATGGACCCCAGGATATTGTGGGTTTAGATTCGGAGACCCTGGCTCAAGAGGGACTTATCCCAACTGAGACAGTTGACCCTGGAGTGTAGCTTGTAGTATGATAGTATTCTTTTGTACTGGATTTGTCTCCAGCTTATTTTTGTTACTCTTCAGACTCATTGATGTATTATTTTAAACTCATGAGTTGATGACTATTCTATTATTATCTGATTCGTGTTCATTCTATCTTAGTTCTGTGATTGAGTACACTATCTTTTGGTGGTTCATTATATTAGATAGACTTTCTAGACAGCGTTCTACCGTCGATTCTGCGGCGTAGGCTGGGCGTTATTTTCGACTAGTACCCTTACCCCGGGTGCGGGTTGTGACATATCTTCACTTAGAAGGCTTGAACATGAGACAGATGAGATGGTTGGAGTTGATCAGTGATTATGATATGGATCTTCAGTATCATCCAGACAAGGCGAATGTAGTCGCAAATGCTCTCAGCAGAAAAGGAATTGCATTTGTACTAACTAGGCAGAGATATCTCTTGGATGACCTTCGTGAGATGCACTACCAAAATAATATATTTTAGGGACGCCAGAAAACGTCGGTAATAAGTAAAAAAAGGTCGCTAAAATAAATTAGTGACATAATTAGCGATGTTTTGATGTTGCCCTATAATCCATTGTCGTTGACAATAATTCGTCGCTATTCGTCGCTATAGTGACGTATATTTGTGACACATCCACGTCGCTGATTATTTTGTTATTAGCGACGTCCAGTGAATCGACGTTGGTACATTAGTGACAATGTATATTGTTGCATAACGTCGCTAAATAAATGACATTACCAGCGATGTTTAGCTACATCAATGCTGACATGGCAGAAATTGCCATATCAGCTATTTAGCAACGTGTAGCGACATTTTGACACAGGTTAGCGACGTCGCTGCTATCAGTCAGCGACGTTTTGACACATTTTAGCTATGGAATGTCACGTCGGTAAACGTCACAGATCGTCACTAAATTTTAAAAATAGAAAAAACATGGAATTTCAAAAATTATTTTCCAAAAAAATCCTGCCTGCAATTATAAAATTAAAGTTTATATATATAGACCCGAAGAAACCCCCCGTTGAATTCTTTGGGTTCGTCGACCCCTTCGGTGGAACACTCAACACCGGTACATACACAAACACTTCAATAATATCCAAACACGCAAGAATATCCTAACAAATTCAAATAAATGAATCTAAAATAATGTTACATCCGTCTCATCAAAATAATATAGTAAATATTTTAAAATAAGTACATCCAATACACGCAAACATAATTAAAATGTCCCAATAAGAACTACTGTGGATCTGGAGTAGGAGAAGCACTACTGCGTATCTGGGATAAGAGAAAGCCATACTGCTCCTGTGAAAGCGTTATCGGTCCTAATAGAGGAGGCAGTGGAATCAATGGAGTCAGTATCGATGCCGGCGGAACATGAGGACGTATCTGCTACAATTCTAGTAGTCGAGCATTGTATGAATCTATGACATATACCACCCTCGAAGTATTCTCCGCCATCGACTGGCTCAAAAAATTATGCGCTGCATGTATCCTTGAAAGTGAGTTGCTCATGGATGAATGCAACCCCTCCAGCTACGTCTGTCTATGCTCCGTAGACGTGGCCAGAGTTGCAAAGCTGCCCTTTGTCATCTGGCTCATAGTCCTGAGCTCCATAAGGCTGTGCTCTATCGTCTATATCAGAGTCTTGATCTCCATAAGGCTATGCTCGAGCGTATCAAAACATTCGGTGATCGTCGCATCGTTCGTCAATGGCTCAGATTATTACCGCTCCATAATCCTCCTTAGCAAATCGTCACGCAGGTCAGCAATTTGACGATCAATGATCTCATGGGCTCTGCCGACGCCTACGAAGGCTGTAAGGAATACACACTGACAGAGGAGGCCCGGGATGACTGTGTCGAAACAAAGGCTCCATAGGATCCTGTACTGTAGTACGTACCCCGGTGAAGACCGCCAACAACAGTCATCGAGAGCTCGTCCGCCGACGGAGCTGTAGAGGGCCGCGGGGAGATCCCAGACCCTCCCTCTGCAGGTGCACTACTAGTCGCCCGCTCACGTAGTCTAAGATACTCGTCCTAAAAAAATGGCCGCTAACGTCTAAGGTACTTATTACTAACTATATAGATATCTATTTACATATTTTCTAAGTTATTAACACAAGGTAAAATAGAATATACATAGGTCTACGTGGCCATCTCATCGATGAGCTTTCTGCCCTTTCGATGGGTGGGCAGGAAGACGGTCACCATGTTGGCGTCCTTACCCATCTCTACTTGTTAAAAATTATATTTTAAAATTAATCATCCTATCCTACTTTTATTAAAATAATATATATTTAATAGAATATATACCAGACAACGGAAATATTCCGTCATGGGAATCGAGCTACCACACCACTTTTCTGCCTTCGACCTAGCCGCCTTCACCGGCCTTTCCTTGTACTTGGGTTCGTCGAATCTCGCCTGTACCATAGTCCACTGCTCAGGCGTGATCCAACCGTGGCACATATCATATTTTCAGAGCAATCATGAGCCTTTTGATCGTTGATCGCATCACGGATCCACTTGGCAGCGACGATGTCAAGCCCCAATCTCCCGCAAGTTTGATCATCCTCGCTGAACGTAAATCACCATGTTGCAGCGCTCTCGCAGGACAATCGTTCTCATCGGGATGTGATGCCGTGTGAGCCTGGAGTTGCGCTCGCACAAGGTGATGATGTCAAACATCAAAGTTATCATTGAAATAACGAAGTTGCAGCGAAAGTCAAGTATTGTGTACCAAGCACACATCAGAGTATACGTATCGAAGCTCTCGATAGGGTCCAAATAAAAATGCCATAAAGGAAATTGCCTCAAAGGCAATGCAACACTCTTGCTCTTTCTCTTGCCCACAAAGGTACTTACCATTCCATATATCATGTCCCGTATATCCAAGCAGCGCCACTACACCCGTATACCTAAAATAATGCCCACAAATATGGGTCAGTACATAGCTGTACTGGTGAGCGGGGTAACCCACTCATCTAAACCAATACTAAGTAGAATAATGAATAAAAACAATTATATGGTGATCTTTCTACTTGAATCCTAGATTTATTTCATGGCAGAGGTATGACATGTTAAGAAAAACTGTAAAGCATGTTAAACATGCAAGCATTCAACTCAAGCAAATATACAAGCAGATATATCCAACTCAAAAGGAAACTAGCATACAAACCGTTCTACTCAAACCCAAGAAACGTGTGAACCTATCGAACCATAATCCAAGCCTCAATATACATCCTCAAACCATACCCCAATCCAAGCCTTACTAATCCAATCATTGATATGCACACTCTTGCCCGAGGTAAGGTGTCCACCGCCTACACGAAAAGCACAAATTAAACCAAAATAAAGCAAACCAACTCTTATCTATAGGAAGTCACTGGCCAAGCCATAAAGGACTAATCAACTGCAGTTCTACCCGATCCAGCGCTGAGTAGCTATCCCTCCTGGTCATATCGAATTACCAGCACCATGCCCAAGGCACGTTACTATTTATCTCGTCCATGGCTGAACGGTCTCAGTGCCCCATAGCATATCCCGTTCGAGAAAACAAAACCCTGTGCGCAACAAGTTGTCCGTGACTGATGTAAAGTCCAAGTATGTATGACGAGAGAATCGAGCCTTCTTGCCACACCAAATGATACTCGCCTCAATCTAACCAACTATCCATAACCATTCTCCAATAATAGCCCAAGGCACCATCTCAAGTTATTCCCATAGGCACTAGATCGCTTCTCGACACAGTATTCCAATTGGTGCAACACCCCTTCGCTCAGAAAACTCCGTGGCACAATGCCCCAATAGTGGCACAATGCCCTCCCTGATGCATTTGTCCAATTTTGAACCACAACTGTACACTTTTCTTGATAAAGTGCCCAACTTGATACTAGTGCGCAATGCACGCTCGCTCGCCCGAAGTGCCTCGATGTTTCAACCAAGATGATCCACTCAAGCTCCAACTGCCCAACGCAAAACCAACTCAAGCCACAAATTATATCCAACCAAACGACGCACACTCTATGCACGCCACAGCACGGTGATTCAAATATTCCAGTCCCAAGTGTACAAGCTATTACATGTATTCAATATTATTAGGCATAAAGGAGTAGAGGAGAAGGGACAGAGCCCACTCACCAAGTCTGATTTCGTTAAGTACACTGCCTTACCGATACGGCCGATCCCTTGAACCCGTGGTCCGATGTAAAGCATGATCTACTCAATTGGTATGACCGTGCGAGCAGGTCGTGCTCTCCAAATCAACCGACTGATCAGCCTAAGAAAGACGACATTATCGCTCAAATCCAGCTATCTCACTACTGCTCTGAACGAACATCTTATTACATCAAACTCCGCTTGCGATCTGCACATGAAACCAACTCAAATCAATACTTGTTCCTAAATCTAATAAATCAAAATATAACCAGCTATTGCCTCATTCAATCCGACTCAGCGTAATGCACCGTGCATTACATAATATACTACTTAGAATCAGGTTCATCCTCGAACCAAACCAATATCCAATACTTACTCGCATCCCGTTTGCCCAATTCATAACTCTGCTCCATGTAACTCATATTTTCCTGATCCAGACTCAATATCTCGCTCGCACTGAATGCTCGCACAAATTCCATATTTCCACATCCTTCTTGCAACTCAATACGAATTCCTTATATCGCTTAATTTGAATCATACACATATTTAACGCGTCCCTGAAATACATACAATTCAGCCGAGCTTAGCAATAGCGAATTTGGACAAGTTACAAGGGTATCTTCATGTCTGAGGCATTCATTCGCTTCATTCCTGATTGAACCAATCCTGACATTCAGTCCATAACTTATTCGCACAAGCATTATTCTTAAATACGATGATTTTCCACTGACGATCTTCCCACCTGGCTCAAATTATTTCGTGTTCCAACTCAATCAATTCGACTATCTCTGAATCCACACTAGCACCATCCAAACTCAACCAACCAAACTCTATCATGACTCAAATCATACAATATTCTATATGCACTATCTCTAAATATCATCTTGTCATACCCAGTCCAAAAATACAAGGAACCAGGCCACGTGGCAATAGCCGGCTGTCACATTTCCGAGGATATCCCAATTTAATGGATCCTAGCGAAGAGTGCTACGCTGTCCTAAAATACTAACATGTCCAATATCAGTCAACAACAGGTAAACTAATCTCATCCATAATATAAACAACAAGAAGTACTAAATAAACTGCTGGAAGATAAACACCAGTCTCAAGATATCATAGTACAACCAATAATGTCTGGTGGGGACAAACCCACTGCTATGACGAAATAAAGTACTGAAATGATAGATAAAAGATAATGACTAGGGCATCGGCTGACTAGGTAATGATGCACCTAATCCTAGGCAGAAGGCCTACCAAGTGATCACGGAAACTCTGACGGCTGCACCTCTAACTCCTCTGCGGTAGCGAACCTCGTCTCTTGTCCTGGCCCGTATACGGTGGGGTAGTAAGCCTCGTCCAAATCTGGAAAGGTACCAGGTCCTCAGAGGGACGTAACAAGATACATAGAAGCAAGCCATATATAAATACTGAATAAAATAAATGCAATAAAGGGGTGTGCTAGCCATCTAAGTGAATACAATGTGAGGACAACTTTGGTACGTATGAGTAGGTATAGGCATAACGTCCATACCGCTCCAAAGAACGGGGAATCTGCAAGTATATATACGTCCATACCGCTCCGAAGAACGGGGAATCTGAATAATATAACATCCATACTGCTCTGAAGAACGGGGAATCTGCAAGTATATATAACGTCCATACCGCTCCGAAGAATGGGGAATCTTCCTAAAGGGGGTCATTAGATCCGTGGCTCCTCCGGATACTACGGATTCCAATGGGTGTATCCCATACGCCTACTAGTGGTCCTCCCCGCCCAATGTAGATACACAAATTGAATACTCGACGTGCATACCAGGTATCTATATGCCAGTCTCTATGAAATACAATAACCCTGAGTTACGCACTAACCATGATGCATGTCACACGCATCGATAGCTAGTCGAGTACGCGGACCCACATCCCAATATGAATATGTCACCGTGAAATGTGTAAGAGTGTTAGGTCTCGGAAGATATCAAGGTATCCTCCAATAGGGTGAGTCAACTAGTGTCTAGGTCAAGTATACTAATCGTCGACGCATCCGTCGACTGCACCCGAATTAATCTCTGACGCGCACAGTCATATGAAATAGAACAGCAAGATAACATACAACATATGCAGCATTAATTTAAACAATAAATATGGCAAGGTATCTTGCCTGAGTCCTCAAGCTGTGAATGCCAAAAGCCAGTTCTTGCAGTGTCTCCTGGCTGATCCAATGATCCTAAACACAATATAATATAGCAATCCAGCATCAGACACTAAGTAATATATAAATAATTATGACGTTGCTCCTAGATACTGTCGCAGGTTCACGGTTGACCGAGTACAGCGTCACGTGTGCACGTAGCTAGGGTGTACCCGAGTTCTGTCCTTGGTCAACGTGCGCCTTGTGACAATAAATTATCGAGTTATGGGTTGACAACTATTTCTGCTCTGTGCGAATACATGTCCTTGGTTTCTATATTCATTATGCTTGGTTTATGATCGGATGTTCAAGTAAAATACTAGTCCTTGATGACAGGTCTCTAGATTTAGGTGTTTGCTAGTTATTAAATAAATTCTAAATCTTGTTAATCATCCTACTAGCATGTATATAATTAGGGTTAATTCAGTTTGTTATCATCTAATTTAATTATCATCATGTATACATATCTGTATAATTTTATTTTAACTAGTTTGCGTCGACACAGGACATGTCGACATAGTGACTCGAATAACCAGTCTTATAACGATACTATGCAAGAACGAGCGGGGAATCATGTACCTAGCTGTTGGCACGAGTTCCTGCTCGTCCTGGTCGTCTTCCTTGCGGGTGGATCTCCGACGTCGACCGGTGGGTTGGCCGGCAGCGGCAATAGCGGCTTGGTGGCATCGGGCGGGCTGAAGGCGTCGCGAGATGGCTGACAGTTCGTGGGGTTAGGCTGGGGTAGACCTGAGGGTGGTGGTCGGCGGAGTTTGTAAAGTCGGAGGCGGTGGGTGTCCGGTTGGGAAGGAGATGGTTCGGCTAGGACACGTGGGGTGATGGTGATGGTGCGGTGTCCGGTGGTTGCAGTCGGACGGGGTGCTACTGGCGGTGGGTGGTGGTCCAGCAGTGGGGGTCCGGTGGCGGTGGGGTGGTCCGGTGGTGGACGCGGCGTCGGGCAGTCAGGGGGGGGGGTAACTCGGGTGTAGGGGAACGGCTAGGGTTTGGGTATTTGATGAATAGTAAATTTTAGGGTTTAATGTTAGGGAGTATGTATATTTATAAGGGGGGTTTGATGGGTTGGCCTCGAAACTTGGGTCTGTCTGGACTCATTAGGGAGGGGCTGATCCAATGGGAAAGGGTGCACGTAGCTTGGTTGGGTTTGCTTGAGGTAAAATTGCTCTTAATTTAATTTTATTAAAAGCAAGGCACATGGTGTTCTTTTAATGTATTGAAAACACATGAAACTAGATTTGGGTGGGACACAAGCGTCATGAGCGTAAAAGGCTCAGAATAGGTCAATGCCCACATTTGGGTTACACGAAGTTGGGTTGTGGTTGAGTCTTAATTTAAATAAATCCTATATTTTTCGAGGGGGTTTACACATCTCTTGCTCCGAAAGATCATTACAACTGATACTACCCCCGCTAGAAGACTTACCTATACATTGCACTATGCTCTTAGATCAGCTCAGCCAAACACCACTTCCTCAATCTCAATACCTCACTGGGTGAACATCTATATTGAGGTTTATGTGATCACAAAGATTTCACCACCATGCCATAGGGATAGTGTCACCATAATTTTAACTTCGACACACACGCCATAATTCTTAGGTCACGCATGAAATAGTTCTTTGCGCCGCTTCTACTGCCTCGAAGCACAGGATATCACCTTCTTCTTTGGTATAAGCACACATTCTAGACTAAGTTTTGATGCATCTTGTAGATTTGAGGCATATTTGTCTCTTCTAGTATTGCAATAATTTGATCTGAACGAGCCACTGCTTTAACTTCACAAGCTAGTTTCACTGTCATTAATTCATATGAATTTATTCCCTTCCGGGGCACGATGAGTCAGAGGCGATGCCATCTTCAAAAATCTATGACTCAAAATATCATCAGTTGACTTTAGCCATTTCTACCATCGCTTTGATATTTTGGCTGCATCTTCAAATGAAGGCTATCGCAAGGATCTCTCAAATTCAACACTCAGTCACTAAGGCCAATCTCCAACATACACTACTCACATCCACCCTCGACGCATTTCCAAATATGCCATCGCAAGGGTCGTTCTATGGGTCTACAATATTTATCCCTGATTTGGCGGTCAAGTCGCTAGGGTTAGCTGTCCCGAAGCTACGCTTGATAATTGTAAGTCATCACGATGGACAGTTACTACGAACCATGCTATATCTCCTCTGCAAATCTGAGCCATAATCCAACCATTCCATCTAAACTAACTTCTGACTCTGAGAACTTTATGCACTACCTCTGACGAATCTGTCAACTAAATATCACTTAACCACCTAGAGTCTTACTATCTATCCAAGCCACAAATCGAGAACTGCGTCCGTTGAAACCGTCTTCCATCACTCTACCGTTCTGTCCTGAATCCACCAAAATTTTTGAACTGCCATATTCGACTTCTCGCACTACCACTTGCAATGATTTTCAAAACCATAGACTTGCTCCAATTGTTAGCCGTATGTCATATTTCACAGTGTATGTCAACTTGCTCGAGCAGCACAATGATTTGCTTCAACGTTGCTATCTCGTTTAGCTATCTACAAAAGTCCATCCGCCCCAATCTTTGCTCTCGTTCTATTCCTTAGTCCATCTTGATTTCTCTATGTTCCGATTAGTCCATACACTCTCAATGACTCGTGCACAAGTTTTAACATAATCTCAAATTATATCACCATCACTCGTTGCCTCAATTTGCCTCAATACTGTAATTGTTAACTTCCAATCTGACTTAACATCAACCAGACTTGACTCATGCCCGTTTACGTCTCACGAAGAATTCATCCCCCATCATTGCACCATTTTGCCAAATTTTACTTTCGCTAAACTTTTGAGTGAAACTTCTTGAGCGCCAATACCTGAAATCCTCCAAGTTCGTACGAATCCATCGCATTGCTCCTCCAAACCAAATCATGTTCCATCTGCAAGTTAATTGCTCATTTGCGTTACTAAAATCCATAGTTGTGCTCGCTACCCTTCGATTCACCCATCCCTCGCTCAAGCGTATCCCAACTGCTTATTCCTCATGCTCAACTCTCTCTTTGCATCCATGAATGCTCCACCGAACTTCCAAATCATGCAAGTGAACTCTGATATTCAACTTTTTATCTGATTGATCTCAACTTGTTTCCAATACTTGTTTCGCATTAATCCTTTAAATTCCAAACACTTTTTCCATTGCTTGTTCTATTCTCTAGTCCAACAAAACTCCCATTTACACAAGTCTGATCTTGATCACTCAAGTCCAACGATAATTCTATTTGCACAAGTCTATTCTTGATCACTCAAGTATAACGTATCAAAGAATACCTAAGTTAAATTTTATTACACTATATACCACTTGGAAATAGATTCGCTCTCGCGCTTACTCTACGTCGACGAACGTCTATTCCAAACCAACTATTCCAGGTTGATCATGTCGATCGTAACTCAACATTCACCTGCTCCATGTTCCATTTCCTAACTCAGCCGATGTGTACCAACCAACTTGTATTCCTGTTACCCGTGTCTATTACAGCAATTCCATTTATGTCTATCCAAAATATTCTAATGCCACACTCACTATATGGTATACCATATACCACTCTGACTCAAGTCACTACTCGCATCATAATTCTTTGTACTGATTCAAGATTCGTTCGAACCATCCATTATGCGTGATCCTGCCATTCAAAGTCTGACACGAAACTCAGCTAATGCATGAACCATCTAACTATTAAGTCAATCTCGCTATACAACTTGTGCCATATTTTATTCTCAATACTTCTAACTATTTCTCAAATCGTCCGATACTTTTTGCTACACGAGCAATCCGTGCAACGGTCTCTTCCAAGTAATCCAATCCAATACCCAACTGTTCCACACATTTGCTGTATGAGAAACTCGTGCAATGCTATCCTGATATCCCTAAGCCAAACTCAAACTTGCCCAACCAATGCGCCACACATGCTCAACCAATGCTCAACTCAAACCTGCTCAACCAATGCTCTCTGTGATATACCCAGCCAAAAATCAAACTCCATCCAACACATTCGCTATACGAGCAACTCGTGCAATGATCCATTCTTATCTGATGTTTTTACTCATAACATGCCACATAACCATTCTCGTCTTCCAACCAACTGATCCACTGATGCAACCAGAATCTTCTCGAACAACAACCCAAACCAACGCAACAACACCTCTCAACTTGTTGCACAAATGTCACAATGCCACACAACTTGATACACGAATGCAACAACGCTAAACGATGCTACACGATCTATCAAAAACCAACGAAAGCAACACAATAAAAAAACATGCACCCACAACCAACAAATATATAGACTTATTGCATGAAACATCCCATGCGACACCGAGTAGAGCCAAGAGCTAAACGACACTCGAAAGTTATTTAGAGTTTGTGATGAACCAAAATACAAAGTTTGAGGAAATAAACTGGGCGCTCTGATACCAATTTGTCATGCCCCAATCTTTTGTAAGCTCGATTATCCCCGTTGAACGTTTATCACCATGTTGCAGCGCTCCCGCAGGATAATCGTTCTCATCAGGACGTAATACCGTGTGAGCTTGGAGTTGCGCTCGCACAAGGATATGGTGTCAACCACCAAAGTTATCATCGAAATGACCAAGTTGCAACGAAAGTCAAGTATTGTGTACCAAGCACACATCAGAGTATACGCAGCAAAGCTCTCAATAGGGTCAAAATAAAAATGCCAGGAAGGAAATTGCCTCAAAGGCAATACAACACTCTTGTTCTTTCTCTTGTCCACAAAGGTACTTACCATTCCGTACATTATGTCCCATATATCTAAGAAGCACTACTACACTTGTGTACCTGAAATAATGCCCACAAACGTGGGTCAGTACACAGCTGTACTGGTGAGCGGGATAACCCACTCGTCTAAACTGACACTAAGTAGAATAATGAATGCAAACAATTATATTATGATCTTTATACTTGAATCCTATATTCATTTCATAGCAGAGGTATGATATGTTAAGAAAAACTATAAAGCAAGTTAAACATGCAAGCATTCAACTCAAGCAAATATATCCAACTCAAAAGGAAAATAGCACGCAATCCGTTCTACTCAAACCCAAGCAACGCGTGAACCTATCGAACCACAATCCAAGCCTTAATATCCATCCTCAAACTATGCCACAATCCAAGCCTTACTAATCCAATCATCGATATGCACACTCTTTCCCGAGGCAAGGTGCCGTCGCCTACATGAAAAGCATAAACCAAACCAAAATAAAGCAAACCAACTCTTATTTATATGAAGTCACTGGCCAAGCCATAAAGGACTAAACAACTGCAGTTCTACCCGATCCAACGCTGAGTAGCTAGCCCGCCTGGTCGTATCGAACTACCGGCACCATACCCAAGGTACATTACTATTTGTCTCCTCCATGGCCGAACGGTCTCGGTGCCCCGAAGCATATCCCGTTCGAGAAAACCAAATCCTGTGCGCAACATATTGTCTGTGACCAATACAAACTCCAAGTAGATATGATGAGAGAATCAAGCCTTCTCGCCCCACCAAACGATACTCGCCTCAATCCAACCAACTATCCATATCCATTCTCCAACAGTAGCCCAAGACACCATCTCAAGTTTTCTCCATAGGCACTATTTTGCTTCTCGAAATAGTATTCCAATTGGTGCAACACCCCTTCGCTCAGAAAACTCCGTGGCACAATGGCCCAACAGTGGCACAATGCCCTCACCGATGCAGTTGTTCAATTTTGAACCATAACTACAAGCTTTGCTTGACAAAGCGCCCAACTTGATACTCGTACGCAATTCACACTCACTCGCCCGAAATGGCTCGATGTTCCAACCAAGATGATCCACTCAAGCTCCAACTGCCCAACACAAAACCAACCCAAGCCACAAATCATATCCAACCAAATAACACACACTCTATGCATGCCATACTACGGTGATTCAAATGTTCCAGTCCCAAATGTATAAGCCATTACGTGTGTTCCATATTATTAGGCATAAAGTAGTAGAGGAGAAGGGACATAGCCCACTCACCAAGTTTAATTCTGTTAAGCATCCTGCCTTGTCGATACGGCCAATCCCTTGAACCCATGGTCCAATGCAAAGCACGATCTACTCAATTGGTATGACCTTGCGAGCAGGCTGTGCTTTTCAAATCATCCGACCGATCGGACTAAGAAAGACGGTATTATCGCTCCAATCAAGCTATCTCACTACTGCTCTGAACGAATATCTGATTCCATCGAACTCTTCTTGCGATCTGCACATAAAACTAACTCAAATCAATACTTATTTCCAAATCCAATAAATCAAAATGTAACCAGCTATTGTCTCATTCAATCTGACTCAACGTAATATACCGTGCGGTTGTGGGGCATTACAGATGGTAGAAAATTGCTTCTCGATCTTCTCAACCTGGTGTGGTGGATAGATATATGTTTTCTACAAGAAGTAAGATAGAGAGTTATATAATATGTATAAATTATTATTGATATTAAAAGTAATTTTTTTTTTTACCTTGAAGTAGGCAAAGCATAATGTCTTCCTATCTTCAGGAGCATTTGAGTAGTTGATCCAAGGCCCACCATGGTTCTTCCTCAAAAATACCCCAGTGCTCTATGTACCACCAAGGGACGATATCTATACAATGATAATTTAATTCATAAATATATAGATATAATCATTTGGAAAATATTAACTAATTAACTTATATCATAGGCCTGTCGGTCCAAATTGTCATGACCCGCACCCGGAATTTAGGGGCACGAGTGCGTGGCTACGTCCAGCCTACGCCGCAGCATCGGCGGTAGAACGCTGTCTAGGTCAATAAACTATCTAATCAATCTCACACGAATATCCAACTCCATAAGGAGACACATATATTATAATATAATATGAAAATACTCAATCACAGAACTAAGCATGATAAGATATCGAAAAAAAATAAATGAAATGCAACACAAGTCTAAATAAAAATAATCTAACTCAAACAATAACATCCAAGTCTCAAAGTATGCTGGAAACAAATCCGGTACCAATAACTGCTAAAAGAACTAACTGAATAACTAGTGATCCCGGCTATACCTCCCAAAAATCACACCCGAGCTACAAGGTCCAAGACTGCAGCTACTCTCCCTATGGTCCATAATATGTCGGACACCAGTCCTCTAAGGTACAGTTTGGAAAAATATTTCCAGTCAGGATTGAAGCGAAGTACAACCCAATAACAGTTCTAATTAATTGACAAGGACTATAAAACAATAAATAGATTATGCTATATACTGAGAGAAGATAATAAATAAACGCAATGGCAAAATAAAGAGAACAGGCAATATAGGCAATATGGTACAGTCAGTGCATATATGAAATAAAGAGAAAGAGCTGCAATATCATATACATGGTAATGTAGCATATGAAACTGAAGTGAAGAACTGTAACTATTCTAAGTGTTTGAAATATCAGTCTATCATGTGATTGGCTTGGGACAAGATCAGGCTTGCTATATATGATTAGCTATGATTTATGTAAGGTCAGACTAACTATGAGGTTAACTATGATGTAAGTAATGGTCAGGCTAATCATATATAACAGGCTATGAGGCATGTAATGGTTAGGCTGCACCCGACATGATGTGTAGGGTGAGCTTTGATGCATGTAGAGTGGGGTATGATCACATAATCTACTAATATTTCCCCCGCCCCCAACTAGTACAGTGGATCCAACCATGACACGTTATGATACGCGATCAATGTCTAATATATCATATACAATGTCTAATATCAATGTCGTTTACAATGTCACTACGATAGCCAATGTAATATCTCATGACTGCAGATCCAATCTATATACTAGTCCGTGTAGCACAGTATCAAGAATCAGATGTAACATTTCTAAATATTTGAATTATAGAACTTATCAAATAACAAAAATTATCAGAGAATGTACTCGCCTGTGGTCCTGAGCGGGCAATACCAATAGCCTGCTCCCGAAGTCTTGCAGAAAGATCCAAATGGTCATTTATATAATATAATACAATATAATATAATATAATATAATATAATATAATATAATATAATATAATATAATATAATATAATATAATATAATATAATATAATATAATATAATAACATAGCATCAGTCGTTACACTAGCACACGCACAAACACAATTACACTGAACTCAAAAACTACGCTAAGGGTGATAATTGGTCAACTAGCAGGGTCAAGTGTGCACGCCTAAATGCAAAGGTGTCAAGTCCTTGAATACAGTGCACAATAAGACAAACAACTAATACTAACACAATGTCCAATATCCAAATCTCGTGGCACTAACACATGGTCTAGCTAGTAGGTTAGATACACAAGCCAGTGAGTCCAAAATACGTTAATATATAAATATAGTACCTTAATATGTTACATAATATTACCCACTACTTATAATTATATTAATACACCTAGGTCTACACAACATATAGAAATATATGACACCCTCAATTAACAAATTAATTTCTAAGGAGTAAATACCAACACCAAATTCCATGAAGTAATTCATAAACCTAATTACTATTCAAATACTTATTAAACCTAATTATCATTAATACTAATTGCTATTAAACGCGCACACATGTACACTAGGCACTAGGGTTCATGACTACACAGTATCAAATAACACACAACAAAGAAGGGTAAGTTTCGAACCTTGGCCTTGGCGTGCACGTGACCGTGGAGGGTGACGCTGACCGAAGACCGTGCTCAAACTCCGGCGAGGGTGGCCGCGTGGTCGTGGGAAGGTCGAGGATGATCGACGATGGTGATAATGATGATGATGATGGAGGTTGACATCGGTGGCGGTGGTGATGGGGATGTGCTTATCGTGGGGACTCAGGCAGAGGTCTGGTGGTTGCTCGCGGAGGAGATGGTCGGAAAGGGTGCTCCGGTGGTGATGGTGAGGGAAGTCGGGACTGTTAACGGGGTGGCCGTTGCTCGGCGGGGAGATATGCTCAGGCGGTATGGCCGGCGGTGAGGAGGAGATGAAGAAGAAGAAGAGGGTGGTCGAAGGCTCGGGACTATAATGGTGATGGTGATGGTGATGATGATTGTCGATGTGGGGATGGCCGTAGTGGAGGAAGGTCGTGGTGGTGGAGCTGTGGTCTAGAAGGAGATGTCGACGGTGGGAGGAGATGACTATGGGGAAGTCGGGGTTCTGTAGAGTCGGGGAGGAGAGGTGGTCGAGTCGGGGAGGTTGCTGACCTGGATCCGACAGTGATGGTGGTAGTGACGATGGTGGAGATGGTGGTGATGTTATTGGTGGTGCAGTCGGGTTGCTGTGACGAGGATGGGGCGGTGGTGATCGTGACGGTGGTGGTGATGACTCGGGGTTGACGAAGGAAGTATCGGCTGTGTAGGTCGTTGATGGCGACGATGCGGTGGTGGCGGCTCGTCGTGGAGATCGATGATTGTAACACCCTGTTCCGCCCAAGTGGCTTGCCGATTCAAACGACGAAAGTGCAATATCCCGACCTACTTTGCTCAGGCGAGAATACTCGTTTGAGGCAAAGGATATCCAGACTTGTCCCTACAAAAGTTTGGCTTAGGCTTTCAGAGGCTCGCTTGACGTATCGCTCAACCGAGGCGAATTATCACTAAGGTGGGTGGCTACGGTGAACTTGTCTCTGCTTAGCCAGCACAATTAAAATATGGAATGATATATGCTAGTCGCTAGGTGAATCACCCCCTGCATGCTAATAAGAATATAACGTACCTAGCTAAGGGAATAATCCTACCTTGTATTGCTTGTTTTAGAACATGGAAATTGAAATATTGCTTATATATTCACACCCTTGCATGCTAAGTTCCCTTATGGTTTCACCCCTCGGCTTACCTTCGGGCCCGAGCTATCGTGTTTGATTAAGTTCCTTAGAAACGCATGCTTGCCTTCTTACAAATGTCTAACGTTATTCGTATCGTGTATGCATTCTAGTTAGCCAGGAGACTATCAAATAGCTCTTCTGTGCAATTGAACCTGCAAGTATTCGAGACCGTTAGGTCACCAAGGCAAATTCCTGAACCAGGGGCATGCATCAGGCAAGTGAATACTGAACTCAAATCACATCAAGTTTACCTCTGAACGAGAATCTTGTCAATTAAAGTCATGAATCCCAGCTCGTGGAGTAATGCTCGTTCAAAGCGAAAATTAAAACATTGTACTCATGTTATGGATTGTCTTGTTGAAGATGTGAATTTGGACAACCCTAGAGACCTGCATGTCATAGACAACTCGGAAATGAGGTATAGTTCCACAAACGGTCACCGGGGCACTAGGGCCGATCCGATCCGGATGGAACTTCATGTATGGTCCATCGTGTGCGGACGAGATAGTTTGTAGTACCTCTTACGCTTTCCTTGCATTCCATTCTCATCTCGGACAACTTCATGTGCGATCTATCATGTACGAGTGAGATGGTTCGCAGCACCTCTTGTGCTTTCGTTGCGTTCCATTCTCGTCTAGGATTGGTCCTTTATGGCTATGCCAACGACTCATGTTCATATAGATAAGTCATCCTCGCTTAGCGGCTATCCGCGTGTGAGTCATTGCATCGCATCGAAAGAATAATTGAGCACTCAAAATATGGTCCCGTTCATGACTCTCATGTTTGCATATGCCATTGACTTTATTTTTATTATGAATGCTTGTGTTTGAATTAACTTAGTTTGCCTTGGACCGGGAAGATCAAATGGTAAGTTGGTAAGTCTCGCCGTGTTTCCTCTTATATCGTACGTCGCACTACCACACGAGTTAGGCTATTCAATGTTTGCATGAAACTGATCCTAAGGCAACTAGAAAACAACATAATAGTTGGTGCACGAAACCTATATTACGTGTTTGGTTTTGTCGAGCAGGCGAGTAGCCTCCCCACCAGTGCATTCAATGTACTGATAATCCACCAGTTCGTTTGCAGGGTACGGAAGAACCTCGTTCGGTGCAGATGCCTCCTTCGTGCTTGCTAAGGCATGGAGTTCACTCTGAAGTCTTGGAGCATTGCGTCCGAAACATAAGCACATATATAAGACATAATGTTGGAACATCGCCTGAACATTCGCCTATACAATCATTCCATAATTTTAGCCACTTGGCACACATTTACTATTTCAGAGAGAGTGAGATCTGAGTGAATTATAATTTCGGCCAAGCGCCGCCTGTAACACTTGTTTATATCAATAAAGAGCTTGTTTTACTTTAACTTATCTTATTCAATGCTTCTACTATAGTCGACTCAGTGAACTTGTTACCGATCGCCTATGCGTTTATGACTCCACTGCACTTGGACAATCTGTGCGACTATGTGGCTTAGAACTCTTACTGTCAGCCAATGAACTACGGCCTTGTACGGGCGTGGCTCACGCTCGTGCGACATCATGCCTGGATGGGTCAAAGCGATCATTCTGCGGGAGCGCTGGCGCGGTCATTCTCGC
This sequence comes from Iris macrosiphon, assembly GCA_036927795.1. Classification (NCBI taxonomy): domain Eukaryota; kingdom Viridiplantae; phylum Streptophyta; class Magnoliopsida; order Asparagales; family Iridaceae; genus Iris; species Iris macrosiphon. The sequence continues at coordinate 121,709,495 of JAYESA010000006.1, forward strand.
CTAGCGGGGACGACTGATTTAGCCTACGGGAGATCGGGGTGTGACATATTGGTATCAGAGCTTGGCTTATACGCCTTTGGACTTCGTTTCGATTATCTCAGTTTTGAAAGCTCATTCGTGGGTTATGTGCACGCTATCTCTCAATGCCTCGATGGAATATTCCAAATAATGAGTCTAAATACTTTCAAAAAGTGTATTAGAATAATATGATTGCTTGTATAAAATTGTGATGCTAGGGCCTTCGAGCCGACCTGTGCAAACCTTTGAGATTTTCGCAAGTAGCTTGTCCGATTTCACTATCTCTAAGTTCGGTTGAATGCATATGTTTGGGGGACGCCTTAAACTTGTGCATGATCCAAGACTTAAGAAGATGTAAAACTCGAGTGCTAAGACTTCGCTATCGCTGAGTTGTTTGGGCGTGCTCATGCTAGAAGTGCACTTCGAATATGTGCACGATCCAGACTAGCGATATGCTGATCTCGAATGCTTGTGCAAGTGATTATCCAAATGAACAAGTATAACGACTTGTATAGGTTTGCCTCAGCCTTAGATCGTTAATCAAGATTGCCACGCTTGGGATAGGTTCCATAATGCGTTAGTACGGCTTGCCCTCAGTAAGTCTCGAGGACGAGATTTTTTCTGAGTTGGGTAGGATGTAACACCCCGTTCTGCCCAAGCGGACTGCCGATTCAAACGGCGAAAATGCAATGTCCTGATCCGCTTTGCTCAGGCGAGAATACTCGTTTGAGGCAAAGGATATCCAGACTTGTCCCTACAAAAGTTTGGCTTAGGCTTTCAGAGGCTCGCTTGACGTATCGCTCAACCGAGACGAATCACTGCTAAGGTGGGTGGCTACGGTGAACTTGTCTCTGCTTAGCCAGCACACTTAAAATATGGAATGCTACATGCTAGTTGCTAGGTGAATCACCCCCTGCATGCTAATAAGAATATAACACACCTAGCTAAGGGAATAATCCTAACTTGTATTGCTTATTTTAGAACATGGAAATTAAAATATTGCTTATATATTCAGACCCTCGCATGCTAAGTTCCCTTACAGTTTTACCCCTCGGATTACCTTCGGGCCCGAGCCATCGTGTTTGCTTAAGTTCCTTAGAAACGCATGCTTGCCTGATTACAAATATTTAACGTTATTCGTATCGTGCATGCATTCTAGTTAGCCAGGAGACTATCAAATAGCTCTTCTGTGCAATTGAACCTGCAAGTATTCGGGACTGTTATGTCACCAAGGCAAATCCCCAAACCAGGGGCATGCATCAGGCAAGTGAATACTGAACTCAAATCACATCAAGTTTGCCTCTAAACGAGAATCTTGTCAAGTAAAGTCATGAATCCCAGCTCGTGGAGAAATGCTCGTTCAAAGTAAAAATTAAAAGATTGTACTCGTGTTATGGATTGTCTTGTTGAAGATGTAAATTTGGACAACCCTAGAGACATGCATATCGCGGACAACTCGGAAATAAGGTATAGTTCCACGGACGGTCACCGGGGCATTTGGGCCGATCCGATCCGGATGGAACTTCACGTATGGTCCATCGTATGCGGACGAGATGGTTTGTAGTGCCTCTTATGCTTTCATTGTATTTCATTCTTGTCTGGGATAACTTCATGTGCGATCCATTGTGTATGGGCGAGATGGTTCACAGTGCCTCTTGTGCTTTTGTTGCGTTCCATTCTCATATGGGATTGGTCCTTTATGGCTATGCGAGCGACTCATGTTCATATAGATAAGTCATCCTCCCTTAGCGGCTATCCTCGTGCGAGTTATTGCATCGCATCAAAAGAATAACTGAGCACTCAAAATATGGTCCCGTTCATGACTCTCGTATTTGCATATGCCATTAACTTGGTTTTTATTATGAATGCTCGTGTTTGAATTAACTTGGTTTGCCTTGGACAGGGAAGGTCAAATGTCACGCCCCAGTCCCAAAATACGTAGGACTAGGAATACGTAACACGCCAGCCGTATGTATACGAACTCCAATATATGGAAACCATATACACACGTACGCTGTACATGAATATCCAATCCACAGTGGTAAATATATGTCACAACAAGCCACACGCAGTTTTATATCTCATCCACAGCACAAATAATAGAATAAAGGAAATCAATAACTGAATATCAAAGAAGCAGTCTCAAATAGTAATCTCAAAGTGCAATAGTCGGGTGGAGACAAATCCACTGCAAATCGACTATAATAAACTACTAAAGAGAGAAGAGAATAAACTCTAATATAAGAATAAATGTCTAGAAGAGAATAGCAACTAGAATCTCTAAACAGCAGTAAATGAATCACATATAATCAGAAGATAAGATCGTCTCAGACTGATAGGTAGCGTCAGGTCCAGGTCCATACTCCTGTGGATACTCCTGCTCATCTATATCTGGAAAATGGACCAGGTCCTCAGAGGGACGTAACAAGTATACTTAAACACATGCCAATAAAGTACTGAAAGTAAACATCCATTGGGGTCGCCTAACCATCTATGTGAATGCAGTTAAGAACACCTTTCCCCACAAGTGAGCTATCTGGCTGAAAACTGGGATTTGGCATGGTTCTCTTTTGAAGAGCCAGGGGCCTAAAAGGCACATCGTCTTTTGAACGCCGGTGGCCCGCCTGATAGTACATAATATATAGTGGTCATCATCACCCGTATCTCCAGCGGAGAATCCGGGCTTCACAGAAAAAGTACAAAGGAGCTCAAATGCAGTACTTGTTGTTTTCCCCACCCAATGCTCTAAGCATGTCATATCCATGACACGATAAACCTCTAATAACCGCCAGGTCTACTAGCATACAAAGTTTCTATTGGCAGTTATCCCTATCCGTCGCACGACCTATACGTACCGGGGGCCAGTCGAGTACGCAAGTCCGTATCCTACATGTGACTCACACTCGTGTAAGAATAGTGTCATGGCCAATGAAACATAAATGCCTCATGAAGATGGGATAGTCTCATAAAGTAGGTCCAATGCATGTACATAACTAAAAACATAGTACGACGACACCGGCGTTGCACCCAAGTTTCCTTGGACGCGCAGTTTATATAGCAGTTAAAATAAATGAACTAAATAAGCAGAAAATAAACATGCATGCCTCATATGGAATGTAAAAATAGTACAATGGCAAGGTATACTTGCCTGGCAAGAAATCTGTAAAGTGTACGCGCCCAAATATCAAGGACACTAAACCTGGAACTAAGGACTCCGAACAAACGTCTCCGGATGCTGAAATAAACATCACCAATATTTCCAAAATGAGCAAAAATAGCTAAAAAGTACATCCCTTTCGTCCAATTTGGACACAGGGGCAAAACGGTAATTTTGGACAAAAGTGGGGTCCACGTGTGGCCCACTTTGCACCAAAAAATGTACCGAGGGTAACAGTCTCTAAATGGGACAAACTATGGGTCAAACAACTCTAATTGTTAATACGAACCCAAAGGTATGTCCAAATGTGGATTCCGATGAGCCGAACAAAATTTGGTCCAAAAAGTCAACTGTGGGACCCGCCAATTGGCGATCTGGTCAACCGTCTCAGAAATGCGTGAAAATTGGGTCACAGGACCAGCGTGTTACCACGAGTCCAGTGGCACAAGTTTCGCCACAATCTGACAAGCGTGCACAAAATACGTGCGAGTTCCACAAAAGTGGCGACACGAGATGTGTCTGCGAATACGGCCCAATTTCGACGCGCTCACGCGTCCGAATCAGTCCCCACGAATTTTCACATATCCCGTTATGCTGTGTGCACTATTTGGTACACTTGGCACACGGCGGGGCGGTCCCGTTTGGCAGGGCGCGCTCCGATCTCCAACTTTTGGAAAACCGGAAAAAGTGGGTACACACAGTTTTGTGACGAATATATTCTTGTCCACAGCAACTAATAGCACAAAGTTATAATACAAAAAATAAACTAGGTCATGTAATCTATAGGTATCAAAAAGAATCACTGAATTCGGATCTCTGTGGTGGGAGATACGAACTCGGCAATATGGGTGGTCAATCTGGAATTCTGCGATTGCAGAATTCTGTCTGCTGGTCCAACTTTGGACGCTATTTTTCACCTAGGGGCACACGTTTTCCGAGGTTGAATATAAAACAAATACTGGAGAGGGTTGAGGGAAGATCATACTTATGAAAACGGAACAGCGTTTGGTCGAGCGAGTCAACAGGAAAATACGCCGGAGCGAAGGTGCCTCGAGTGGGAAACTGCAGTTCGCGATGTCGGCGTCGACGGGATGGTTGGATGGCTTGGCGGGGCTTCTCTGGCTGCGGTGACGGCTCTAGATGGGAAGGGGAAGTCTGGAGTTTTAGGTTAGGGTTTTAGAGAGCTATTATATATATATATTATATATTAAGAGGGAGGGGGAGTTGCGGATGGGTTTTTTCGCGGTTTGGAGAGTCTGGGAAGTGGGCGGTGAAGGGGTCAATGGGCTCACACAGGCTAATGCGGTTTCGCTGGCTGCAAGGAATAGGCGGGTCACATCACCCAAGTTTCCTGCAGCAAGTTCCTAAGGAACTTAAGAGTAATGAGTAGTAGGCTTATTAATATACATTATTATTGTTATTATTATTAGTATTATTATTATATTCTAATTAGTATTATTTAATTCTATTCTTTTCATTTCCTTTCTTTTTTTTTATAAAATATATATACATATATATATATTTGTATATACATATATATATATATATATATATATATATATATATATATATATATATATATATATATATATATATATATATATACTCATAAGAAAATTTATATAATAGTGTATTGCACATCGTTAGGCTAGCAACTGCTCAAGGGGTCTCCTACATGGAATAAATTCCTAAAAATTCCTGATGGTCCCACAAGTCATCTAAGTGCCCGAACACCTAACATAAAAATTATTAAAAAATCTATTTCTCCTATTTAGACCTAATTACTACAATTTAAATAACAATTAAAAGGGTTTATACGATTTTCTAGGAAGGGGGTTTTACATTCTACCCAACTTGTAAAAATTTCGTCCTCGAAATTAAAATTAAGTCACGATAGAATGCAAGGATGATATAAGATATAAATTAACAATGTAAATTTATACCTTGGTCTGCGAATAGGTTCGAAAAATGCTTGCGCATGTCGTCCTTGCGCTCCCAAGTTGATTCTCCTGGTGCGCCATGCCTCCATGCTACACGAACCAAGGGAATAGACTGGTTCCTCAATACCTTCTCTCGACGATCAAGGATTCCAGCGGGTTGCTCTTGGTATGACAAGCTCGGCCCAATGGTGATCTCCGAATGGTCGAGAATATGACTGTTGTCTGCTACATATCGCCTGAGCTGTGACACATGGAATACGTCATGTACTCCCTCCAGTGAAGGTGGTAGCGCAAGTCGATATGCCACCTCTCCAATTCTCTCGAGCACGTCAAATGGTCTAATATACCTTGGACTCAACTTGCCGCGCCCTCCGAATCGGATGGTGCCTCTGGTCGGTGATATCCTCAAGAAGAAGTGATCGCCCTCTTTGAACTCCAAGGGACGACGATGAAGGTCTGCCCACTGCTTCTGCCTGTCTTGCGCTGCTCGCAAGTGTCTCTGAATCTTCTTGACTGTCTCTACGGTGTTGACCACCAACTCGGGTCCCAAAATCTGATGTTCTCCCACGTCACTCCAACACATAGGAGACCTACATTTTCTTTCATACAATGCTTCAAAAGGAGCCATCTGAATACTCGCTTGATAGCTGTTGTTGTAAGAAAACTCTACAAGATGTAGGTGGTCCTCCCATGATCCTCCGAAGTCTAACATGCAAGCTCTCAACATGTCCTCCAAGGTCTGAATAGTACGCTCCGACTGCCCATCTGTCTGCGGGTGGTAAGATGTACTGAACTTCAGACGAGTACCAAGACTCTCTTGCATGCTCCTCCAAAAGTGTGATGTGAAGCACGAATCTCTGTCCGATACAATGCTGACTGGTATGCCGTGCAATCTCACGATCTGCCTCATATATAAATCAGCTAAAGCTTCTGTAGACTGACCCACTCTAAAAGGTATAAAATGGGCTGACTTGGTGAGTCGGTCCACTATTACCCATACTGCATCTCTTTCACTTGGACTCTTGGGAAAACCCGTGACGAAGTCCATAGTGATGTGCTCCCACTTTCACTCTGGAATCGGGAGTGGTTGCAATAATCCTGCTGTCCTCTGGTGCTCCGCCTTCACTTGTTGACATACCAGACATTTAGCTACAAAGCGAGCTATCTCTCTCTTCATCCCATGCTACCAAAAATGCTGTCGTAAGTCACGATACATCTTGGTGCCTCCAGGATGAATAGAATAAATCAAACTATGAGCCTCTGTCATCAGCTCCTGTCGAATCTCTCTATTTGGAACATAAAGACGATCACCACATTGTAATATCCCATCCTCATGAATGCGCAATCCGGTCTGCTCTCCGGCCTCTGTCCTTTCCTTTAGCCTCCTGAATCTGGCATCTGTAGGCAAAGCTGTCTTAATCCTCTCTACCAATGATGATTGTACTTGCAAGTTGGCTAGTGTCCCATCTGCTCCGGGTAATATTACTTCAATGCCAAGCTCTTGCAAGTCCTCCAAAAGTTCCCTCTGTGCTGTCAAGAAGTAAACTGCTGGCTTCCGGCTTAACGCGTCTGCTACCACGTTAGCCTTGCCTGGATGATAATGTAGCTCTATCTCAAAATCTTTCATCAACTCGAGCCATCGACGTTGCCTCATATTTAACTCCTTCTGCGTGAAGACGTACTTGAGGCTTTTGTGGTCTGTATAGATTTCCACTCGTTCCCCATATAAGTAATGTCTCCATAGCTTCAGAGCAAATACAACGGCTGCAAGTTCCAAGTCATGAGTCGGATAATTCTTCTCATGCACTCGTAACTGCCTAGATGCATATGCAATCACCTTGCCATGCTGCATCAATACGCATCCTAAGCCCTTTTCTGATGCGTCACTGTAGATCACGTAATCTCCTGATCCTGACGGAATTGCCAATACCGGTGCTGTAGTCAGCCACTTTTTTAACTCTTCAAAGGCTGCTTGACACTCGTCAGGCCATATAAATTCTTGATCTTTACAAGTCAGACGAGTCATAGGTGCCGCTATCCTTGAGAAGTTTTCCATGAACCGTCGGTAATATCCCGCAAGTCCAAGGAAACTCCTCACCTCTGCTGCTGATTTAGGAATAGGCCATGTCTCAACTGCTGAGATCTTCTCTGGATCAACAGAAATACCATCTCCTGTAATAATATGTCCAAAAAATGAAACTCTGTCCAAGAAGAACTCACATTTGCTGAGTTTAGCATATAACTGCTCTCTCCTCAAAGTCTCTAGAACAATCCGTAGGTGCTCCTCATGCTCCTCATGGCTCTTCGAATAGACAAGTATATCATCTATAAAGACGACCATGAACTGGTCCAAGTACTGGTGGAAGACTCGATTCATCAAGTCCATGAAGATCGCTGAAGCATTGGTCAATCCAAATGGCATGACCAAAAACTCGTAGTGCCCATATCTTGTTCTGAATGCGGTCTTCGGAATGTCCTGCTTCCGTACCTTCACTTGGTGATATCCCGATCTCAAATCTATCTTCGAGAATACCTTAGCTCCACTGAGTTGATCAAACAGGTCATCAATGCGTGGCAATAGATATTTGTTCTTCACTGTCACTGCATTCAAGGCCCTGTAGTCAATGCACATACGCACTAACCCATCCTTCTTCGGTACAAACAACACTGGTGCTCCCCAGGGTGATGCACTCGGTCGGATGAAACCTTTCTTCTCTAGCTCTTTTAACTGTGCCTTCAGCTCGTCCATCTCCTTCTTCGCCAGTCTGTAAACACGCGATGCTATAGGTGCTGCTCCGGGTGCTAGTTCAATTAAAAACTCTACGTCTCGGTCTGGGGGTAGTCCTGGCAAATCCTCTGGAAAGACGTCTAAAAATTCTAAAATAATAGGGTGATAGACAACATCGTCCATTGCGAGCTGCATACCATCAAGAATTTCTGTGGATCCTCGGGCAAACTCAAGTTCAGGCTGGCCTGGTACCTTAAAAAGAATGCTTCCTCTAAAGCAATCGAAGAAAGCGTGGTTCTTGCTCAGCCAGTCCATTCCAAGCACAATATCAAAAGATGGCATAGGAAGGACTAAGAGTTGGGCATTCATCTCCCTGCCACGTATCACTATAGGGCCCGATCTATAAACTCGAGTAACTGGTACAACTCCTCCTCCGGTAAGAATTCTAACACAACTAGATAATGGTGTAGAAGCAATATTGTGTTTGGCAATAAAACTAGATGATATGAATGAGTGGGTGGCTCCCGTATCAAATAATGTCACAGCGGGAAAAGTAAAAGCAAGGATAATACCTGCTATGACATCCACCTCATGATCCATGTCATCTACCTCCATTGCAAAAGCTCGCCCGTTCCTCTGCGGTTGTCCATGTCTAGTCCTCATATACTGCTCCTCCTGAGTGGGTAGCGGTGGTCCTCTCTGAAATCCTCCTGCTGTTGGGGGTCGAGGTGCTCCCGGTCCGGTCATCTGCTGGGCTGGCTTCGGTGCTGGAAGCGCTAATTGTCACTACCACTTTTCCAAATAATGGCAATTGTGTAATTTCACTATTTTAAAATAATTATGTATTAAATTATTTGTTGAGTTTTATAACTATTATATATTGTAGGTGATATTTGGTTTTAGGTCTAACCCTAGAACGCATTAGGGCAAACCCTAATGACCAAACCCTAATTTGTAAACCCTATTCTAGCAAAACCCTAGAATTTTTAATTTAAGATGGAACCTCAAACTCTAGCAGACCTAAACCTTAGTCAATTAGGTTCTACATGACTTAACATAAAGGTTTAACCTAAAACTAAGCTTGGAAACCCTAACCTAGTTATTATATAAAAGGGAGCCACCATTCTTCATGTAGTAGAAGAAACCCTAGCCTCCACAAGAGAAACCAATTCCCCACCCCATTTTCGAGATTAAACCTAGGGCTTCCATTTTCTCCTCCTCCAAAGCAAGGAAATCAGGGAAACTTGGCTCAAGGAGACTTGGGAAGGAAGAACTTTCATAGGGAACCATCTTCCTGCAGGTAAAACCCCATTTTATACATGTAATCTCTGTTTTTCTGTCAATTATTGGCCATTAGGGAACCCCCTTGCTGTGTAATTCGAATTTAGGGTTTTTGGATTAGGTTTTGGTGACCAACATTTGTTTTCCCCAATTATCAGGAACCCTAACCCTAGGTATTCGTAGGTAGATTGATTTCATCCCATGTGTGTTGGTTGAACTCGATTTTTAGGGTTTTAAGTTGGGTTCATGAGTAAACTAGATGAAACTTTATTTCTACATGATAAGTGTTTGTTGTAATGCCAAGATGGAATTACCTATCTAACCTATTTTATTATAATCTAAATTGATGTATGATGTGTATATATATATATATTTATGCATATGTTGCAGATTGTTGTGTGTTTGGGGGAAGAATGCACTGTGGGGGATGTGCAGTGAGAGAACTGTGCACAGTCGGGTTTTGGCTCAGAACTGTGCACTGTGAGCAGGGTGTATTGAGGGCCTGATAGTCGGGTTTGGAACTGTGTCAGTGTGTGTTTCTGTGTAGATGTGTTAGGGGCAGTAGCATTTGGTAGCAGTATCTGATGTCAGTGTGTATCCGTAGCAGCAACAATAGACATTGCATTAGCGGCTGCTGTTATTGCTGTTGTGGTCATGGGTGTTAGTTGATGCCATTATTATTTGAGGGGTGTGGACTGGATAATGGTTGTAGAGTGCAGCAATTTGGGAGAGAGGAGTTGGGGTCGCAATAGGGAGTGAGGTCTTACCTGCAGGTAGTATTAATTTTGGGTGGTTGAGGATCGGGTTGTGGTCCAGGTTGGACTAAAGGTAAGGCTCGAGTGATATTTCTCAGTGTATCAGTGAAGATTGATAAACTAGTTTCAGTAAGTGTCTGTGTTCCTGGGTTAACGTAGAAGATCAACAGTTAGGTAGCAAAAGTTTAATGTACTACTAGAGCAAGGAGTAGCAGGTTGAGGAGAGTACCAGTGAGGTTGTATATTAGAGTATGTGATGTAAGCTTGGGGTGCTCGAGACTTGGGTTGAGAAATTGGTGATGCATGTTGGAAGCAAGGGGTGAGTTGCAATGATAGCAAGGAGTTAAGGTGGAAACTCGGGTGCCGGGATGGTTGTAGTACCTTAATTCCTTGTAGGCTGCATTGGAGTGCACTGGGTTTGAACCTGGGAGCAGTAACCAAGGGGGAGCAGTCAACTGATAGGACTAAGATGTGCAGATCTTTAGTCATGCAAGCAGGCCTGATACATGGTATCTGAGGTAGTATGATTGGGGGTTCAGTGAAGGAGTCTTAGGTTCTTTCAGTGTTCTCAGTTACGGGGGTCATTGAATGAGGTATTGTTCATGGGGAGACTGATACACAAGTGTATTAGTCCTCATGTATCAGATATGTATACAAGTTTTAACGGATTGGGTACTTAAGAGTTCAGTTGCAGAACGTAAGTTAATGTTAGCTATAGCTAAGGGGATAGATAAATACTTAAGTATCAGTAATTCAAATATGGAGAGTATGTGCTTATGTGAAGTTTGTGTATCATCAATAAGTATCAGTGCACGGTACCAAGTGTATGTATTCATGTTCTGTAGGGTACAAGAGTATTCAGGTTTCAGTAGGGTATGAGGTACCTGTGTACAGTAGACAGATGAGGAAGAAAGAGTCTGAAGTGCTTTGAGCCGATGTGAGATTAGTATCAATGGGTAAGAGTGTACCAGTGAGGTTCATAGCTGATATGAGTAGGGTTAGTGAGTGGGGATCCTATGCCTATTGTATAGTGTGGTACCAGACTTCCTAGTGTGTACTAAGTGTTAAGTGAGTGAGTATTTGAGTGTCGAAGTGTGGCATGGACATGTGAGGTAGGAGTGCTTAGTGTTAAGCTTGTGTGTAGCATTGATTGGGTGTATATATTGAGTTCAAATATTTGGAGTGGCTTGAGGAGTCTGCAAACTTAAAAACCTATGTGCACTGCCTTGTTGCAGATGTGCCAGGTCAGATTTTCCAAGTTAGTTTCTAGTTGGGTGTGGCATTATTGACAACAATAAAAGATTATAGGTGTATAGTTAGTGTCAAGAGGGTATTGTTCTAATGAGTGGTGGTGTATTCTATTGGGTATAAGAGTAAGGAATTATATGTGTATAGCTAGGTAATGAATAATGGTTAGGTAATATAGTTGGTTAAGGTATTGGCGTCTAGATACTGGGTATATTTAAGGTACTATAAGATACCAGTATGAATATATGGCTATATAGTATATTATTATATTTAGTATATTATACTAACTAGTATGGCTTAGAAAACCTATAGATAGCATGATATAGCTAGTGGGACTTAATAGGACAACTTGATAGGTATTTTGGAACCCGAATTTGGGTATTGACTTAGTTGGACCTAGTATTGATCAGTAAACCTTAGTATGACCTAGAAACCCCGTATTTAATTAGTTAATCATGCTCATTCCTTTAATTCATCATTTTAACATTGAATTTCCATATTAGGTCATTTTGATCCCATTTTGGACATCGATCCTCACACCTTGCTCAGGACCACAGGCGAGTACATTCTCTGACAGTTTTCATGGTTGATTACTTCTATAAATTGTAGTGTATTTCATACTTGATTCCGACACTATGGATACACGGGTTAGCACCCTAGATCCCCATCACGAGGAGTCGTGGTTGGAATCCATCGTGCTAGCTGGGGGATGGGGAACTATTAGTAGATTATGTGATCATATCCAAACATTATATGTACCATAGCTCACCCCACTTCTCACGTCGGGTGCAGCCTGACCACTTATATGCTCCATAGCTGTTATATATGATTAGCCTGACCACTATATGCACCATAGCTAACCATGCGGTTAGCCTGACCTAAAAGAATCATAGCTAATCATATATAACCAGCCTGATCCAGTCCCAAGCCGATCACATAATAAACTAATATTTCAAACACTTAGCTAGATGTTTTATCTTTATTCAGATTACTTGTTCTAGCATTCACTATTTATTGCTCATTGCTAGATGCTTTATTGTCTATTTCATTCTCCAGTACTTCACATGTTCAGCTGTTATTTCCATCTTGTATCTCTTACACTGTTTATAGATTTTGTCAATTTAATGAAACTGCTGTTAGTGCTTGTGCTTCGCTCCAATCCTGACTGGATAACAACATTTTCAGAGGACCTGGAGGACTTTTGCCCTACTCATTACGGCCCAGGAATAGAGGGAGATTTCACCCCAGAAATCCCAGAGGAGGTGCCTATCCTAGAGGAGAACTTACCAGCCTGTTCTTAGATTACTTTTCTGCATTATTGTTTAGACTGAGACTGAGTTGTATTTATGTTATTTGTGACTTTGTGAGGTCATTTAGACCCAGGATTTGAGTTGGACTTCTTGTGGTTGGTTTAAATAGAACTCTTTTCAATTCTCATCGTGCCATTTTGTTTATAGTTGTGATTGAGTATATTATAGAATTGTGTTTTAGTTATCATTGTCCTCCGTACGGAGTTGAGACTATTGACAGAATATACTATGTTGTGACCTAGACAGCGTTCTACCGCCGATGCTGCGGCGTAGGCTGGACGTACCCACGACTCATGCCCAATTTCCGGGTGCGGGTCGTGACACGTTTTAGTGGTGGCCCATGCAGGTCGAGTCAGTAGTCTTAGATTCAGATGAGAGTGATATCGTAGTGGTGCTCGCTTAGAGTATTACTACGAGCCTGTTTTAGGAAATAGGAATTAGGCCGAGATATGCTCAATCACAATTAGGAAATTCTGATTCTTATGATACTACTCTTAATGATTTTCCTTTAGAAATTTACTGTCCTTCCTTGATGATATCGTATCTATTACCTTCATTGATTCCTTTCGCGCTGTCCTCAGGATGCCGTCAAAGACCAGATCGCAGGACCAGCAGCAGCCTCTGAGGCAGATCCAGCAGGCTTGTCACTTCTGTAAGAAGCCAGGTCATCTTTGGAAGAGCTGTAGGGTGAGGCGAGGACTTTGTTTGTACTGTGGCATTGCGGGACATCAAGTGAGGGGTTGTAGTCGAGCTCCTTATCTTCCCGACCAGTGCGCAGATCCAAATCAAAGACGTCTAGTTAAGCCACATATGGAATCGCAGATGGCTCATCGTCAGCAGCACCAGACATCAGTTCGAGGACACATCCAGCAGCAACAGCCACAGAGACAGACTCAGCCCACTATCCAGTGTGTGTATTGCAGGAAGATGGGACATACCAGAGACATCTGCAGGAAGAGGTTGGGCACATGTCTGTCCTGCGGATCGACGACACATCAGCTGAGGGATTGCCCTACCATACAGACTCACCCAGGTCAGGGTGGAGCAGCCATCCAGAGAGGACCAGACAAGGTACCTGCTGTACCAGGAGGCCAACAACAGAGGGGACCTCCACTTCTACCGCAGCAGCAGATGTTTGCTCAGCACCGGCAGCAAAGAGGTGCACTCCAGGGGCGAGAATACGCCATAGCAGTCAAGGAGGTCGAACCAGCAAGAGACTTGATTACAGGTTCGGTTCTTCTCGATTGTATTCCCGCATTTACCTTATTCGATTCTGGCGCTTCCATAAGTTTTGTGTCTGTATCATATGCACTTCGACATCATTTAAAGACAGAACCATTAGCTAGGACTTGCAAGATCACGACTGGAGGAGATATTATCCTAGTCCGTGATTACTGCAAGGACCGGAGAGTGTCAGTAGGAGGCCGAGAGTTGAGCGTGAGCTTACTTGTCATGCCACTTCCGGGGTACGATATTGTACTCGGAATGGACTGGTTGAGTAGGCATCATGCTACTATAGATTGTTATAGAGGCAGAGTATTGTTTAGACCACCAGGAGAGCCGGAGTTCGAGGTAGCCAGAGGAGCAGGGGAGCAGAGCAGGATGCTCAATCACTATTATTGAGAGATTCCTGGGACGACCCTTGAGAATCTCATTATGAATTCCAATTTAATTCCTTTCCCTTGTTTTCAGCTGTTCTCGCTTGTTGGTAATAAGCTGATTCTTGTTGACCAGTTGTTAAATTTAATTCTTGGTATCGTTGTTGAGTTGATCTTATCGAGATGAATTTTACGGGCTAAATTTACGGTATCATCTGATGACATATATTGATGAGGACAGTGAGAAAGGTAAAACGTCTACTTTGATTATGGAACCTAGAGTTATCGCAGCCATACTAGTTGTCGTGACGAGAACATAGGAACCTGACTAGGATGTACATACTGTAGTTATGAAATTTAGAGTCTCTCGCAGCCATACCGGTTGGCGTGGCGAGGATTCTAGATGACATGATTATAGGGTTGCATACCTTAGTTACGGAACCTGTCGTTTATCGCACCTATGCTTACTGGCGTGGCGAGGATTCTGAGTGTTATGATTTCTGACAGACGTGTATGATTATCAGGTTGTATCTTAAATTGGTTCTTAAAGTATCATCTCAACACTTATCTATTTCTGTTGATTCAGGATTTCTCCATCGTTTCTTCTGGTTGCTAGCAGTAGAATACCCTTAGTCCTCAGTCCAGTTCCTTTGAGCTTCTATTTTTGGATTCCTTGTTAAGTATGATAAGTAGTGACTTGTAATTATGCCTGTGTCTTGAGTTTTAGTATTGACTGAATGTTGCTTGTGAGTTTGTAAGTGTTTCCTAGTTGGACATGTAAGCAGTAGGCATTTATCTAGAGTTAACCCATAGCGTAGTGCCTTGTAGCAATAGTTCTATGATAGGTGTGTTATAGTTAGTATTGGCACTATAGATAGAAGGAGAAAAGGGTATCAGTAATGATTCCAAGAGTTAGTATCAGAGCCAGCATACCCGTCCTGGATAATCATGATTATGTAATTGGATGATCTATGTAAATAATCAAGTATCAAGGAATTGTGTTAAGAATTAAGGGAGCCTGATGTTCAATTTGATGATGGATATCGGGTGTGCTAAAAAAATAAAATAAAGGAATGTATACACATAAAGGGTTTTAATGCGATGTTATGTTGTTAAAATATTGAGGATTCAAAAAAAAAAAAAAATTGATTCAATAAACATAGTCAAAGCTATAAAGATTTTTAGAAGTGATTGAAATTTTATTTCGATATAGAGTACTTGACTTTGAGGAAGTGTATGCATTTATTTTTGTTCAAGAAGTTAAACTTAGATGATCTTATTTTGAGGATTAATTTATGGTGGGTAAGAAATATATTAGGATATGAGTGGATAAAGTGCATACGAAGGGATCTGTTAACTTGGGCATGATTGAGATGACACTGCAAACAAGACTTGGGTGTCCATCTAGAGTTGTATTAGAGAGAGTAGTATTTAGTATGGTGTGTTACACTTGGTGTGCACTTGAGTGATAATAACAGCTAGTATGAACAATTATAGTAGGATAGAGAACTAGCAGTGGGTCTACTTGTAGTAGAACAGAGGTACCTAAAGAGATAGAGGTATCAAACCTTACATGCACCTTTTGACTTATGATTGTGTTAGAGGTCCTTAGTATTAGATTTTGGTATTAATAGACTGGTGTGTACAATATGGATGTATTCATGGATGTTATGGACTAATGATTAGTTGATATGGGTACCAGTGTACAAGGATAGGAATTAGTTAGTGAATGTGCCAGAGTTAAGTGTGTATTAGAGGATGTGAGTTGCCAGAAAGAGACGATGTACCTTAAAATTTGAGGATATGCTGCGCACTTACGTTTTAGATCTCGGAGGTTCTTGGGAGGATCATCTGCACCTGTTAGAGTTCGCTTACAACAACAGCTATCAGGCCAGCATCGAGATGTCACCGTTTGAGGCTCTTTATGGACGGAGGTGTCGTACACCGCTATCGTGGGACGACGTTGGAGAGAGAGCCTTGCTAGGACCAGAAATGGTCGTGGATGCAGTAGAAAAGGTGAAACTCATCAGAGACAGACTGCGAGTGGCGCAGGACAGACAGCGGCATTGGGCCGACAGCCACCGTAGACCCCTTGAGTTTCAGGTATAGATTGTTGTTTTTCTGGTTGTGTTTGTTTGTTTGTTTAGACTGCGTGTTGAGACTGTTTGTTTTAGGTTGGCGATCTAGTTTTCCTACGGATTTCTCCGACACGTGGAACGATTCGTTTGGCAGAGGCGGAAAGCTTAGCCCACGCTACATCGGACCCTTCGATATTCTGGCGAAGATAGGTGCAGTGGCGTATAGACTAGACTTGCCGCCTGCATTGGAAGGAGTGCATGATGTGTTCCACGTATCGCAGCTGAGACGGTACGTGGCAGACCCTAGTCACGTACTTGATCACTCGGAGATTGAGGTTGGTCCGACGCTCAGCTACCCCGAGCAGCCCGTAGAGATCTTGGACCGCAGAGAGAAGGTATTGCGGAACCAAACTATTCCTTTGGTTCGTGTTGCATGGAGACATCACTCTCCAGGGGAGTCGACCTGGGAGAGAGAGGATGAAATGCGCGAGCAATACCCGTATCTCTTCCAGACTTGAGGTATATTCCTTTTCTGATTTCACTCTTGTTCTAGCTCAGTCCAATTTCGAGGACGAAATTTCTTTTAGGAGGGTAGACTTGTCACTACCACTTTTCCAAATAAGGGCAATTGTGTAATTTTACTATTTTAAAATAATTATGTATTAAATTATTTGCTGAGTTTTATAACTATTATATATTGTAGGTGATATTTGGTTTTAGGTCTAACCCTAGAACGCATTAGGGCAAACCCTAATGACCAAACCCTAATTTGTAAACCCTATTCTAGCAAAACCCTAGAATTTTTAATTTAAGATGGAACCTCAAACTCTAGCAGACCTAAACCTTAGTCAATTAGGTTCTACATGACTTAACATAAAGGTTTAACCTAAAACTAAGCTTGGAAACCCTAACCTAGTTGTTATATAAAAGGGAGCCACCATTCTTCATGTAGTAGAAGAAACCCTAGCCTCCACAAGAGAAACCAATTCCCCACCCCATTTTCGAGATTAAACCTAGGGCTTCCATTTTCTCCTCCTCCAAAGCAAGGAAATCAGGGAAACTTGGCTCAAGGAGACTTGGGAAGGAAGAACTTTCATAGGGAACCATCTCCCTGCAGGTAAAACCCTATTTTATACATGTAATCTCTGTTTTTCTGTCAATTATTGGCCATTAGGGAACCCCCTTGCTGTGTAATTCGAATTTAGGGTTTTTGGATTAGGTTTTGGTGACCAACATTTGTTTTCCCCAATTATCAGGAACCCTAACCCTAGGTATTCGTAGGTAGATTGATTTCATCCCATGTGTGTTGGTTGAACTCGATTTTTAGGGTTTTAAGTTGGGTTCATGAGTAAACTAGATGAAACTCTATTTCTACATGATAAGTGTTTGTTGTAATGCCAAGATGGAATTACCTATCTAACCTATTTTATTATAATCTAAATTGATGTATGATGTGTATATATATATATATTTATGCATATGTTGCAGATTGTTGTGTGTTTGGGGGAAGAATGCACTGTGGGGGATATGCAGTGAGAGAACTGTGCACAGTCGAGTTTTGGCTCAGAACTGTGCACTGTGAGCAGGGTGTATTGAGGGCCTGATAGTCGGGTTTGGAACTGTGTCAGTGTGTGTTTCTGTGTAGATGTGTTAGGGGCAGTAGCATTTGGTAGCAGTATCTGATGTCAGTGTGTATCCGTAGCAGCAACAATAGACATTGCATTAGCGGCTGCTGTTATTGCTGTTGTGGTCATGGGTGTTAGTTGATGCCATTATTATTTGAGGGGTGTGGACTGGATAATGGTTGTAGAGTGCAGCAATTTGGGAGAGAGGAGTTGGGGTCGCAATAGGGAGTGAGGTCTTACCTGCAGGTAGTATTAATTTTGGGTGGTTGAGGATCGGGTTGTGGTCCAGGTTGGACTAAAGGTAAGGCTCGAGTGATATTTCTCAGTGTATCAGTGAAGATTGATAAACTAGTTTCAGTAAGTGTCTGTGTTCCTGGGTTAACGTAGAAGATCAACAGTTAGGTAGCAAAAGTTTAATGTACTACTAGAGCAAGGAGTAGCAGGTTGAGGAGAGTACCAGTGAGGTTGTATATTAGAGTATGTGATGTAAGCTTGGGGTGCTCGAGACTTGGGTTGAGAAATTGGTGATGCATGTTGGAAGCAAGGGGTGAGTTGCAATGATAGCAAGGAGTTAAGGTGGAAACTCGGGTGCCGGGATGGTTGTAGTACCTTAATTCCTTGTAGGCTGCATTGGAGTGCACTGGGTTTGAACCTGGGAGCAGTAACCAAGGGGGAGCAGTCAACTGATAGGACTAAGATGTGCAGATCTTTAGTCATGCAAGCAGGCCTGATACATGGTATCTGAGGTAGTATGATTGGGGGTTCAGTGAAGGAGTCTTAGGTTCTTTCAGTGTTCTCAGTTACGGGGGTCATTGAATGAGGTATTGTTCATGGGGAGACTGATACACAAGTGTATTAGTCCTCATGTATCAGATATGTATACAAGTTTCAACGGATTGGGTACTTAAGAGTTCAGTTGCAGAACGTAAGTTAATGTTAGCTATAGCTAAGGGGATAGATAAATACTTAAGTATCAGTAATTCAAATATGGAGAGTATGTGCTTATGTGAAGTTTGTGTATCATCAATAAGTATCAGTGCACGGTACCAAGTGTATGTATTCATGTTCTGTAGGGTACAAGAGTATTCAGGTTTCAGTAGGGTATGAGGTACCTGTGTACAGTAGACAGATGAGGAAGAAAGAGTCTGAAGTGCTTTGAGCCGATGTGAGATTAGTATCAATGGGTAAGAGTGTACCAGTGAGGTTCATAGTTGATATGAGTAGGGTTAGTGAGTGGGGATCCTATGCCTATTGTATAGTGTGGTACCAGACTTCCTAGTGTGTACTAAGTGTTAAGTGAGTGAGTATTTGAGTGTCGAAGTGTGGCATGGACATGTGAGGTAGGAGTGCTTAGTGTTAAGCTTGTGTGTAGCATTGATTGGGTGTATATATTGAGTTCAAATATTTGGAGTGGCTTGAGGAGTCTGCAAACTTAAAAACCTATGTGCACTGCCTTGTTGCAGATGTGCCAGGTCAGATTTTCCAAGTTAGTTTCTAGTTGGGTGTGGCATTGTTGACAACAATAAAAGATTATAGGTGTATAGTTAGTGTCAAGAGGGTATTGTTCTAATGAGTGGTGGTGTATTCTATTGGGTATAAGAGTAAGGAATTATATGTGTATAGCTAGGTAATGAATAATGGTTAGGTAATATAGTTGGTTAAGGTATTGGCGTCTAGATACTGGGTATATTTAAGGTACTATAAGATACCAGTATGAATATATGGCTATATAGTATATTATTATATTTAGTATATTATACTAACTAGTATGGCATAGAAAACCTATAGATAGCATGATATAGCTAGTGGGACTTAATAGGACAACTTGATAGGTATTTTGGAACCCGAATTTGGGTATTGACTTAGTTGGACCTAGTATTGATCAGTAAACCTTAGTATGACCTAGAAACCCCGTATTTAATTAGTTAATCATGCTCATTCCTTTAATTCATCATTTTAACATTGAATTTCCATATTAGGTCATTTTGATCCCATTTTGGACATCGATCCTCACACCTTGCTCAGGACCACAGGCGAGTACATTCTCTGACAGTTTTCATGGTTGATTACTTCTATAAATTGTAGTGTATTTCATACTTGATTCCGACACTATGGATACACGGGTTAGCACCCTAGATCCCCATCACGAGGAGTCGTGGTTGGAATCCATCGTGCTAGCTGGGGGATGGGGAACTATTAGTAGATTATGTGATCATATCCAAACATTATATGTACCATAGCTCACCCCACTTCTCACGTCGGGTGCAGCCTGACCACTTATATGCTCCATAGCTGTTATATATGATTAGCCTGACCACTATATGCACCATAGCTAACCATGCGGTTAGCCTGACCTAAAAGAATCATAGCTAATCATATATAACCAGCCTGATCCAGTCCCAAGCCGATCACATAATAAACTAATATTTCAAACACTTAGCTAGATGTTTTATCTTTATTCAGATTACTTGTTCTAGCATTCACTATTTATTGCTCATTGCTAGATGCTTTATTGTCTATTTCATTCTCCAGTACTTCACATGTTTAGCTGTTATTTCCATCTTGTATCTCTTACACTGTTTATAGATTTTGTCAATTTAATAAAACTGCTGTTAGTGCTTGTGCTTCGCTCCAATCCTGACTGGATAACAACATTTTCAGAGGACCTGGAGGACTTTTGCCCTACTCATTACGGCCCAGGAATAGAGGGAGATTTTACCCCAGAAATCCCAGAGGAGGTGCCTATCCTAGAGGAGAACTTACCAGCCTGTTCTTAGATTACTTTTCTGCATTATTGTTTAGACTGAGACTGAGTTGTATTTATGTTATTTGTGACTTTGTGAGGTCATTTAGACCCAGGATTTGAGTTGGACTTCTTGTGGTTGGTTTAAATAGAACTCTTTTCAATTCTCATCGTGCCATTTTGTTTATAGTTGTGATTGAGTATATTATAGAATTGTGTTTTAGTTATCATTGTCCTCCGTACGGAGTTGAGACTATTGACAGGATATACTATATTGTGACCTAGACAGCGTTCTACCGCCGATGCTGCGGCGTAGGCTGGACGTACCCACGACTCATGCCCAATTTCCGGGTGCGGGTCGTGACACGTTTTAGTGGTGGCCCATGCAGGTCGAGTCAGTAGTCTTAGATTCAGATGAGAGTGATATCGTAGTGGTGCTCGCTTAGAGTATTACTACGAGCCTGTTTTAGGAAATAGGAATTAGGCCGAGATATGCTCAATCACAATTAGGAAATTCTGATTCTTATGATACTACTCTTAATGATTTTCCTTTAGAAATTTACTGTCCTTCCTTGATGATATCGTATCTATTACCTTCATTGATTCCTTTTGTGCTGTCCTCAGGATGCCGTCAAAGACCAGATCGCAGGACCAGCAGCAGCCTCTGAGGCAGATCCAGCAGGCTTGTCACTTCTGTAAGAAGCCAGGTCATCTTTGGAAGAGCTGTAGGGTGAGGCGAGGACTTTGTTTGTACTGTGGCATTGCGGGACATCAAGTGAGGGGTTGTAGTCGAGCTCCTTATCTTCCCGACCAGTGCGCAGATCCAAATCAAAGACGTCTAGTTAAGCCACATGTGGAACCGCAGATGGCTCATCGTCAGCAGCACCAGACATCAGTTCGAGGACACATCCAGCAGCAACAGCCACAGAGACAGACTCAGCCCACTATCCAGTGTGTGTATTACAGGAAGATGGGACATACCAGAGACATCTGCAGGAAGAGGTTGGGCACATGTCTGTCCTGCGGATCGACGACACATCAGCTGAGGGATTGCCCTACCATACAGACTCACCCAGGTCAGGGTGGAGCAGCCGTCCAGAGAGGACCAGACAAGGTACCTGCTGTACCAGGAGGCCAACAAAAGAGGGGACCTCCACTTCCACCGCAGCAGCAGATGTTTGCTCAGCACCGGCAGCAAAGAGGTGCACTCCAGGGGCGAGAATATGCCATAGCAGTCAAGGAGGTCGAACCAGCAAGAGACTTGATTACAGGTTCGGTTCTTCTCGATTGTATTCCCGTATTTACCTTATTCGATTCTGGCGCTTCCATAAGTTTTGTGTCTGTATCATATGCACTTCGACATCATTTAGAGACAGAACCATTAGCTAGGACTTGCAAGATCACGACTGGAGGAGATATTATCCTAGTCCGTGATTACTGCAAGGACCGAAGAGTGTCAGTAGGAGGCCGAGAGTTGAGCGTGAGCTTACTTGTCATGCCACTTCCGGGGTACGATATTGTACTCGGAATGGACTGGTTGAGTAGGCATCATGCTACTATAGATTGTTATAGAGGCAGAGTATTGTTTAGACCACCAGGAGAGCCGGAGTTCGAGGTAGCCAGAGGAGCAGGGGAGCAGAGCAGGATGCTCAATCACTATTATTGAGAGATTCCTGGGACGACCCTTGAGAATCTCATTATGAATTCCAATTTAATTCCTTTTCCTTGTTTTCAGCTGTTCTCGCTTGTTGGTAATAAGCTGATTCTTGTTGACCAGTTGTTAAATTTAATTTTTGGTATCGTTGTTGAGTTGATCTTATCGAGATGAATTTTACGGGCTAAATTTACGGTATCATCTGATGACATATATTGATGAGGACAGTGAGAAAGGTAAAACGTCTACTTTGATTATGGAACCTAGAGTTATCGCAGCCATACTAGTTGTCGTGACGAGAACATAGGAACCTGACTAGGATGTACATACTGTAGTTATAAAATTTAGAGTCTCTCGCAGCCATACCGGTTGGCGTGGCGAGGATTCTAGATGACATGATTATAGGGTTGCATACCTTAGTTACGGAACCTGTCGTTTATCGCACCTATGCTTACTGGCGTGGCGAGGATTCTGAGTGTTATGATTTCTGACAGACGTGTATGATTATCAGGTTGTATCTTAAATTGGTTCTTAAAGTATCATCTCAACACTTATCTATTTCTGTTGATTCAGGATTTCTCCATCGTTTCTTCTGGTTGCTAGCAGTAGAATACCCTTAGTCCTCAGTCCAGTTCCTTTGAGCTTCTATTTTTGGATTCCTTGTTAAGTATGATAAGTAGTGACTTGTAATTATGCCTGTGTCTTGAGTTTTAGTATTGACTGAATGTTGCTTGTGAGTTTGTAAGTGTTTCCTAGTTGGACATGTAAGCAGTAGGCATTTATCTAGAGTTAACCCATAGCGTAGTGCCTTGTAGCAATAGTTCTATGATAGGTGTGTTATAGTTAGTATTAGCACTATAGATAGAAGGAGAAAAGGGTATCAGTAATGATTCCAAGAGTTAGTATCAGAGCCAGCATACCCGTCCTGGATAATCATGATTATGTAATTGGATGATCTATGTAAATAATCAAGTATCAAGGAATTGTGTTAAGAATTAAGGGAGCCTGATGTTCAATTTGATGATGGATACCGGGTGTGCTAAAAAAAAAAAATAAAGGAATGTATACACATAAAGGGTTTTAATGCGATGTTATGTTGTTAAAATATTGAGGATTCAAAAAAAAAAAAAAATTTGATTCAATAAACATAGTCAAAGCTATAAAGATTTTTAGAAGTGATTGAAATTTTATTTCGATATAGAGTACTTGACTTTGAGGAAGTGTATGCATTTATTTTTGTTCAAGAAGTTAAACTTAGATGATCTTATTTTGAGGATTAATTTATGGTGGGTAAGAAATATATTAGGATATGAGTGGATAAAGTGCATACGAAGGGATCTGTTAACTTGGGCATGATTGAGATGACACTGCAAACAAGACTTGGGTGTCCATCTAGAGTTGTATTAGAGAGAGTAGTATTTAGTATGGTGTGTTACACTTGGTGTGCACTTGAGTGATAATAACAGCTAGTATGAACAATTGTAGTAGGATAGAGAACTAGCAGTGGGTCTACTTGTAGTAGAACAGAGGTACCTAAAGAGATAGAGGTATCAAACCTTACATGCACCTTTTGACTTATGATTGTGTTAGAGGTCCTTAGTATTAGATTTTGGTATTAATAGACTAGTGTGTACAATATGGATGTATTCATGGATGTTATGGACTAATGATTAGTTGATATGGGTACCAGTGTACAAGGATAGGAATTAGTTAGTGAATGTGCCAGAGTTAAGTGTGTATTAGAGGATGTGAGTTGCCAGAAAGAGACGATGTACCTTAAAATTTGAGGATATGCTGCGCACTTACGTTTTAGATCTCGGAGGTTCTTGGGAGGATCATCTGCACCTGTTAGAGTTCGCTTACAACAACAGCTATCAGGCCAGCATCGAGATGTCACCGTTTGAGGCTCTTTATGGACGGAGGTGTCGTACACCGCTATCGTGGGACGACGTTGGAGAGAGAGCCTTGCTAGGACCAGAAATGGTCGTGGATGCAGCAGAAAAGGTGAAACTCATCAGAGACAGACTGCGAGTGGCGCAGGACAGACAGCGGCATTGGGCCGACAGCCACCGTAGACCCCTTGAGTTTCAGGTATAGATTGTTGTTTTTCTGGTTGTGTTTGTTTGTTTGTTTAGACTGCGTGTTGAGACTGTTTATTTTAGGTTGGCGATCTAGTTTTCCTACGGATTTCTCCGACGCGTGGAACGATTCGTTTGGCAGAGGCGGAAAGCTTAGCCCACGCTACATCGGACCCTTCGGTATTCTGGCGAAGATAGGTGCAGTGGCGTATAGACTAGACTTGCCGCCTGCATTGGAAGGAGTGCATGATGTGTTCCACGTGTCGCAGCTGAGACGGTACGTGGCAGACCCTAGTCACGTACTTGATCACTCGGAGATTGAAGTTGGTCCGACGCTCAGCTACCCCGAGCAGCCCGTAGAGATCTTGGACCGCAGAGAGAAGGTGTTGCGGAACCAAACTATTCCTTTGGTTCGTGTTGCATGGAGACATCACTCTCCAGGGGAGTCGACCTAGGAGAGAGAGGACGAAATGCGCGAGCAATACCCGTATCTCTTCCAGACTTGAGGTATATTCTTTTTCTGATTTCACTCTTGTTCTAGCTCAGTCCAATTTCGAGGACGAAATTGCTTTTAGGAGGGTAGACTTGTCACTACCACTTTTCCAAATAAGGGCAATTGTGTAATTTCACTATTTTAAAATAATTATGTATTAAATTATTTGCTGAGTTTTATAACTATTATATATTGTAGGTGATATTTGGTTTTAGGTCTAACCCTAGAACGCATTAGGGCAAACCCTAATGACCAAACCCTAATTTGTAAACCCTATTCTAGCAAAACCCTAGAATTTTTAATTTAAGATGGAACCTCAAACTCTAGCAGACCTAAACCTTAGTCAATTAGGTTCTACATGACTTAACATAAAGGTTTAACCTAAAACTAAGCTTGGAAACCCTAACCTAGTTGTTATATAAAAGGGAGCCACCATTCTTCATGTAGTAGAAGAAACCCTAGCCTCCACAAGAGAAACCAATTCCCCACCCCATTTTCGAGATTAAACCTAGGGCTTCCATTTTCTCCTCCTCCAAAGCAAGGAAATCAGGGAAACTTGGCTCAAGGAGACTTGGGAAGGAAGAACTTTCATAGGGAACCATCTCCCTGCAGGTAAAACCCCATTTTATACATGTAATCTCTGTTTTTCTGTCAATTATTGGCCATTAGGGAACCCCCTTGCTGTGTAATTCGAATTTAGGGTTTTTGGATTAGGTTTTGGTGACCAACATTTGTTTTCCCCAATTATCAGGAACCCTAACCCTAGGTATTCGTAGGTAGATTGATTTCATCCCATGTGTGTTGGTTGAACTCGATTTTTAGGGTTTTAAGTTGGGTTCATGAGTAAACTAGATGAAACTCTATTTCTACATGATAAGTGTTTGTTGTAATGCCAAGATGGAATTACCTATCTAACCTATTTTATTATAATCTAAATTGATGTATGATGTGTATATATATATATATTTATGCATATGTTG
Organism: Iris macrosiphon; assembly: GCA_036927795.1. Taxonomy (NCBI): domain Eukaryota; kingdom Viridiplantae; phylum Streptophyta; class Magnoliopsida; order Asparagales; family Iridaceae; genus Iris; species Iris macrosiphon. The sequence goes on from JAYESA010000006.1 coordinate 121,735,181, forward strand.
CAGATTGTTGTGTGTTTGGGGGAAGAATGCACTGTGGGGGATGTGCAGTGAGAGAACTGTGCACAGTCGGGTTTTGGCTCAGAACTGTGCACTGTGAGCAGGGTGTATTGAGGGCCTGATAGTCGGGTTTGGAACTGTGTCAGTGTGTGTTTCTGTGTAGATGTGTTAGGGGCAGTAGCATTTGGTAGCAGTATCTGATGTCAGTGTGTATCCGTAGCAGCAACAATAGACATTGCATTAGCGGCTGCTGTTATTGCTGTTGTGGTCATGGGTGTTAGTTGATGCCATTATTATTTGAGGGGTGTGGACTGGATAATGGTTGTAGAGTGCAGCAATTTGGGAGAGAGGAGTTGGGGTCGCAATAGGGAGTGAGGTCTTACCTGCAGGTAGTATTAATTTTGGGTGGTTGAGGATCGGGTTGTGGTCCAGGTTGGACTAAAGGTAAGGCTCGAGTGATATTTCTCAGTGTATCAGTGAAGATTGATAAACTAGTTTCAGTAAGTGTTTGTGTTCCTGGGTTAACATAGAAGATCAACAGTTAGGTAGCAAAAGTTTAATGTACTACTAGAGCAAGGAGTAGCAGGTTGAGGAGAGTACCAGTGAGGTTGTATATTAGAGTATGTGATGTAAGCTTGGGGTGCTCGAGACTTGGGTTGAGAAATTGGTGATGCATGTTGGAAGCAAGGGGTGAGTTGCAATGATAGCAAGGAGTTAAGGTGGAAACTCGGGTGCCGGGATGGTTGTAGTACCTTAATTCCTTGTAGGCTGCATTGGAGTGCACTGGGTTTGAACCTGGGAGCAGTAACCAAGGGGGAGCAGTCAACTGATAGGACTAAGATGTGCAGATCTTTAGTCATGCAAGCAGGCCTGATACATGGTATCTGAGGTAGTATGATTGGGGGTTCAGTGAAGGAGTCTTAGGTTCTTTCAGTGTTCTCAGTTACGGGGGTCATTAAATGAGGTATTGTTCATGGGGAGACTGATACACAAGTGTATTAGTCCTCATGTATCAGATATGTATACAAGTTTCAACGGATTGGGTACTTAAGAGTTCAGTTGCAGAACGTAAGTTAATGTTAGCTATAGCTAAGGGGATAGATAAATACTTAAGTATCAGTAATTCAAATATGGAGAGTATGTGCTTATGTGAAGTTTGTGTATCATCAATAAGTATCAGTGCACGGTACCAAGTGTATGTATTCATGTTCTGTAGGGTACAAGAGTATTCAGGTTTCAGTAGGGTATGAGGTACCTGTGTACAGTAGACAGATGAGGAAGAAAGAGTCTGAAGTGCTTTGAGCCGATGTGAGATTAGTATCAATGGGTAAGAGTGTACCAGTGAGGTTCATAGCTGATATGAGTAGGGTTAGTGAGTGGGGATCCTATGCCTATTGTATAGTGTGGTACCAGACTTCCTAGTGTGTACTAAGTGTTAAGTGAGTGAGTATTTGAGTGTCGAAGTGTGGCATGGACATGTGAGGTAGGAGTGCTTAGTGTTAAGCTTGTGTGTAGCATTGATTGGGTGTATATATTGAGTTCAAATATTTGGAGTGGCTTGAGGAGTCTGCAAACTTAAAAACCTATGTGCACTGCCTTGTTGCAGATGTGCCAGGTCAGATTTTCCAAGTTAGTTTCTAGTTGGGTGTGGCATTGTTGACAACAATAAAAGATTATAGGTGTATAGTTAGTGTCAAGAGGGTATTGTTCTAATGAGTGGTGGTGTATTCTATTGGGTATAAGAGTAAGGAATTATATGTGTATAGCTAGGTAATGAATAATGGTTAGGTAATATAGTTGGTTAAGGTATTGGCGTCTAGATACTGGGTATATTTAAGGTACTATAAGATACCAGTATGAATATATGGCTATATAGTATATTATTATATTTAGTATATTATACTAACTAGTATGGCTTAGAAAACCTATAGATAGCATGATATAGCTAGTGGGACTTAATAGGACAACTTGATAGGTATTTTGGAACCCGAATTTGGGTATTGACTTAGTTGGACCTAGTATTGATCAGTAAACCTTAGTATGACCTAGAAACCCCGTATTTAATTAGTTAATCATGCTCATTCCTTTAATTCATCATTTTAACATTGAATTTCCATATTAGGTCATTTTGATCCCATTTTGGACATCGATCCTCACACCTTGCTCAGGACCACAGGCGAGTACATTCTCTGACAGTTTTCATGGTTGATTACTTCTATAAATTGTAGTGTATTTCATACTTGATTCCGACACTATGGATACACGGGTTAGCACCCTAGATCCCCATCACGAGGAGTCGTGGTTGGAATCCATCGTGCTAGCTGGGGGATGGGGAACTATTAGTAGATTATGTGATCATATCCAAACATTATATGTACCATAGCTCACCCCACTTCTCACGTCGGGTGCAGCCTGACCACTTATATGCTCCATAGCTGTTATATATGATTAGCCTGACCACTATATGCACCATAGCTAACCATGCGGTTAGCCTGACCTAAAAGAATCATAGCTAATCATATATAACCAGCCTGATCCAGTCCCAAGCCGATCACATAATAAACTAATATTTCAAACACTTAGCTAGATGTTTTATCTTTATTCAGATTACTTGTTCTAGCATTCACTATTTATTGCTCATTGCTAGATGCTTTATTGTCTATTTCATTCTCCAGTACTTCACATGTTCAGCTGTTATTTCCATCTTGTATCTCTTACACTGTTTATAGATTTTGTCAATTTAATGAAACTGCTGTTAGTGCTTGTGCTTCGCTCCAATCCTGACTGGATAACAACATTTTCAGAGGACCTGGAGGACTTTTGCCCTACTCATTACGGCCCAGGAATAGAGGGAGATTTCACCCCAGAAATCCCAGAGGAGGTGCCTATCCTAGAGGAGAACTTACCAGCCTGTTCTTAGATTACTTTTCTGCATTATTGTTTAGACTGAGGCTGAGTTGTATTTATGTTATCTGTGACTTTGTGAGGTCATTTAGACCCAGGATTTGAGTTGGACTTCTTGTGGTTGGTTTAAATAAAACTCTTTTCAATTCTCATCGTGCCATTTTGTTTATAGTTGTGATTGAGTATATTATAGAATTGTGTTTTAGTTATCATTGTCCTCCGTACGGAGTTGAGACTATTGACAGAATATACTATGTTGTGACCTAGACAGCGTTCTACCGCCGATGCTGCGGCGTAGGCTGGACGTACCCACGACTCATGCCCAATTTCTGGGTGCGGGTCGTGACACTAATCTCTGAACTGGCGATGGAAGTGCCTGCTGCATGGGGCAGTCTCTCGCCAGGTGCTGTCCAGAGCCACATCTCTTACACTGACCCAAGCGAGTCCGACAATCTCTCGAAATATGTCCGATCTTCCCACAATAATTATATTAGGGTTTTTCCGAAATCTGGTACGGTCCGGCTCTGTGTTGCTGATGCTGTTGTGCCAAGGGACGTCTGATAGGTCCTCCCTGTTGTGTCCTGACTGGTCCCTGTTGTATCCTTGCTGATCCTTGTTGTGTCCTCAGCTGAGCTCCCCTTCCTCTGCTAATGGTTTCCTGAAATCTGGCCTCTGTCAGTAGCTCAGCGTAAGAGACTCGGGACTGCGAGCTTGTATAATGTTGTAGCTCCTGGGTCAGTCATCGTTGAAATCTCTTAGCCTTAGCCAAATCATTTGGTATCAAAGCAGCACCATATTTGCTGAGTCGACTAAACTCGGCATCATACTCGTCCACGGTTCGGTTCCCTTGCTCCAAGTGAAGAAACTGATCATACAAGGTGTCCCTGACAGTGTCCGGAAAGTACTTTCCCTCGAAGCACTCCAAGAACTGCTCCCAAGTCTGGTAAGTACCCAACTGGCGCTCCATGGATTCCCACCAGTGATGAGCATTACCATCTAGAAGCGTCCGTACACCCGTCATCCAAGGTCCGTGGGTAATTACGATGCCTCCAGTAGCTTTTGTGTGTGAGTGATCCAGCTAGTAGTCTCCTCCGGGCTCTCAGTGCCCTTGTACTGCCTTGCACCCATCTGAACAAAATCTTTTACTGATCCAACCTTAGCTCGAGTTGCTGGAGCTAGTGTTTGGGCTGGTACAGTAGCATGTGCAGCCATCCTCTCCAGTGCTGCCAAAAATTCTTGCCTCTGCTCGACTGCCTGCTGCCTCTGCTCGGCTGCCTGCTGCCTCTGTTCCTGTATCATCATCTGAAAGAATTGGAACATCTGCGCTTGGCCATTTTGCGGTACTGGGGCAGGTAGAAGGTTCCCAATAGGTGAAGCGGAAAGATCAGATGGAACTGGGGTGTGGGTCTGTCCATCTGGTCCCAGAAGCCTAGGAATCGCTGGGGTCCCTCCTTGAGTCTGACCATTGACTCCAGAAGTTGCGTCGCCATCGGCGGCAGTACATCCATTCTGTAAATCCATCTCTCTGTAGTTGATGTACGAAACGATTAGAAAACGTACAGGAATCAAACAGGATGCAAGTATTAAATAGGAAGGATGAATTTCAATCAAGCGTGGATGAGATCCTTATACTCTATTCCTATACGCAGGCTTGTTCGGTACAATTACGTAACCGAGACAATATATTCTTGACCTGCATGGGCCACCACAAAAAAACATGTCACGCTCCAGTCCCAAAATACGTAGGACTAGGAATACGTAACACGCCAGCAGTATGTATACGAACTCCAATATATGGAAATCATATACACACGTATGCTGTACATGAATATCCAATCCACATTGGTAAATATATGTCACAACAAGTCACACGCAGTTCTATATCTCATCCACAGCACAAATAATAGAATAAAGGAAATTAATAACTGAATATCAAAGAAGCAGTCTCAAATAGTAATCTCAAAGTGCAATAGTCGGGTGGAGACAAATCCACAGTAAATCGACTATAATAAACTACTAAAGAGAGAAAAAAATAAACTCTAATATAAGAATAAATGTCTAGAAGAGAATAGCAACTAAAATCTCTAAACAGCTGCAAATGAATCACATATAATCAGAAGATAAGATCGTCTCAGACTGATAGGTAGCGTCAGGTCCAGGTCCATACTCCTGTTTATACGATTTTCTAGGAAGGGGGTTTTACATCAAATGGTAAGTTGGTAAGTCTCACCGTGTTTCCTTTTATATCGCATGACGCACTGCCACACGAGTTAGGCTATTTAATGTTTACATGAAACTGATCCTAAGGAACTAGAAAGATAACATAATAGTTGGTGCACAGAACCTATATTACGTATTTAGTTTTGTCGAGCGGGCGAGTAGCCTCCCCACCAGTGCATTCAATGTACTGATAATCCACCAGTTCGTTTGCAGGGTATGGGAGAAGCTCGTTCGGTGCGGATGCCTCCTTCATGCGTGCTAAGGCATGGAGTTCACTCTGAAGCCTTGGAGCATTACGTCCGGAACAGAAGCATATATACAAGACATAATATTGGAACATCGCCTGAACATTCGCCTGTACAATCATTCCACAATTGTAGCCACTTGGCACGTATTTACTGTTTCAGAGAGAGAGTGATATGAGCGAATTGTAATCTCGGCCAAGCGCCGCCTGTAATACTTGTTTATATCAATAAAGAGCTTGTTTTACTTTAACTTGTGTTATTCAAGGCTTCCGCTATTGTCGACTCAGTGAACTTGTTACCGATCACCTATGCTTTTATGACTCTGCTGCACTCGGACAATCTGTGCGACTCTGTGGCTTAGAACTCTTACCGCCAGCCAATGAACCACAGTCTTGCACGGGTGTGGCTCATGCTCATGCGACATCATACCTGGATGGGTCAAAGTGATCATTCCGCGGGAGCGCTGGCGCAGTCATTCTCGCCTAGCGGGGACGGCCGATTTAGCCTGCGGGAAATCGGGGTGTGACAACTGTTAGGGAAAGATGGCTGTAGTAGAGGAGTCAGGGACGAAGGCTCAGGTAGGTCAATGTCATGGGGAAGTCGGCTGCTCGGCGGTGGAGTCAGGGTACTCAGGCGGTAGTCGACGGCCGAAGATGGGAGTCGGGTGTGAGGAGGAAGATGATGAAGTTTAGGTTTAGTTTGTAGTTTAAAAGAGATGGTTATGATGATGTAGAAAAATAATAGAGAAAGAGTTTTGCATAAGGAGAGAGAAGATGGTGATGCTAGCCTAGGGATTAGGGCCGGCCATATGTTCCTAGGGATGGGGTTTGCTTATTTTTACATAAAAAATTGAAGGGTGGAGATGTTGTTGGGTTGAATGGAGGGTGGAGATGGTTTAAGGGGAGAGGTTTGAGTGTTGCATACTCCAAAAATAGGAAAAATTATATTTATGACCGGTCAATGAGAAAAAGGGATACTTCTTTATATGTTGGGTCTAATGGTGTGTGGACACCTCACTACACTTTTGCATAAAAGTCCCCAACAATTAAAAATTGCACAAAAAGTGGGATTTGGATTGAATGAGGGAAAATACCATGTTTGGTATGATTTAGTGGATAAGAAGGGTGTGTGGAGTTTAGTATGAACCTTGAGGGTGTAAGTGGGGGTTTGGCTTGGTGTTGGGTCTAGTTTTGGGTTAAGTTGGGTCCTTACACCAATTTAATTAAAATTAATATAAATGGTATTCTAAAATTAATTGGAAGTACATAAGGTTAAAATTAGGTAGGACACAAGTATCATGGACGTAGAAGACTCAGAATAGAATATTATCATAATTTGGGTTACACAAAATGGATCGAGATTGTGTCTCCAATTTTGATTGGAACAGACAAGGATGCAAGGTTGGATTTATTTAGAATTAAAAATAAATGTCTGCAACTAAAATGAAGCACAAAAGAGCATATTTATGAGTTACACAAAGATCAGAATAGAAAACTGGCACGTCTAGGACAAGGGTGTGAAATTTATTGGAAGGTAAAAGCTAGTATAGCGCTCCAATTATCAAAGCAACGGTAAGGTACAATAATGAATAAAATCATAGTAATAAATTATAACCTCAATAATTAATCCCAAAAATTACTAATTAAATCCCTAATCCCATATTTCGGTCAGGGGTTCATCTAGTGGACTTTTAGGTCTAGTATACTAACTCATGCATCAAAGAACACTATATATATACACATATCATGCAGTTATTTAATAAAATAAATATACACAATACTTATAATAAATAAAAAGATAAAAATACCCCTATTTTAGGATGTGGTAGTGACACAAATCTTTATCTCTATCTCATCCGGAGGCGTGCATGGAGGATGCTTTGATCATGCACAAATGGAGTCAGCTAAACCTCTTTCATATGCTCTTCTGTCTCCATGGTGCCATCAGCAGGAGGAAGGCTGGATGGGTGAGTAGTCTCAGGTCTAGAACTACTCATCCCAAGAGTCAGAGATGTGATTGGTCGTTACATTGGAGTACTCTACGATGAGGATCCGGAACTAGTAGCTGGTACCGGAGGGATACTTCATCTAGAGGATCTACCTCCGAATGATCTGTGTCGTCCTGTCATACCTGATAATAACATATGATGATAAAACAAATACACAGACTTATAACAGTCCATAAAAATAGATAGACCTGGAGCAACCCTCCGTTAAATTTCCTGGATACGAAATATCACAAAAGTATATAAAATATCACAGTCACATAATAAGCATAATATAAAAGTATCACAGTCACACAATAAGCATAATAAAAGTATCACAGGGACACAATAAGCACAGTAAAAGTATCACATAAGTCTTACGCAATTTCTCAATCTCTCAAAGAAATCCAATACGCTGGGGTAGAACCCAGACCCTCAGATATACTTCGCATAAGAAGCTTCTAGGTGATCAATCTCCCTTATAGGTGCTGGGTGACTGGAACTCCCCCTCTGAGCTGGTGCCTGTCCAACAGTAGAAGATACCACTTCCTCCTTAACAGTAGAAAATGTCACTTCCACCTTAATAACAGCTTCCAATTTAACAGTAGGAGGTGTCACTTCCTCCTTATTTGTCACCTCCTCTTTAACAGTAGGAGGTACCACTTCCTCCTAACGGTAGGAGGTGCCTCTCTCAAACGATGTGCATGTGCTCGGGTCATGGGTGCCATCTGGTAAGATAGATAGAAACAAAGAATATAATTGATAACATATATAAATATATGTATCCATACAGTAAAAATAGATATTACATTCCACATTAAAAATACAGTACATGACTAGATTTCTAAATAGATTTTATTTTATTTGCAATCCTCTTCTGAAAATTGATCTTCTTCGTTTTTCTCGTCCTCATCTTCCTCTTCCTCCTCATCTTCACTTTCATCTACTTCGTCTTTCTCTTCGGATAATTCTACCTCTTCTACATGATTAGACGTGTAATGAGGAACTTTCGTTGATTCCACATCTATAATATTTGTTATAATAGGTAGCTCATCCTCCTGATAAGCTATTTCGTTAATGTCAACGATATTTTTAGCTTTCTTCTTGCATACTGCCAATCAGTCTGACCTCATTGTTACTCGTTTAATATAAGTTGTGAAGTATACGAGCTGAGCCTGACTTGATAGGATAAATGGTTCATAGCCTTGATATTGACGCCGGTAGTTTATATCCACAAGATCATGCTTGTCTATTTTATAACCTTGATCATGGATCGGATCAAACCAATCATACCTAAATAACACGTTCTTAGCAGGCTCTGTTCCATAATTATATATCAACTCCACAATCTCTCATAAGATGCCAAAAAAATTATTACCTGGATCGACATCTTTGTAGCTCGAAGATCTGATATACAAACAACTATTTTTAATAGAATCAAGATCCAAGAAGCTGTCTCTTATCGAGGCTTTTGTTGACTTGAACTTAAACCCATTCACACAGTAGTTTAGTGAGATTTTGATGGCATAAATTAGTCCCTTGTCTAGAGTTCTAATAGACTCATTCTCTAGTGTTGTGTGGGGACGATCGACCTAAATACGAAGAAACGATATTAAGTTCAACGTTCTGTTAATTATTATGAAAATGTATACACAAAAAGATCCTTACATATGCACTCAACCAAGAAGGTAAATAAAGTCTCATTTCTTGTTCTACTTCTTCTTCTATTATGTATGGTCTCATCGACCTTACCTCATCATTAAATGTCTTGAAAAACAACAAAATATTACCCGATTAGTGTAACAATATTAGCGTATAATATTACATTAAGGTGACTTAAACGTTGGCATATTAATTACTTACCCCTCTAGCTTCTCTACTTCATCCTTGTCATAGTTAAGTAATATATACAACTGACCAGACCTTAGCTCGTCGTCATTCAAATATCTCTTCATCATTTTGCCCAAAGGCTTACCGAAAGTATTGAATACTTTCAGTATTACATCATTAGATTCCTGATATCCGTCATCGTTTCTCGGAGCTCATGTTCTATTAGTAGCAATATACGGCTTGAAATACATCGAGCAAAAGTTGGTAATCTCCTCAAGAACATAGGCTTCATAAATAGTACCCTCGATCCTAGCCTTATTTTTTACCTTTTCCTTTAGGTGGTTCAGTTGACGCTCGAACGGGTACATCCACCGATAATCGACAGGCCCACTAATACGTACCTAGTAGGAAAGAAGTGTAGGATCAAAATATAATAGAATATACTCTAGAGGGGGGTGGATAGAGTATGTAGTAGAATTTAGCAAATAAAAAAACTTTCCAGCAAGTTATACAAGTATCATGACTGCTATATATGTGTCACAGATATAAGTATGTGTCATAACTATAGTAACAGTCTAGCAATTGTGTTATAGGTATGTCACAAATATCACAGTATAAGCCAAAGTAAAGTAAAGAGTGAGAAAGCAAACACAAACACAACGATGTACCCTGGTATCCCTTAATATGAGGACTAATCCTGGTGGGAGGACTCTAGCTCCCAGTTGGAATCTACTATACGAATGGAATATAAGCTTTGATCCGAAGGCTTGCCAACTTCTTACAGACACGAGCTTTAATCCGAAGAGCTCGAAGACTTCAAGTGTGAAGTAGAGAACTTCTAAACAATCTTCTGATTATGACTCTCTGACTCTATTTATAAGATTACTCAAAGGAGAGTTCGGACAGAACTCGGCTAGAGTTCATTTGCAAAATATCAGAAAATAGACGTTGTATCCGAAACTACAGGGAGACCAAGTTTCTGAACAAAACGTCCACTAAGGCCAAACTTCGGATGAACTCGGTCCAAGTTCTGTTCCCTTAGTTCAAGGCCAGAACATAAACTGGGTTGAGTTTTGGGTCCAACTTAGCTCAACCAAAATATAGGATTTTAGGCTATTTCAAGTAGGCTATTTTGAAAATAATTTAGGGTAGCCTAATTGCCAATACGACGTGGTGTACCGTATATTCCTAGACTCAATAAAATAAAAAATTATATTGTATACAGGAAAATAAAAAATAGACACAACGACGAGAAGCAGCTCTGAACAGTTGATGTTTCATTCATAGCAGTACATGTGAAAAGCATCGCAGTAGCTTATATCGAGACTAGGTTAGATCAATTATCAAAATTGGTTCGACCATGACCAATGGGCCAACAATCTCCCCCTTTTGATAATTGACAAACCTTGACCGATATAACATCTTGATTGAATTGATTTGAAAGTCAATTATACTGTTACCAATTATAGTCACCATATGTTGTATCTTTTTCTCCCCCGTTGTCATTTAGCAAAATTTCTAGAAAAAGAAAGCTCCCCCGCAAAATGTGCTTACAAAAAAATAGACAAGTGAAGAAAAAATAGATTGCATATATTTCACAGAAATAGAGCATTTACAAAATGCAGTAGCTATATATGAATGCTAAGCGAGACAAGAAAGTTAATATGCATATAAATAGATAAAACTTAAATAGATAAACTTTTGAGTATATCTAACTGAAAGAGTTTCACCATACACAAAGTACTATAACTGAAATGCATAAATAAAATCTAATCATTGGAATGTAAAAGATATTTCCAAGATAGTCTATTAGAGCGATAGTCTAGAGGTCCCGTGGACATGAACCAACACCCAGGAAGATACGATGTAGTTTGGTAATAGAGGAGTACCAATATAATTTAGACGTAGTACTTTTTGAGGAACTTGTCGTTGATAGGCATCAGGAGCAAGTCACCGTTGGGTTTTGTTAGCCGGTATGCACCGTTGGAAAACACAGTTTCCACAACGATCGGGCCTTCTCAATTAGGTTAGATTTTGTCAACCGTCTTGTGAGTTATAACCATCGATCTTCTTACTGTTAGGATGAGATCACCCACTTAAAATATTCTCTATTTTACCCGCTTGTTGAAGGCTCCAGAGAGACGCACTTGATACAACTCTATACGTTGTTGAGCTAATAGTCGTTTCTTGTCGAGTGCTTTTAACTCCTGTAACTGTCAGCGGTAGTTATCGTCCGTGGTTAGTTGGTTGGAGAGAGCTACTCATAGTGAAGGGATTTGGATCTCCAGCGGGAGTACCACCTCACTTTCGTACACCAAAAAGAATGGCGTGTTCCTAGTAGCTGTCTGAACTGTTGTACGATTGGCCCAGAGATATTCATCCAGCTTCTCGTTCCAGCCGTATTTGTTGGAATACACAAATTTCTTGAGGAGCTTGATGATGGTTTTGTTGAACACTTTCGCCAGACCGTTTGTTGCGGGATTGTATGCCGTGGAGGCTATGTTTTGAATTTGATTCTTGTCACAATGCCGATAAAAGGCGTGACTTGCGAACTGTGAACCATTATTGTGGACGATCCTACACGGCAAGCAGAAACAATATATGATGTGATGCTTGACGAAGTTAATTATGTTTACGATTTTGACTTCAGTGAGCGGAACAGCTTTTGCCTATTTGGAGAAGTAGTCAGTGATTGCCAGGATAAATCGATGTTCTTTTGATGAAGGCAGACTGATTGGCCTGATGATGTCCATTCCCCATACCTCAAATGGCCAAGATGCTATTGTTGGATACAAGAACTCAGATGAATGGTGGATGAAGTTCGTATGGATTTGACATGCTAGGCATTTTCTTACGTAATCGACCGTATCTGCTACCATCGTTGGCCAATAGTAGCCTATTCTTCGAAGAAGGTCATGTAGCTTTAGACCGGGTTGATGCGCCCCGCAGACGCCGTCGTGAGCTTCACAGAGGCCTTATTTTGCCTCTGTATTTGACAGGCATCAGAGCAGAAGGCCATCGTGGGACCGACGGTACAATATTTTGGTCTCCGTGTGGTAATAGAAACGAAGGGAGCGTCTTCTGATTGAAGTAGCTTCCTTTGGGTTTTCAGGAAGAATTTCATAGACTACATAGTCGATGAATGCAAGCCTCCAATCTTGAGTATCGGTGTCGACCTCTGATGTATGGCTGAGGGATAAGCATAGGTTGCTTTTGGGATATACCAGCTCTTGACCTATCACTATGATTAACTGATGGGTGTTATCTGGAACTGCCAAGGAAGCAGCAAGGCTGGCAAAAGCGTCTGCCTTAATGTTTTGCAACCGAGGGACATGCTCAATAAAGAATATCATGAAAGTCACGATGATGATGTGTGAAACTTGGTGGTAGGGGATCAAGTCTTCATTTTGGACTTTATATACTCCTCGAACTTGATTGACGATAAGCTGAGAATTATCGTAGGCTTCCAAGTACTCTACTTCGACTTATTTGGTGAGATGGAGTCCGATGATTAGAGCGTTGTATTCAACTACATTATTGGATCATTGCTCTATGAGAGAGTATGCACGATTGATGATGATGACGTATGGGAAGATTAATATTATCTCGACCCCAGCGATGATGTTGTCTTTAGGCCCTGCTCTTGAAGCACCATCAAAGAACATTTGCTAAACCGCTTCGTGTGAGGTGACATTGGCGTCTGCCACTTCATCTGGAATATCTTCATAGAGCTTTGAGGTTTCTGACCCAGGATGGGCTGCCAGAAAGTCGGCCAATGCCTGACCCTTGACGGCCTTCTGTGGGATGAATACCATATCATATGGAGATAATAGTATTGCTCAGGTAGCTAAGCGGTAACTGAGTGCCCCAGGTTTGGTCATGAGGACCCTGAGGGGATTGACTCACGAGATTACATTAATGGTTTGTCCAGTCACCTACTGTTGAGTTTTCTGGATGACGAATATCAGCGTAAGGCACTCTTTCTCGATGACGGTATATCTATGCTCTGGACCGACCATCATCCGGCTGAGGTAGTATATGGCCTGCTCTTGACCTGAATTACTATTCTGGGCTAACAGGGTACCGAGAGAGTGATCCATTGCGTGTACATAGAGCAGGAATGGCTTTCCCATGATCGGGGCCACCAGCACAAGAGGGTTTGATAGGTATTATTTGATGTTATCGAATGCTCATTGTCATTCTTTATTCCAAACAAAGGAGACACATTTCTTCATGAGTTATATGAACGGTCGGCAACGTCCAGAGAGGTTTGATATGAACCTCCTGATGTATGCCAACCTTCCTTGGAGGCTGCGGAGTTCCTAGAGGTTCTTTGACGGATGCATCTCCAGGATGGCCTTGGTCTTGTTGGGGTCTATGTGAATACCCCTAGAAGTGATGATGAAACCCAAGAATTTGTCGCTGAAGACTCCCAAAAAGGACTTGGTAGGGTTCATCTTGAGGTGGTGTGCACACATTAAGTCGAACATAATCCTCAGATCTTGGAGGTAATCATCTTTGGAGCGACAATTGACGGCGATGTCGTCGACGTAGAATTCTACCATCTTGCACAGATGTTCACAAAAAATGGTGCTCATAGCTCACTGATTTGTAGCACCTGTGTTCTTCAGGCCAAAAGGCATGACTGTATAGCAGTATATGCCAATCAGGGTCCGGAATAATGTATGTTTCTCATCGTCGGGAAATATCTTTTTTTGGTTGTAGCCTGAGAGGCCATCCATGAAGGACATGCGCTCGAAGCCATAAGTGTTGTTGATCATTACATCGGTGATTGGAAAAGGGAATTCGTCTTTGGGATATGTCGTATTTAGATTACGAAAGTCGATACAGACTCGGATCTTCCTATTCTTCTTAACGACAGGCACGATATTGGCTACCCCGTCGGGGTATTTTTTTTGCGGATGAAGCCACTAACTATCAGCTTGTTGACTTCAGCTTCGATAAAATCTATCACATCTGGCCAGAACCGTCCCTGTTGTTGCTTTAATGGTTTAGCGTCTGGCCGACTGTTGAGTTTGTGGACAGTAATTTGGTTGGCGGCTTGACTTGCGCCAGGTAGACATCGACATTTTACAGTGCCTCACTCAAGGCAGCCTGAGTGTCTTTAGAGAGCCACAAAAGCTTAAATAGTGACAATTTTGTCGGAGTGTGGGCTAGTTGTACTAAGATGTCAAAATTATAGGGCCTTTCCAGCCGTTGTGGTGCATCCTTGCGCAATGGATTATCGAAGCGCGTCTCTTTCTATTTAGACTTGTCCACCGGTAAGGGCTAAGATGGCCCGGGAGTAATGGTGGTAGGCACGTCAACTGGGGGTATATCATCGTGCATTAGTTGGTATATTGCTCCTGACCTTGTTGTACCTACTGCTATCTCTTCAGCCGAGGAGGAAACTGTGTAACAGGTCTTAGATTTCCTTCCTTTGGATTTGACGGTGGAGAATATCGCCGGCTGTGTCAAGTCTGGCACGAGGTCGGAACGGACTCACATGACCTCCCCATGTAGTGTGGCAAAAGGTATTTGCTCGGCCGTTTGGTCTCGAGCTGGTAGAAGGTTGACCACTTTCATAGTCGCCTTAGGGACCGGGACTACTCCGTCTTGAACTTCCGTAAGTGGGAAGTTGCCAAACTGGAGGGACACCATGTTGGCAGTGACCGTCAAGTCATCGAAGTCTAGGGAAAGAGCCTTGGTGTCTATCAGATGTTGGATATACCGCTTCAGGGTATAGCACTCCTGCGTCGGGTGAAGGACGTAGCGGTGGAAGTGGCAGTACTTTGGGTTGGCAATCTCTGCTGCCTCAGGCTGACGTCTGATGTCGGGGAGAAATATTTTGCCTCTCTGCATCAGCATGTCAAAGATGGGTTTGATATCAGCATATTCGAAAGAGTAAGTCTCCTCCGTCTTTGGAGGTTCTGCCGCCTTTTGCTCGGGCTTCTTGGTCAAGGTAGCGACCATAGCCTGTTTCCCCTTTTCGTCGCAGCGGCTATTGCTGCTATTATTGTTGTTGTTGTTGTTATTTTTGCTGGGACACCTGCCCTTTTTTTCAGCAGTAGGGATATGGATCCCCAAGTGGCGAGCGTCCTTGAGCTTTTTCTCAGCTCTCACAATACTGACAATGAATGTTGTCCAGTCTTTGAACTGGCTCTCGCCCATCCAGAGGTTGATTGCCTGAAGCATGTTCTTCCGACATATTTCTATTAGTGTGGCCTCGAGATTGCCAAGAGGTAACCTTAGTGCGGACTATCAGAACCGTTCGATGTAGTTTCATGTTAGTTCCTTTTCCCCATGGGCGACGTCCATCAGAGAAGACATCGTCATATTATTTCCTGCCTCATAGAATCTGTTAAGCAACAAACACTTAAGGTCATCGAATGATGAGATACAGTTATCTTCGAGATACAAAACCAATCAAAATCTACCCCCGCCAATGACCCGACGCAGAGCCTGGTAAGGATAACATCATTGCAGGGTAAGTGTCCCGTGGTGATATCGAATTAGCTCATGAAGCGGCGAAGGGAGGATTTTCCTTCAAACATGTTAATGTTGAAGGGCTTGTACTTGGGCGAATATGGTACATCCCTCTACTCTATGGGGTATGGTTGACATACCCCGAGATCATGGAGTGAGTCCCGGCTGCTCATGGAGTCCAGGAAAGTTCAAAGTTCTTGGACCTCCCTCCTTGCTTCCTTAGCTTCATCTCCAACTGAAGGTGCCGACAAGCCAGGTAGGATAGGACCACCTTTCGCGGATGGAGTGGTCGTATTTGAATCACCATTGGTCCCGGGGTCCAGGTTTTCTTGCCCGGAGGCTCTTATCGGTTGGGAGGCCATGTTTGCCTTGATCTCCAGCATTGACTGGTCAAATCTTGCTTTGATGCGCTCATTGTATGCATCATAGCTTCGACCATCTCGAGGCACTTTCGATCAGTGGGGTCTTCATCGCTATCTCCGGCCATGTATACTGTCCTCATACGGAAAGAAATTGAGGGAGCAGTGGATGCAATGCTCCCTATCTCGTACCATTGTAGTAAGTAGTTTTCAAGAAGGGCGGGACCCGTTGTGTATTCAGAGGGAATACTACCACCAGCGTAGAAGACTGTGTCATCTTGGTGGGAGTAGCTACCCTCCGGGATCTCAGAGTCTGTTCCTTGAGAATCGTTTTCTCCTAGGAATGCTGGGTTGTTGCGTACGTCCAGGGGGACACTACCCCCATGTTGGGCCACCTCCAAAGGTTCTGAGGAAGAACTACCCCCAGGGGATGACATCTTCTTTCTTGAGCAGGTTCCTTAGAAGACGCCTTCCGTAGGTGCCGTTGTCATCCCTCCTGGTAATCGCCTTCGCGATGCAGTGGTAGAGAGCGTCGGACTGTATGTGTTTGACTGCTTTCTTTCATTGGCGGCGGAAATCTTTCCAGTTGAGTAGCATGAGACGAAGAGCAACTCCCCCTCTGCTGATACTTCCTCCTGATCCCCGGGTTGCTGTCGGGTAGGTGTTTTTTGGTGCAGTTGCTGGAAGGTCGACTGTTTGTCTGTGAGTACTGCTACTTTATTGCAGCACCAGTTGATAATGATGTTGGTGCAGCTATGCCTCAGAGTGGGCACGTCGTATGCCATAATTGTTTCCCTTGCTTTGTATTTGTGAGTAATCATGTCACGCAAATCATGCGAAGGGTATTTTACCTTTTCATCCTCTTTGTGAGTCCGGGTATCCCGGGCACACGGATGTGCAAGTACCGTTTTGCTCCCTGGCATGGGGTTCGTACACTAACTTGCCCCGAGGAATCGATAGAAGGCTTTTGAGACTAACCCTGTCCATTGGTCCCTATGGAATGGATGCATGGGTCAGTCCTGTACAACTTTCCTTCAGAGGATAGCGTAATAACTAGCGATGCATGTTGGCGGTCGATCGTATGAGCAGTTGCTTGAGGTTGATGTGCTCATCCTGTCCTAGATTTTTTAGCTTAGCTATTGCAGGTGCGTACTATAAAGAGTCCAGTTTTGGGTATTCACCATTCTCAGTGGGTTGCATAGGATCGGCGCCGTACGAGATACGGTCGAAAATAGAGGTTCTATTGCTATTGGGGCTGGATGTGGTATGTCGTCTGCAGTTATGAGTTGATGTCGCATGGACAGTCTTATGGGGCCTCACCCTTGGCCGCATAGAAGCTGTCTCAGCACCAGGATGTCTGACATCGTATTATTTTCATCTACCAGAGTCTGGGTGCCGAACAGTCTCTGCGTCAGCCCAGGATGTCGCATAGATGTGGATATTATGGGTTCTCGTCCGATGATCGTCATGGGCAACAGAGTGAGAGGTTGGAAGTGTCTACTCCATAGAGGGGTAGGGCGCAGCGGCCTTGGCCACCCACGTTCTATGGGTCTTCGGGTAGGGAGCACCCTTTTGGCTGGAAGAGGCTGTCGTATTGACAGTGGCCACATGATGTGCGGTCCCTGCGGCATAGAGAGAGATGGGGAGCTCATGCTCCATAGTTGGGTGAGGATCAGAGGCCTTTGCCACCCACTTCCTGTGGGTCTTCTTGGGCTTTGCTTGCCTTGGAGAAGGACCCGAGCTATCCCCGAAGAGCATATCCTTGAACACTTGCTGGTCGAAACGGACCACCAGCATCTTGTGTCGAGCTGAGCTTGGCCGTATTAGACTGCGTCACCGACTTCTCAACAGAGGATATGGAAGTCCCCAGCAGAGTCGCCACCATGGTTTGCCATTTAATATCAAAACAAGAACTGGGAGAACTAGATTTGATTAACAAATTAAGAGAGTACAAAGAAGAGTCCTAGGAGACAATCTAAGTACAAATTTATTATCTTGGGGGTGACGATGTAGGGTTAGGTGTGCAACAACTATCTTTACACCATGGACGATCCGATGCGAAAGCTCTTCTCTCTCTCCCTGAAGTGTTGATTCATAGATAGCCAGCCAGCATTTTATCCGAGTCTAGTATCCTACAATTTATAGTCATATTTGAGGCCGCATGGATTTTAGGACGCATGGATGGCAGGGTTGGCCACGTGTCCCTTCTCAACGGAAGGGTGCTACAGCAATGCACAGGAATCCGGGCTCCGCTTCCATGTGAACATTTATTGGATTTGTTTGCTGAGTATCTGGACGGTTCTTAAATATGTAGGCACGACTTGGTCAAATGGATACGTGACCGCTATTTGGTTGGAGAGGACCACTCAGTTGTAACAATAATACTTGGTCGTCATAGAATCTGGGACACATGTAGCCAAAGATGCACGGGACGCACGAAGTCTAGAACACACGGGGCCAGAGATGCATGGAACACATAGAGTCTGGAAAATATGGGCCAGAGTTGCATGGGACGCATGGAGTCTGGGATGTGTGGGCCAGAGACGTATGGACCGCATGGAGTCTGGAACGCATGGGCCAGAGCGGCATGGGTTCTTTTTGTTGTGTTGTCTACGTGGCTCTGCACCATCCTCGGGACTTCTTTCTCTTAGCGTGTTCTCGTCCTTTGAGGCCATCAAAAAAATATTTTTTGTCAGAATTCTGTGTCTGGTGCAATCTTTGTTGTCAGGACGTCATGTCAGGTCGACCTACGGCCAGTTGTCATGACGCTTGTTTGGATCGTATGGGTATCTCTTTTCGGGGCCGTATGGTGTCCATGCGGTCCATCATCTATTAAGTTTTATTTGGGGTGCATGTACGTTGGGCGCATGAACGTTGGGAGCATGGACGTTGGTCGCATAGATGCGTCTTTTCCATGCTTCTATACGGATGACCATTAGTCTTGGGAACAAGTTCCCAAACTTGATTCCATTCGAATTGGTTTAATTCCTCTTGCATGGCTTCTATCCAGTAATTATCACTACATGCTTCTTAAATATTTTTAGGCTCAAGCTATGAAACAAAAGCTACACTAGATACAATATCTCTATTAGAGGAACGAGGACTTACACCTTTTGTGATCTCACATATTCCTAAGTCCTTGGGGTGATCGTCCATGAATTTTATCCTCTTTGGCAGATTCTCCAAGTAGCTAGTACTGGGTTCCGTTTCGGTTGGTGCTTTATTTGATGTACCGATATTTTTATCGTTACTATCATTGTTCGTTTCATTGTTCATCTCATTAAAGGAGACATTGATTGATTCTTCAATCATCATTGAGTTCTTGTTGAAGACTCGGTATCCTTTGTTCTTGGTCGCATAACCAGAAAAATACCTTCATCAGCCTTTTCGTCAAATTTGCTTAAGTTATCTTTGGTATTGAGTATGAAATATTTGCATCCAAAGATCTTAATGTAGAAAACAGAGGGAGTTCTATCAAACCATAATTCATAGGGAGTTTTTTTCGATTTATGTCGAATCAAAACTTTATTCAAAATATAGCACGCTGTATTGACAGTTTCTGCCCAGAAATACTTAGGTATGTTGAATTGGTTTAACATTACTCTAGCCATTTTGCTAAGAGTTCTATTCTTATGTTCTACAACACCATTCTGGGAAGAATCAATTAGCATGTTACCAAGATGGCTCAAGTAGTCATATTTATATTGGTGTAATTGCTTGAAAGATGACATTTGTAGCTTTGCAATCACTAACGCTCTCCTTGGTGCTAAATCTCGTCACAAAGTGTTCTACTTACATCATTAGGCAGAAACTTTGGTATCCAAGATTTGGATCCATTTTTGTAAGCTTTTGGATTCACATAAACTTGTTCATACTAAACAACTGTTTAATATTACACTATTGTGAAATGTGTCCTTTCTGTCCACAATAGTAACATGTAGTGGACATTAGTGTTACGTGTAGCATGGTGAGTATGACTAGTAATGTGGTACATTGTGTCTTGCGTGGATACTTGTAATAAAAAGCATGATTGTGAGAAGCTTTAGCTTTGCTTGCTTCCTTTACAGATAATTTGTCATATGTGACTTTGTGATGAGTCACATGACTTGTGTTAGATTGAGTCAAAGGTTGCATTACCTATTTCCCAATCTAATCTCTAAATTTTTAGAGTTAGCATATAAATCATCATATTTAATAGTAAGAGCATGAATCCTTTGTGAAGCAATAAAATACTTCTTCTTTTATGTTTATAATTCCTTCTTACGATTAGCATTTTCTTAAGTGCTTTTCTCAATGGATACAAGTGCCTCATGCAATCTAAGCTCAAGTGTGGAAATCTCAGCAGATTTATCAGAAAAGGAAGTATCTTTAACTTCATCCAATAAACAAGTAAGCTTTTCATTATCAAGCTGATAAGACTTAATATCTTTTCTAGCTTGCTTATACTTATTCCTAAGCTTCTTGTAATCATCCAGTAAGTCATTGAAAACATCAGATAATTCATCGTAAGAAAACTCTTCAAATAAAGTATTATCTGTTACCTCGCTAACCATTAAGCATAAACCTGTAGTATGTCGAGGGCTTTCTTTTTCCTAATTGCTAGCTTCACTTTCGCACCAAATGTTTATATTTCTTTCTAAGATTTCTGCTCTCTCATTTGTTGATGTCATTAGGCATATGTTTGCAGTATTATGAGGATTTTTTTCTTCCTCTGAGTCACTAAATTTGCTCTCGTGCCATATGTTTGTGTTTGCACAGTTGCGAGAACTTTCTTCTTCTTCAGAATCACTATCTTCATTTTTATCTTGTTCTCATAAGTAATTTTGAGGAGATTCCATATCTCATGTGATGTCAAGCAAGTAGAGATTAGATCAAATACAATTTTATTTAAAGCACAAAATAAAAGATTTATTTCCTTAGCATCAAGGCTAGCTGCTGCTTTTTCTTCCTTCGTGTAGTCATAATAAGGTTTGTTAACTATATTAGAATTAAGAGGAGAAATGATAGTAGGCTTTTTGTAACCATCAATCACTATGGTCCAAAGTTCAAAGTCAAGTGATTTCAAATAAAAATACATACGTGTCTTCCAATAAGTGTAATTCGTACCATCAAACAGAGAAGGTCTGTTTGTGGATTATCCTTCCTTTATGTTAGCCATGTGATATAAGTGACACTAAAAGTATATTTAGGCAATAAACAAGTAAATAATAGTTCACTAAATAATAGTAAAAATATACCTAAGCAGGATGATGATAGGTATATAATAAAATTGATAAAAGCTATAAACCTGCTCTAATACCAATTGTAGGATCGAAATATAATAGAATATACTCTAGGGGGTGAATAGAGTATGCAGCAGAATTTAGCAAATAAAAAAAAATTCTAGCAAGTTATACAAGTATCATGATTGTTATATATATGTCACAAATATAAGTATGTGTCACAACTATAATAACAGTCTAGCAATTATATTGCAGGTATGTCACAGCTATCACAATATATGCCAAAGTAAAGTAAAAAGTGAGAAGGCAAACACAAACACAACGATGTATCCTTGTATCCCTCAATGTGAGGACTAATCCAGGAGGGAGGACTCTAGCTCCCTGTTGGAATCCACTATACGAATGGAACACAAACTTTGATTCAAAGGCTTCCAACTTCTTACAGACACGAGCTTTTATCCGAAGAGCTCAAAAACTTCAAGTGTAAAGTAGAGAATTTCTGAACAAGCTTCTGATTACAACTCTCTGAACTTCTAGACCGTACCGTATTGGCAACTGAGACTAGAGAATTGCAACTAACTTGGGATGTGAAAATGAAGGCTTTTTAGAACTCGTATACCAAAAGAGAAGAGAAGAGAAGATTGAAAGTTATTTGATTTTTAGAAATGTGAAATATCTTCTCTATTTATAGGATTACTCAAAGGAGAGTTCGGACAGAACTCGGCCAGAGTTTGCCTGCAAAATATCAGAAAATAGTCGTTGTATCCGCAACTGCAGGGTGACCAAGTTTCTGAAAAAAAGTCCACTAAGGCCAAAATTGGGCCAAACTCGGTCCGAGTTTTGTTCCCTTAGTTCAGGTCTAGAACAGAAACTGGGCTGAGTTTTGGGTCCAACTTAGCTCAACCAAAACGTAGAATTTTAGGCTATTTTAAAAATAATTTAGGGTAGCCTAATTACCAGTTTGATGCGGTGTACAGTACATTTCTAGACCCAATGAAATAGAAAATTATATTGCAGACAGGAAAATAAAAACAGATACGATGACAGGAAGCAGATCTGAACAGTTGATGTTGCGGTCGTCGCAATACATCTCAAAAGCGTCGTAGTAGCTTATATTGAGTCTAGGTTAGATCGATTATCAAAATTAGTTCGACCATGACCAATGAGCCAACAAGATGAATTGGCAAATGCTCCATGGAGTCAAAATATCCAGGAGGGAACACTCTTTCAAGCTTACACAGTGTTACTGCAAAGTCATTCTCTTAATTTTTTAGACAATCAACGATCAACTTGGTAGAACAAAGATCTCAGAAGAATGTACTAAGCTCTGTCAATGGATCCGAAACTACCTGTGGTAAGAATTTCTGAAATGCAATCGGAATTAACCTCTCCATGAATACGTGACAGTCGTGGCTCTTCATACCCGTCAGTTTGTACACCTTCGGGTCGACGCATCTTCTCATATTTGACACGTACCCGTCTACAAATTTTAGCCCCTAAATCCTCCTTGTCCAGTGAGAAAATTGTCTTAGGCTACTTATACTTCCCATTCCTTTCCTCTATCAAATGCAACACAGGACGTCTGCATATTTCTTCCAAGTCCAATATGCCCATTGGATTGTCTTTCGTCTTCTCTTTTATGTCCATCACAGTATTAATTATGTTAAACATATTCTTTTCGATATGCATGACATTAATGTTAGGTTTGATCAGATTGGTGCTCCAATATGGCAGGTCCCAGAATATGCTCCTCTTCGTCCAGTTATGAAGGTGACCAAATCTATCGTACTTGTACCCCTCAGTAGGCTCTTCAATAGCACTTGGTAAATCTTTAACCTCTTCTCATATCGTGTCTCCGAGCCATCTTGGAGGTGGATTTGCCTTCTCTATAATGCCGACACGAAATGCATTCATGTTTCTCCGGAACGGATGATCCGATGACAAAAATTGTCGATGACAATCAAAGAAGCATGGTTTTCTACCAAATTTTAATGCAATACGAACATGTGAGACGACCATGAGTGCTTCATCCAGATAATATGCCATAAGCCGAAAACTATTTGATGGTCCACATAAATATTGTCCTCATCTGAAAATTTTGCTTTTTTAAAATATCGTACGTGTTGGCGCCTACTTCCTACAGCTAATTCAACTCATCTATCAACAGTTGAAAGTACACATTGATATTCATTTTTGGATTGTTCGGACCCGGGATAATGACGATTAAGAACATAACCGGAGTCTTCATGCACATCTAAGGCAGTAGGTTGTACGGAAGATGATCACAGGCCAATACGAATACTGGGAGCCCAAAAGTCTGAATAGGGTAAAACCATCGGAGGAGAGCCCCAATCTTATATTACGCAGATTAGAAGCAAAATTAGGATACTCTCGATTGAAGTGATTTCATGCTTCTCCATCAGATAAGTGATAAATACTCCTTCAATCTGTTCTCGCTTGTGCCAACTCATATTTTTGGCAGTCTTCTTCACCATAAACAAACTCTGCAACCGCGATGTTAAAGGCAAATAGTGTATCGAATCGGTCGGCTTTCTTGCACCGGCAGACCTTCCTGTACCAGTTATATTATAGTGATCAATACCATAAAATATGCACACATCTTCATCCTTTTCGTCTTTATAGTACAACATGCACCCGTTACAACATGCATCAATTTTTTTTATCCCATCCAGAGCGATCTTACCAACCTCTTAGACTGGTAGAAGTCTTTAGGTAACTTAGCACCCGTCGACAAGATCTCTATAATCAACTCCATCAGTCGGATGTAGCATTCTTGCGACATATTAAAATTGGACTTGATGCTCAACAGTCTTATAACTGAATGATCCTCACAACTAGGATATAATTGAGTCATTGCATTCTCCATTAACTCCATAAACTTTGCAGCATCGATATTCGGTACCTTCTCAGCTACATCATGATTATCCGGATCGAAACTAGGTTCGGTAGGGTCGAAAACGATGTTCACGCATTCGTCGCTGTAATCAGCGTGGCTGTCGACATCCATATTCAGCTCCACATAAGGCTCCAACGCTAATGCTAAAGACACAAGTTCTCCGTGTGAGGTCTACTGATAGTAATTCGAGCTTGAAACCTCTCGAGTACAAATGATATGACACATCAACTTCTGAGTGATATTTTAAGTTGTAATATCTCACACACAGACACTTAATTTTGGTGTCGTCCATGTACTGAGGGAACGCCTTGGCGAACTGCAGGAATTGTTTTACCCCCTGTATGAGTTTATCTTGTACACCACACTTATCCTCATGATAATGGTTGTACATCCATGAACGATGATGTAGGTAGTAATTCATATCCATTTCTAGATACTTCTGCAAAGATTAATAGACATCGTTCAAGTATATTATCCATATCGTGATTCATGATTGTCCGTTTTATAATTTGTGACATGTGGACAACTCTGATTTCAAACCCTATTAAATAGGTGCTATCACGTGTTCATTGTCAACCATTCTCTGGAAAAAAATTCTACAAGCCAGTTAATGCTTTTAGAATTCTACCATATTTTCAAAAAATACTAAAAAATGCTAAGTATTATAAATTTTCTTTTCTACGATCTTTCGTTCATTGTTTATATAATTTTTTTACTCCTTTCGTTCTTTGTCTTTACTACAATTTTTTAAGAAATTTGTAGAACTCTAAAAGCCTTAAAGGCTTACAGATACAAATTTACTTTTCAGAGAACGAATGACATAGACACTTGACTTCGGAGTATCCAATATACACATAGGTCTTGATAACACTCTAGGTATTTGTGTATCATGTGAATATCACGTACTATGGTACATAATCTCATATTGATACTCTCTTATATCTTGACACTAGGATACAGTTTCAAATATCCATGACACTAACAATACTTGACACTTGGTATCTCGGTACCAACATACACTCTAGGCCACTCACTCTTGACACTCAACACATATTTAAACCTACTTTTATAACTGTATATTTGTATACCCTTGCATATCTATCTATCTATATAGATTATTAACCCTTACTAGCTCACTCATCCCTCACTCAAACAAATACACATACACACCTCTTACTTGGACACTCACACACACACACACACACACACACACACACACACACACGTGCACGCATACACATTCACATAAATAAACACATAATGCACTGTCTACACATACCCCAGCCCCCACTCTCTTGAACACACACTTATACACATGATATACTAGTACAAATATACCACCATCCACCCAAGGACACTCTACCACTCGACACCTATATATACACTACTAATTGACACTAGCTCACCATCAAATTGTATACTTATACATATGAATATATCTGTAGAAGCATGGAAATGACGCATCTATGCGCCCAATGTCCATGTGTCCCAAATAAAACTCAATAAATGATGGACCGCATGGACACCATGCGACCTAGAAAAGGGATACCCATGCGATCCAAACAAGCGTCCTGACAACTGGTCGCAGGTTGACCTGACATAACTTCCTGACAACAAAGATGGCGCCTGATACAGAATCCTAACAAAAAGGATTTTTTTGATTGTTTCGAAGGACGAGAATAAGCTAAGAGGCAGAAGTCCCAAGGATGGTACAGAGCCACATGGAAAACACGACAAAAAGAACCCATACGGCTCTGGCCCATGCATTCCAGACTCCATGCGGTTTATGCATCTCTCACCCCGTGTGTTCCAGACTCTGTGCGTCCCATTCGTCTTTGGCCACATGTGTCCCAGATTCTACGACGACCAAGTCTTGTTGTCACAACTGAGTGGTCCTCTCCAACCAAATAGCGAACAAGTGTCAATTTGACCAAGTCGCGCCTACATAGTTGAGAACCGCCCAAATACTCAGTAAACAACAAAATTCTAACAAATGTTCACGTGGCAGTAGAGCGCAGATTCCTGTGCATAGTTGTAGCACCCTTCTATTGAGAAGGGACACGTGGCCAACCCTGCCATCCATCTGGCTCGGCATCCATGCGACCATAAATATGACTATAAATAGTAGGGTACCTGACCCGGACAAGAGGATGGCTGGCTATCTGCGAATCAACACTCAAGGGAGAGAGAAGAGCTTCCACATCGGATCATCCACAGAGTAAAGAGAGTTGCTACACTCCTAACCCTCCATCGTCACCCCCCAGAAAACAAATTTGTACTTAGGTTCTCCTATGAATCTTCTTTATACTCTCTTAGTTTGTTAATCAAATCTAGTTCTTCCAGTTCCCGTTTTGATATTAAATGGCAAACACAGTGGCGACTCTACTGGGGACTTCCTTCTCCTCTGTTGAGAAGTCGGTGACGCAGTCCAATGCGGCAAAGCTCGGCTCGACACAAAAGAAGCGGGTGGTCCGCTTTGACCAGCAAGTGTTTGAGGACATGCTCTCCGGGGACAGCTCGGGTCCTTCTCCAAGGCAAGCAAAGTCCAAGAAGACCCACAGGAAGTGGGTGGCAAAGGCCTCTGAGCCTCACCCAATTACAGAGCATGAGCTCCCCGTCTCTCTCCATGCCACTGGGACCGCACATCATGCAGCCACTATCTATGTGGAAACCTCTTTCAGCCAAAATGGTGCTCCCCACTCAAAGACCCACAGAACGTGGGTGGCCAAGGCCACTGTGCCCCCACCAAGTTGTGGAGCAGACGCTTCCAGCCTCTCACTCTGTTGCCCATGACGACCTTCGGACGAGAACCCATGACGTCCACAACTATTTGTCGACCCAGCCTTCACAATAAGTCTCCTAACGTCATCCCGGGCTGACGCAGAGACTGTTTAGCACCCAGAATCTGGCAGAGAAAAATACTACGATGCCAGACGTTCTGGTCCTGAGGCCACTTTTATACGACCAAGGGGGAGGCCGCATAAGACTGCCCATGTGGCATCAACTCTTAACCGCAGACGGCAGGCCAGATCCGGCCCCAATAGCAATAGAACCTCTATTTTTTATCGTAACTCATGTGACGCCAATCCTATGCGACCCACTGAGAATGGTGAAAACCTAAAACTGGACTCTTCATACTATATGCCTGCGGTAGCAAAGCTAAAGAAATCCAGGATAGTGCGAGCACGTCAAGATCAAGCAACTGCTCATACGACCGACCGACAATAAGCATCGCTAGTTATTACGAGAGCCTATGATAAAAAGTTGTACAGGACTGACCCATGCGTCCAGCCCACAGGGACCAATGGGCAGGGTCAGTCTCAAAATTCTTTCATTAGTTCCCCAGGACAAGTTCGTGTACGAACCCCATGCCAGGGAGCAAACACGGCACCTGCGCATCCGTGTGCATGGGATATCCGAACTCACAAAGATGATGCAAAAGGTAAAATACCCTTCGCATGATTTGTGTGACGTGATTACTCACAAAAGTAAAGCAAGGTAAACAATTGCGGTATACGACGTGCCCACTCCGAGGCACAGCTGTGCCAATATCATTATCAACGATTGCTGCAATAAAGCAACAGTACTCACAGACAGGCAGTCGACCTTCCAGCGACTGCACCAGAAAGCTTCTACCCGGCAGCAACCCGGAGATCAGGTACAAATATCAGAGGAGGGAGAGTTTCCCTTTGCCTCATGCTACTCAACTGGAAAGCCGTCGTGAAGGAAAGAAAGCAGTCAAATACCTCCAGTCCGGCGCTCTCTACCACTGCATCGCGAAGACGATTACCCGGAGGGCTGACAATGGCACCTGCGGAAGGCATCTTCCAAGGCACCCATTCAAGGAAGAAGATGTTAACCCCTGGGGATAGTTCTTCCTCAGAACCTCTGGGGGTGGCCCAAGCTGAGGGTGGTGTCCCCCTGGACGTACACAATAACCCGTCATTCCAAGGAGACAATGATTCTCAAGGAAAGGACTCCGAGATCCCGGAGGATAGCTACTCCCAACAAGATGACACAATCTTCTACGCTGGGGGTAGTATTCCCTCCAAATCTGAGGAAGACACAACGGTACCCACCCTCCTTGAAAACTACTCACTACAAGAGTACGAGACAGGGAGCACGACGTCCACTTTCCCCTCTATTTCTTTCCGTGTGAGGATGGTGTACATGGCCGGAGATGACCATGAAGGCCCCAGTGACCGGCAGCACCTTAAGATGCTCGAAGCCATGATGCATATAATGAGTGCATCAATGCAAGATTTGACTCAAACAATGCTGGAGATCAAGGCAAACATGGCCTTCTAGCCGGCAAGAGCCTCAGGGCAAGCATACCTGGACCCCGGGACCAATGGGGATTCAAATATGACTGCTCCACCCGCGGGCAGTGATCCTCTCCTACCTAGCTCGTCGGTGCCTTCAGCAGGAGATAAAGCTAAGGAAGCAAGGAGGGAGGTCCAAGAACTTCAGGCTCGCCTGGACTCCATGATCAGCCGGGACTCACTCCGTGATCTCGGGCTACGACAACCATACCCCATAGAGTGGAGGGATGTACCATATCCGCCCAAGTATAAGCCCTTCAACATTAACATGTTTGACGGGAAGTCCTCCCTCGCTGCTTCATAAGCTACTTTGAGATCACCATGGGACATTTACCCCGCAACGATGTTATCCTTACCAGGCTCTTTGTCGAGTCATTGGCAGGGGTTGCTTTCGATTGGTTTTGCAGTCTCAAAGATAATTGTATCTCATCATTCGATGACCTCAAGCGTTTGTTCCTTAACAGATTCTATAAGGCAGGAAATGATATGACGATGTCTTCTCTAATGGACGTTGCCCAGAGGAAAAAGGAACTGACACTAAACTACATCAAAAATTTCCGACAGGCCACGCTAAGGTTACCTCCTAGCAATCCCAAGGCCACATTAATAGAAATATGTCGGAAGAACATGCTCCAGGCAGTCAGCCTCTGGATGGCCGAGAGCCAGTTCAAAGACTGGACAACATTCATCATCAGTGCTGTCAATGCTGAGAAAAAGCTCAAGGACGCTCGCCACTTGGGGATCCATATCCCTACTACTGAGAAAAAGGCAAGTGTCCCAAAAATAACAACAACAATAGCGGAAATAGCAGCCACGACGGAAAGGGGAAATAAGCTATGGACGCAACCTTGACCAAGAAGCCTGAGCAAAAGCCTGCGGAACCTCCAAAACCGAAGGAGACTTACACTTTTAAAGATGCTGATGTCAAACCCATCTTTGACATGCTGATGCAGGAAGGCAAAATCCAGCTCCCTGAAGTCAGACGTCAGCCTGAGGCGGCGGAGATTGCCAACCCAAAGTACTGTCACTTCCACCTCTACAGCCATCACCCGACGCAGGAGTGCTATACCCTGAAGTGGTACATCCAACGTCTGATAGACACCAAGGCTCTTTTCCTGGACTTCGACGACGTGAAGGTCGCCGCCAACATGGAGTCCCTCCAGTTTCGCAACTTACCACCGACGGAAGCATAAGAAGAAGTAGTCCCGGTCCCTAAGGCGACTATGGAAGTGGTCAACCTTCCACCAGCTCGAGACCAGACAATCGGGCTAATACCTCTTGCCACACCATGTAGGAAGGTCATGTGGGTTAATCCCGACCTCGTGTCAGACTTGACGTAGCCGACTGCATGCTCCACCGTCAAATCCAAAGACAGGAAATCTAAGACCTGTTACACAGTTTTTTTCTCGACTGAAGAGCTGGAAGTAGGTTCAACAAGGTCAGGCGCAATATACGAACCGATGAACGGCGATACACCCCCGGTTGTCACGCCTACCACCATTGGTCCCGGGCTATCTCAGCCCCCACCGGTGGACAAGTCCAAATAGAAAGAGATGCATTTCGATAAGCCATTGCGCAAGGACGCACCACAAGGGCTGGAAAGGCCCTATAATTTTGAAATCTTAGCATAATTAGCCCACACTCCGACAAAATTATCACTATTTGAGCTTTTGTGGCTCTCTAAAGACACTCGGGCTGCCCTGAGTGAGGCACTGCAGAATGCTGATGTCTACCTGGCGTAAGTCAAGTAGCCAACCGAAGATCCTGCTGCTTGTCCACATTATAACAACGCCATAGATGCGATACCCAATATTACCTTCTCGTAATAGGACATGTTACTCAAGAATAATAGGCACGATCGACCTCTGTAATACACATAATATATTAGCGATATCAAGGTGGACCGAATGCATATTGACCCTAGATCGTCGATCAACATCATCCTAAAAAGTTTGCTTCAGACCTTAGGTATCCCGATGCATCGTACGGCGGGCACCAATACCACCATTATTGGCTTCAACAAGGGGAGGAGTTACCCTCTGGAAAAAATTTGCCTAAAATGCCAGATCGACGACTTAAAAACAGAAGTTACCTACTACATTATAGACGTAGATACATCCTACAACGTCTTATTGGGGCGTCCGTGGATACATGAACATCGGATTGTTCCAGTGACTCCGATGTCAGATAAAGAGGACGAAGAGCGCTCACACTCTTCAGAATCGTTATCCCGTGACTCCGACGTCAGCATCGAGAACATGCTCAGATAAATACTGTCCTCTAACATGGTATCTGTCGACCTTGAGGAAGACAACGAGGATCCACCCGAGCTCTTTGAGATAGAACCTTAGGCTCAACACCTAGGTTCACAATGGAAGATACGATTTGAGCAGCGAGAACCTTTTACCGGGGACAAAGTCGTTCAAGTGAATCTAGGGGATGAGACCTCCCCAAAGCCTATCTTCGTCAGCTAAAGTCTTCCCGACGATGACCGAGAATCCCTATTATAACTCGCTAGGGAAGAGATCGATGTCTTTGCCTGGAGTTACGAAGACATGTCCGGACAGGAACCCCAAATCGCAGTCCACAAACTCAATATTCGACTAGACGCCAAACTACTCAAGCAACAACAGCGACGGTTCTGGCCAGACATGATGGATTTCATCGAAGCTGAAGTCAATAAGATGATAGCTAGTGGCTTCATCCGCGAAGAACAATACCCCGACTGGGTAGACAACATCATGCATGTCGTTAAGAAGAATGAGAAGATCCGAGTCTGCATCGACTTCCGTGATCTAAACGAGGTATGTCTCAAAGACGAATTCCCTCTTCCAACCACCGACGTAATGATCGATAATACTTATGGCTTCGAGCGGATGTCCTTCATGGATGTCTTCTAAGGCTACAACCAAATCAATATGTTTCCCGACGATGAGAAACAAATGTCATTCCAGACCCCGATAGGCATATACTACTATATGATCATGCCTTTCGACCTAAAGAACGCAGGTGCTACATATCAACGAGCTATGAGCACCATTTTAAGTAAACATCTGGGCAAGACGGTAGAATGCTATATCGACGACATCGTCATCAATAGTCACTCCAAAGATGATCACCTCCAAGATTTGAGGACTGTGTTCAACTAAATGCGCGCACATCGCCTCAAGATGAACCCTACCAAGTCCTTCCTGGGAGTCTCCAGCGGCAAATTCCTTGGTTTTCGTCATCACTTCCCGGGGTATTCACATAGACCCCGATAAGACCAAGGCCTTCTTAGAGATGCATCCGCCAAGGAACCTTCGGGAACTCCGCAGTCTCCAAGGGACTGTTAGCATACATCGTGAGGTTCATATCAAACCTCCCTAGACGTTGCCGGTTGTTCACACAAATGATGAAGAAAGGTGTCTCCTTTGTTTGGAATAAAGAATGCCAATAAGCGTTTGGCAACATTAAAGAATATCTATCAAACCCTCCTATACTGGTGGCCCCGGTCATGGAAAAGTCATTCCCGCTCTATGTATGCGCAATGGATCACTCTCTCGGTGCCATGTTAGCCCAGAATAGTGATTCAGGTCACGAGCAGGCCATATACTACCTCACTCGGATGATGGTCGGCCCAGAGCATAGATATACCGCCGTCGAGAAAGAGTGCCTTGTGCTGGTATTCGCCATCCAGAAAACTCGACACTACGTGACTGGATAGACCATTCATATAATCTCATGAGTCAACCCCCTCAGGGTCCTCAAGACCAAACCTGGGGCACTCATTTCTCGCTTGGCAACCTGGGCAATACTATATCTCCATATGATATGGTATTCTTCCACAAAAGACCGTCAAGGTTCAGGCATTGGCCGACTTTCTGGCATCACATCCAGGGTCAAAAACCTCAAAGCTCTATAAATAGATTCCAAATAAAGTGACATACGCCAGCGATACCTCACACGAAGCAGTTTGGCAAATATTCTTTGACGGTGCTTCAAGAGCAGGGCCCAAAGGCAATATCATCGCGGGGTCAGGATAGTACTGATCTCCATATACGGCATCGTCATCAATCGCGCATACTCTCTCATGGAGCCATGCTCCAATAATGTGGCAGGGTACAATGCCCTAATCATCGGACTCCAGCTCGCCAAATAAGTCAGAGTAGAGTACTTGGAAGCCTACGGCGATTCTCATCTTATCGTCAATCAAGTCTGGGGAGTATATGAAGTCCGAAACAAAGACTTGATCCCCTACCACTAAGCTGCACACAACATTATTGCGACTTTCAATATATTCTTTATTGAGCATGTCCCTCGGATGTAAAACATTAAGGCAGACGCTTTAGCCAGCCTCACTGCTTCCTCGGCAGTCCCAGACAACACCCATCAGTTAATCACGGTAATCGATCAAGAGCTGGTTTATCCCAAAAGCAACCTATACTTATGCCTCAGCTATGCAGTCGATGGAATTCTTTCTAAAAACTCAAAGGAAGCTACTTCAATCAGAAGACGATCCCTACATTTTTATTATGACACGGAGACCAAAATATTATACCGTCGTCTAATACGGACTTCCTAAATGTCTTTGTCTATGATAGACTTCTGCGCTGATGCATGTCAAACACACAGGCAAAACAAGCCCTCCGCGAAGCTCACGACGGCGTCTGCAGGGCGTATCAACCCGATCCAACGCTACAGGACACTTTCGGAGAATAGGCTACTCTTGGCCGACGATAGTAGCAGATGCGGTCGATTACGCAATAAAGTGCCAAGCATGTCAAATCCACGTGGACTTAATCCACTAGCCATCTGAGTTCCTACACCCAACTGTAGTATCTTGGTCATTTAAGGCATGGAGAATGGACATCATCAGGCCAATCAATCCGCCTTCATCAAAAGGATATCAGTTTATCATGGCAATCACCGACTACTTCTTCAAATGGGCAGAAGTTATTTTGCTCGCTGAAATCAAAACAGTAAACATGATTAACTTCGTTAAGCATCAAATCATATATCACTTCAGCTTGCCACGTAGGATCGTCCACGACAATGGTCCATAGTTCGCAAGTTACGCCTTTTATCAATTTTGTGACAAGAACCAAATTTAAAACATAGTCTCCATGGTATACAACTCCACAGCAAACGGTCTGGCAGAAGCGTTCAATAAAACTATCATCAAGCTCCTCAAGAAATCCGTGTCTTCCACCAAATGCGACTGGAACGAGAAGCTGGGTGAATATCTCTGGGCCTACCGTACAATAGTCCGGACAACTACTGGAAATATGTCATTCTCTTTGGTGTATGGAAGTGAGATGGTACTCCCGCTGGAGATCCAAATCCCTTCACTATGAGTATCTCTCTTCAACAAACTAACCACGGACGACAACTATTACCGACGGTTACAGGATTTGGAAGCACTCGACGAGAAACGACTCGTAGCTCAATAATGCATAGAGTTGTATCAAGCGCGTCTCTCTGGAGCCTTCAACAAGAGGGTAAAATAAAGAACGTTTCAAGTGGGTGACCTCGTCCTAACAGTAGAAAGACCAATGGTTATGACTCACAAGACGGCCGACAAATTCCAACCTAAATGGAAAGGCCCGTTCGTTGTGGAAACCATATTTTTCAACGGCACGTACCGGCTATAACCTCCGTATCCTGAAATTCGTGCTTAAATATTGTTATTAGGTTAATTTGGGGCTATTGAGATTTTTTTTATAATTTCTAGTTAATTAAAAACTAGTAATCCTAATTTTTTAGGACTTTCAAGAATTTATTTTAGGGATAAAATTAATTAAAAATATCCCAAACTTTTATTTTAGGTTCTAAATAATAAAATATATTTTCTAGATTTTTTTGGGAATTTTCTGATTATTTTTAGCATTTATTTTGAGTTAATTATGAAAAACTGAATTAAAAACTAATTTCTGAAAAAGAAAACCCAAAAAGTAATTAATTCTGCCCAGTCAGCAAACAGGGGTCCCATCTGTCAGCCTCCCTCAGCAAACAGTGCCGGGCCCGCCTGTCAGTGACCGCGGGGTGGGTGCGAGCCGAGCCGAGCCGACCTCGAGCCGAGCCGAGTAAGAGTTCGACTCGGACTCAGCTGAGCCGAGCCGCGTGGATCCTCGACCGTTCGATCTGAGCGGGGAGCCACGGATGTCTGCCACATGGCGCACTCTGAGCCGCGGCTGCTCTCTCTCTCCTCTATATATAATAGTTTAGTTATTTATTTCTAGGATTTTTCTTCCGCCGAATTTTGGAGAATTGCCATCTAGCGTTCCTTCATCTTCCAGAAATCATTGCACGTAGCTCCGGACTCCAAACGAGGCCTAATTTCTTGCATTAGAAAGATATTGAGGTTAGCTCTCTGATTATATAAATTGTTTTACAAAATTATGAGTATTAAATTCTGGAAAATTCGTAGAGCACAGTATGTCCAAAAATAGACATATTTTGATGTTTTCGCGATTCTGGGAGAACCAGGAATCAGAATCATGAACCGTTTGAAGTTTCTGGAAGATAATGTCAAGATCATTGACATATATTTTTCTCAGAATTTAATTCGAAGTATTTACATACTATTAATTCTGTAGAACTTCTAGGTTAGAATTTAACCATCGGCGCATAATACGAAATTTGTATGTGCCATAATTCCCAAACGAATTTGAATTCGGATGAGCCATAAATTCTAGCATATTTTTGATGCTGAAATCTATAGGAAATCATGCATGAAAGTTGAGTTTGTGTCGGTTGACTTTTCGGTCAACAGATTGCCTCGATTTGCGTGCCATGAGTCTCGAGTTGATAAAATTTAGTTCCTTTGGACAAAATTTAGGAATTAACCTAAAAATCAGAATAATAAGATTAAAATAGGATTTTAGAGTAATTATTCCAGAATTAAATAAATTAAAATAAATTATCTTTTGACATGGTAAATTATAATACATAGGCTATTTGGGCTGTGACTTGGACTCTGATTCATACCAGCAGCAAGACCCCAGGCGAGTACATTCTCTGACAGTTTCCATTATGTTGATTATCTCTATAATTCTTGTTGTATAGCGTACATGACTCTGACACGGTTATTTATACGAGTTGGCATCATTGAGACCTGTCACGAGGAGTCATGATTGGAATCCATCGTGCTAGCTGGGAAAAATAGGGAAATATTAGTAGCTTATGTGATCATACCCAACTTTACATGCATCATAGCTTACCCATACCTCACGTCGGTGCAGCCTGACCCTTACATGCCTCATCACTGTTACATATGGTTAGCCGGACTTGTTGAGGATGATCGCTAATCAATGTAATGAGTCATATAGTCCCAAGCCGATCACATGATATACTGATGTTTTACACACTTAGATAGATGATTTTTGACATGTATCTTGGTAGATTGATCTTGTATTTCCACATGTTCTAGTTGTTGTTCTTATATACACTTACATACCAGTTCTTTGTACTTGCGTACACGTGTAGTTCTATTCCTTGTCAGATGCATATTGATGATGATGTTCCAGTACCTTATTCCAGCATTCCTTTATTCCAGTATCTTATTGCCAGTTATTCATATCTGTCTTGTATTTTTTTACACTCTGCTATAGATTTTGTCAATATATGTGGAACTGCTGTTAGAGGTGTATTTTGTTCCAATCCTGATTGGATATTTTTTCCAGAGAATCTTGAGGATTTCTGCACTACGCACTACGGACCAGGTATAGATGCAGACTACGCATCAGAGATCCTAGAGGAGACTACACCTCTAGATGAGACTTTACCTGCAGCTTTCTAGATAGTATTTTATGATGCTTTTGAGACTCATGGAGGCTATTTTAGTTTATGTTTAGACTCATGTTAAGTTTAATTGGAGACTTGTGTTGGACAGCTAGACTGAGAGTTATTTCTGTGTTTGAGACGTGGTGTTTAACTATGTCATTTCCTTTATCTTTTATCGTGCCTTATAGTTGTTGTGATTGAGTTACATTGTGAGATTATTATGGAGATGTATATCATTGACAGGTGTTTAGTTATATAGAATCACTGTGACCTAGACAGCGTTCTACTGCCGATGCTGCGGCATAGGCTGGACGTACCCACGCTCTCGTGCCCCTATACCGGGTGCGGGTTATGACACATTTTTAGTGGTGGCCCATGCATGTCAGACTTCGCAAGTTGTACGATATTTGGTAGTGCGACATCTTAGTTGTACTACTGCGTGCCTGCTATAGAATATAGGATATAGGATATAGGATACTAGGATGAGAGAGGATACTCAATCATAAATTATTTGGGAGATTCCTGGGACGACCCTTGAGAATCTTATTATAATTTCCAATTTAAATCTTTTTTCTTGTCCCGTTCATTCTCGCTTGTTGTTATTAAACTTGATTCTTGTTGATCAGTTATTAAGTTAAAATATTGGTATCATTGTTGAGTTTGATTCTTGTTGACCAGTTGTTAAATTTAATTCTTGGTATCGTTATTGAGTTGATTTCATATCGAGTTAAATTTTACGGACTAAACTTTACGGTATCATCTGATGACATATATTGATGAGGACAGTGAGAAAGGTAAAACGTCTACTTTGGTTATGGAACCTAGAGTTTGTCGCAGCCATATTAGCTGTCGTGACGAGAACGTAGGAACCTGACTTAGATGTACATACTATATTTATGAAACTTAGAGTCTCTCGCAGCCATACCGGTTGGCGTGGTAAAGATTCTAGATGACATGATTATAGAGTTGCATATCTTAGTTATGGAACCTGTCGTTTATCGCATCTATGCTTACTGGCGTGGCGAGGATTCTGAGTGTCATAATTTCGGACAGACGTGTATGATTATCAGATTGTATCTTAAAATGGTTCTTAAAGTATCATCTCGAGACTTATCTATTTCCGTTATTATATGACTTTGTTTCATCGTTTCATTTCCTTACTAGCAGTAAAGATACCTTCAGTCCTTAATCCAGTTCCTTTTTGAGCTTATTTTCTTTGAGGATTCCTTGTTAGTATGATAATTAGTGACTTACAATTTTGATTGTGTCTTGTATTAGTTTGACTGAGTGTGACTTATGAGTTTGTAAGTATTTCTTAGTTGGATATGAGAGCAGTAGGCATTAATCTAGAGATACCCATAGCGTAGTGCCTTGTAGCAATAGTTCCATGATATGTGTCATTATTATTAGTATTGGTATTATAGGTAGAAGGAGTAAAGAGTATCAGTGATGGTTCCAAGAGTAAGTATCAGAGTCAGCATGCCAGTCCTGGATAGTCATGAATTTATGTAATTGGATGATCTATGTAAACAATTAAGTATCAAGGAATTGTGTT
Organism: Iris macrosiphon; assembly: GCA_036927795.1. NCBI lineage: Eukaryota > Viridiplantae > Streptophyta > Magnoliopsida > Asparagales > Iridaceae > Iris > Iris macrosiphon. Next base: position 121,772,986 of record JAYESA010000006.1, read on the forward strand.
AAAGATTAATGGAGCATGATGTTCAATTTGATGATTGATTACTTGGGTGTGTCAAGAGTAAATAAATGTATATGCATAAAGGGTATTAATGAGTATGCCATGGGTAGAGGAATATCAAGATTGATCATGAAAGGTATGAAGTGTAACACAGATTAGTGTAACAGTCTGTAAAAGATTAAAAGGAAAATATATATACATCAATCGAGATGAGGAACCATATACTTGCCCATGAGAGTAAAGTGAAACATGGGTGTTATAGAAGGTGCAAGTAATCGTGAGTTCTAATAAGTTTGATGAGATGATCCAATAATGAAGCTAGTGTTATCATACCAAGAGTACTAATGATTCTATATCGAGGATTTGTTGAGCAAGGTGCTAATGACAGTAACTACTTTGTGTGATGATAATTAGATTGGTGTATCGGTTAATATAGATAGAAAATCATTGGAGAAAATATGTGTGATGATAACTTTGATTATTGGGAGTAATAGTGCAAGTAATCCGGGTAGTGCAAATTTTAGTACACAGTTGAAGTTGTAGATAATTGGTGTATTTGTGTGCACCTTGAGTATTAGAGACTGTGAGTATTTATATGTATACTTGTGGATTTAAATTTATAATTTGAAGAGTGGAAATAAATTTCAATTTTTAAGAATTTTAAGGAGTTAAGATTTTATGTTATTAAAATGTTTGAGGATTCAAAATTTGATTCAATAAACATAGTCAAAGCTATAAAGTTTTTTGGAGGTAATTAAAATTTTATTTCGATATTTGAATATTTGACTTTTGAGAAAAGTATATGCATTTTATTTTAAATTATTCAAGAAGTTAAATTTTGATGATTTTATTTTGAGGATAAAATTTTATGGTGAGTAAGATATATATATTAGTATATGAGTGGTTGATGTGCATGTGTAAGGATCTATTGGCTTGAGAATATTTGAGATGGCACTGCAAACTAACTTGGGTGTCCATCTAGAGTTGTATTAGAGAGAGTAGTACTTAGTATGGTATTTTGTACTTGGTGTGCACTTGAGTGATAAGAACAACTAGTATAAACAGTTGTAGTAGGTAAGAGAGCTAGCAGTGAGTATGCTTTTAGTAGAAACAATAATACCTAAAGAGATAGAGGTATCAAACTTTGGGTGCATCATTTGACCTATGATTGTGTTAGAGCTCCTTGGTATCATATTTTGGTATTAAATAGACAGATGTGTGTAATGTGGATGTATTCATGGATATCTTGTGGACTAGAGATTAGTTGATATGGGTAACAGTGTATAGGGACAGGAATTTGTGAATAAATGTGCCAGAGTTAAGTGTATGATAGAGGTTGAAGATGTCCAAGTAATGGGTTAGAAAGTTATGTTCTCTTCTTTTCTCATATTTATTTTCCATCTGTTTGTTTGATTGATTGATTCTTTAGTACCATAGCTTGTATCAATGATATTCTTGCTAGAATGTAGTTAGTAGTAAACCCTGACAGAGACTATAATACCATGACAAAAGAGACTATGACCATGCATATTTTATCTAGATTGTATATTTTATCTAGATTGCGTGTTGTATTGCATGTTGTATGACTATAGGTAGGATTCTTTTAGACTTTGATTGTTGAGGGTTTGACTGTAGTGAAGATTTATTAAGAGGTTATGATTTGACAAAGAGAGATAATGTGCCTTAAATTTCGAGGATAAATATTAATTTAAATTAAGAGTTGAGAATTTAATATGGTAGAATTGACGATTTTGTTAAATCATTGATTTTTATGAAGATTACGATATGATTGAATTTGTCATTAAAATTCGAGAAAAGTAAGGATATTATCATTATATTTATTTGATTGCAAAATATGAAAATAAAAACTATTTTAAATGTTGCATTTGAAGATCTTGTAAGTATTATATTGTTTGAGTATGATCTGGAAAAAGAATCAAGGAGAAAGATCATTAATGGATTAGTGTTTGAATTCAAATTTTGGGATAAGAATTTAAATTTATAAATATACATTGATTGGATTTAAAAAATTAGAGGATTGGATATTAAGTTTTGTATTTAGTGATTAGCATAAAATTTTTGAGGAGATTTTGATAAGAATGGAATTTGATTTTTAATTTTAAAGGTTTGCGGGAATATGATACTTATAGAATTTGGATTTTTTTTTTGTGAAATAGCAATATGGATTCACTTCATGATTATGAGATTCGATGAATTTAAAATTTTGATGGATAAATAATATAAATGAATACATACAACTATTGAGGATCTTAAATTTTGAGGACAAATTTTTTTTTAAGGTGGGTAGACTTGTAACCTTCGTATCCTAAAATTCGTGCTTAAATGTTGTTATTAAGTTAATTTGGGGCTATTGAGATTTTTCCATAATTTTTAGTTAATTAAAAACTAGTAATCCTAATTTTATAGGAATTTCAAGAATTTATTTTAGGGATAAAATTAATTAAAAATATCCCAAACTTTTATTTTAGGTTCTAAATAATAAAATATATTTTTTAGCATTTTTTGGAAATTTTCTGATTATATTTAGCATTTATTTTGAGTTAATTATAAAAAACTAAATTAAAAACTAATTTCTAAAAAATAAAACCCAAAAAGTAATTAATTCTGTCCAGTCAGCAAACAGGGGGCCCACCTGTCAGCCTTCCGCAGTGAACAGTGCCGGCCCCGCCTGTCAGTGACCGCGGGGTGGGTGCGAGCCGAGCCGAGCCGACCTCGAGCCGAGCCGAGTCAGAGTTCGACTCGGACTTAGCTGAGCCGAGCCGTGTGGATCCGCGACCGTTCGATCTGAGCGGGGAGTCGCGGATGGCTGCCACGTGGCACACTTCGAGCCGCGGCTGATCTCTCTCTCCTCTATATATAATAGTTTAGTTATTTATTTCTAGGGTTTTTCTTCAGCCAAATTTTGGAGAATTACCATCTAGGGTTCCTTCATCTTCCAAAAGCCATTGCACATAGCTCCGGACTCCAAACAAGGCCTAATTTTTTGTGTTAGAAATATATTGAGGTTAGATCTCTGATTATATAAAAAATTTTACAAAATTATAAGTATTAAATTCTGGAATATTCGTAGAGCACAACATGTCCAAAAATAGACGTATTTTGATGTTTTCGTGATTCCGGGAGAAACAGGAATCAGAATCATGAACCGTTTGAAGTTTATGGAAGCTAATGTCGAGATCATTGTTATATATTTTTATCAAAATTTAACTCGAAGTATTTACATACTGTTAATTCTGTAGAACTTCTAGGTTAGAATTTAACCATCGGTGCACAATACAAAATTTGTATGTGCCATAATTCCCAAACAAACTTGTATTCGGATGAGCCGTTAATTCCAGCATGTTTTTGATGCAGAAATCTACAGAAAATCATGCATGAAAGTTGAGTTTGTGTCGGTTGACTTTTCGGTCAACAGATCGCCTCGATTTGCGTGCCATGAGTCTCGAGTTGTTAAAATTCAGTTCCTTTGTACAAAATTTAGGAATTAATCTAAAAATCAGAATAATAAGATTAAAATAGAATTTTAGAGTAATTATTTCAGAATTAAATAAATTAAAATAAATTATCTTTTGACATGGTAAATTGTAATACATAGGTTATTTGGGCTGTGACTTGGACTCTGATTCATACCAGCAGCAGGACCCCAGGTGAGTACATTCTCTGACAGTTTCCATTATGTTGATTATCTCTATAATTCTTGTTATATAGCGTACATGACTCTGACACGGTTATTTACACGAGTTGGCATCATTGAGACCTGTCACGAGGAGTCGTGATTGGAATCCATCGTGCTAGCTGGAGAAAATAGGAAAATATTAGTAGCTTATGTGATCATACCCAACTTTACATGCATCATAGCTCACCCACACCTCACGTCGGTGCAGCCTGACCCTTACATGCCTTATCACTGTTACATATGGTTAGCCGGACTTGTTGGGGATGATCGCTAATCAATGTAATGAGTCATATAGTCCCAAGCCGATCACATGATATACTGATGTTTCGCACACTTACATAGATGCTTTTTTGACATGTATCTTGGTAGATTGATCTTGTATTTCCATATGTTCTAGTTGTTGTTCTTATATACACTTACATACCAGTTCTTTGTGTCACGACCCGCACCCGAAAATTCGGGCACGAGTGTGTGGGTACGTCCAGCCTACGCCGCAGAGTCGGCGGTAGTACGCTGTCTAGGTCAAATCCATATTTACTAAACTAGCTCATTCACAATTAACATAGGCAAGATAATAATAATAACAGAAACTTAAGATTGCAACTGAAATAAATACGACAATAGATTCAAATATTTTAGTACAGAAATTTAGAATGAAATCGGGGACAAACCCGATTACTAAGATAAGAAACAAGTAAAAGATAGCTACTGCTAGCTACTCAGCAGCAAGGGTCTCCTGGGTGGATTCTGGCTCCTCATAGGTATCATTTGTACCCTCATAGGGACCATAATAAGTAGGGGCAAGGTCCTCATCATCGCCTAAATCAACAGATCCAGTCAGGAAAGGAGCAAAGTACACAGTGCACAACAAGATTAAACTAAATATTTATGACAATTAAAATGAATATCATGTGAGAAACTGCATAAAAGAACATCAATATCAATTAAAATGAATATCATGTGAGAAACTGCATAAAAGAACATCAATATCTCAGAGTTAATGCTGTAAATAGGAATATGAGAAAACAGAAATAAATGAGACAGGAAATGAAACTACAACAGTCAGCAAGAAATATAACATGACCAGCAACTATCTGTGTGAACTTGTGTTTGTTTTTAGAATACATAGTTGGCATGTAGGGATTTATAAGGCTAATCCGGCCGTCATAAATTGTCACGCCCCAGTCCCAAAATACCGAGGGACTAGACACGTGACAATGGCCAGCAGTACGCACCGATGGACAACCCAATTTAATGGATCCATCAGGGCATACTTAAGCTGTAGTACAACAATAAGGGTCTAGATATACTAATCTCATCCACAGAAATGAATACAACAATATCAGAATCATAAAGAAAGATCAATCTCAATATAATATAAACTCGGGGAAATAACCCGATAATGAGTCTGAATACATCTGTCAAGATACAAGAATAAAGATAACCATAACAAATACTGAGTATGGAACAGTATATACTCAGAAGATACCCTCGGTGATCACGCGTCTACTGGATCTGGTACTGCTCCAATGCCTGCTTCTGATAATGCTCCTGCTCCATAAACCTCGGGGTCGATCTTGTCTGCAATATCTGGGGACATAATCCGGATCCAGGTCCTCAGGGGACAGCAAGGTACAGAAAATACAAGCCACAATAATGCAGTAATGAAACAAATAGGGTAAATATATATAACCAACTAAGTGACATGCAAGTGAGAGATTTAGTCATACTCGGGCTGAGACTACTACAGGATCAGTGTCGGAGAAACCCATAGCTGTATTCTCTCGAGGGCCAGTACGGTACCAAAGTTCTGTTTCCAGAGACTAAGGCACTTCCATTAAATTATTATATATATATATTCAGCGTTTTGTATGGTAAACCTCTCCTCACCCAATGTAACCACGCATATCATGACCATAACGTCTTATGTCCATGTCAAGCGGGATCATAGCTAATGCAACCAGTCATACTATATCTTAGAATATAATGTCCAAGTCCTGTATCCTATACAGAATCACCACGAATATCTCGGGAAAATCCTGTCTCATGAATAGTGTCAAGTGTCCTAGGTCAAAGCGTACTTGGTAAGACCAGTACGAGAAGATAAAGTGTCGTGAATGTCCATCTCTAGATGACCGTACCCAACACCGCGTACGGTGTTGGCACCCGACTAATAATCGGACGCTAAGTACGTCACACGGTCCTAGGTTAAGCATGCTCAGCAATAAAATAAAGCAAGGAAAATATGTAACAATACTGCAGAGTTTGGCAAGGTACACTTGCCTGGTAAGGAAGCTGCGATGTACCAATAACCTGCTCCAGAAGTCGCGCAGAACAAATCCAATATCCTATGTATTACAAATTTATCACGTCAAAAGATAATTTATTTTAATTTATTTAATTCTAGAATAGTTACTCTAAAATCCTATTTTAATCTTATTATTCTGATTTTTATGTTAGTTCCTAAATTTGTCCAAAGAAACTGAATTTTACCAACTCGAGACTCATGGCACGCAAATCGAGGCGATCTGTTGACCGAAAAGTCAACCGACACAAACTCAACTTTCATGCATGATTTCCTGTAGATTTCAGCGTCAAAATATGCTGGAATTTACGGCTCGTCCGAATTCAAATTCGTTTGGGAATTATGGCACATACAAATTTTGTATTGTGCACCGATGGTTAAATTCTAACCTAGAAGTTCTACAGAATTAATAGTATATAAATACTTCAAATTAAATTCTGGGAAAAATATATGTCGATGATCTCGACATTAGCTTTCCGAAAATTTAAACGGTTCATGATTCTGATTCCTGGTTCTCCCGGAATCGCGAAAATATCGAAACACGTCTATTTTCGGATATGCTGTGCTCTACGAATTTTCCAGAATTTAATACTCATAATTTAGAAAAACAATTTATATAATCAGAAATCTAACCTCATTATCGTTCTAACAAAAAAAACTAGGCCTCGTTTGGAGTCCGGAGCTAGGAGATATCGTCTTTTTAATTCGTCATAACTAGTAGAAAATGAGGCTGAATTTATGACGAATTTTGACTATTTTTTGACGAAAAAGAGAGGAATTTGGGGAAAAATATGAAGGATGAGGTATTTATAATGGTTGAAACTACTTAATTAAATACAACTAGGATTGGTTAATTTGGATAGGATTATGATGAATTTAAATAAGGATATGATATACATTAAGTTGTATTCCTAGTAGGTTCATGATTTGAATTAATTTAAAGTAGAGTTTGAATCTATCTCAATAATTTATAATCTTGAATATAATTAAATATAATATAAATAATTTATAAAATCTTATTAATATCTATTAACACTAAATTAGCATATATCTAATATTAAGACTATATATATCCAAATAAATCCTAATTAATTTTAAAAATCTAAAATAACCTAAAAATGATTCTAAATAAATATTTATATAAGTAAATATATCAAAAAATTCATTTGCTAATTAAATAACAGAATACTCTAAAGAAATTCAATACCTATAATAATATAAAATATACACAAAATATCTATTTTGGGTGAGGGGGTTTACAATCTACCCAACTTAAAACAATTTCGTCCTCGAAATTAAAATAGGGTGGGGTCTCTCTATCAAATCTCACTTGATTACAGTCCCAAGAATTTCTCTCAAGTGAGCATTGCGGTCTTTACCCAACTTAGAATTTACCCATCTATCATCTAAGGCTATACATCTAAGAAAGCTATGTCCCAACCTATTTAATCATGTTGTTGAATCCTTAAGTCTTTTAACACCAAACATATCACCTATGGTATTCCCTTAATCATTTATAAAAGGGTCATCAAACAATGCGACCGGCCTGTGGGGTATATCTAGTACCGTCTATATATCAACTTATATCAAGCACGAGGTTTCGTCTTTCCGAAATAAGGGAAGACGGAGATCAATAATAAAGAGTTCAAGGGTGAGATAAACGGAATAGAAGTATCGGGGTCAAGGCGTTTTAAGAATTCAGATAGGAATCGTCAAGCAGTTGTGGATTGAAATCCTATTCTAGTAATCCTTGGTTCGCATGCTCGTATTAGTACAGTTATGTAACCGATACGATATGTCAGACATGTCTAGGGCAAGTATATTCGTCTACTAATCACTACATATCTCAATCCACGTAAAGTAGCGTTACGAAGGGCGAATCAAATGCACTAAGGTTGGCCAGACCCTAATACCTTGATTCTGAATAGACAATTGTATTAGTGTACATGTCCACTAATACATATGTCATGAACAAGCTCGATAAAGAATAAGCTTGCAAAACTAGGCTATAACAGCAGCATAAGTCAAGGTAGTACAGCAATATAAATACGCTAGATGATGATGAAAGGTGGTACAAATTTAATTCAAGTTCACAAAACAAAACCAAACAAGCAACCATAATAATAGAAGACTACACAATCTCTACAGTCATCATACAACCTCCCTGTCTAAGTTGCTAGTCGACCAAATAGGGACAAGGACCTCTAAATTCTATTGTCTGAATTGCCACTATCTTCTTATACAAGTCTAAAGTTGTGTCATCCTAGTTTACCTCATTAATGGGTCAATAGGGCTAGGTGGTACTATGTTGTGAGGCATACTACCCAACTTATATCAATGACTAATACTGAATCATTTTAAGGATACCGTGGAAACTCTGGTTAAGGTCTACGAGAAGGGGTCTTGGTACCTATTAGGGTATCCTCCTATATTTCCTAGGTCATGGTCGTCTTAAGCCTTAGTCTTAGTGCTTATAGAACAAGTGTCGATAGTGAGAATAGAAGAGTTACTAGCCGTCAAGGGTAAGGGATCTAACTGGTATCGAGGTGGGGGTACTAATTACGCGACTTAAAGCTAAGGGGTAATCATTGGGTCATAATCTACATTACTAACTTTAACTGTCAAGTTCTAATTACCAATCACAAAATTCAAAAATTTAAGAGTAACAAACCAAATAAACAGTAAGAAGCGCACAGGAATCAAGGCAGGATACAAGTCAAGAAATTAATTCGAATTCGATATCGATGTCAAGAACGATTCAAGCAAGTGGATGAGATTCTAAAACTTATCATATTCTTATTGCAGGCTTGCTCGGTCCCTAAGTTGAAACCAAACAATTTAGTCGTAGACCTGCATGGGCCACCACAAAAACCATGTCACGCCCCAGTCCCAAAATACCGAGGGACTAGACACGTGACAATGGCCAGCAGTACGCACCGATGGACAACCCAATTTAATGGATCCATCAGGGCATACTTAAGCTGTAGTACAACAATAAGGGTCTAGTTATACTAATCTCATCCACAGAAATGAATACAACAATATCAGAATCATAAAGAAAGATCAATCTCAATATAATATAAACTCGAGGAAATAACCCGATAATGAGTCTGAATACATCTGTCAAGATACAAGAATAAAGATAACCATAACAAATACTGAGTATGGAACAGTATATACTCAGAAGATACCCTCGGTGATCACGCGTCTACTGGATCTGGTACTGCTCCAATGCCTGCTTCTGATAATGCTCCTGCTCCATAAACCTCGGGGTCGATCTTGTCTGCAATATCTGGGGACATAATCCGGATCCAGGTCCTCAGGGGACAGCAAGGTACAAAAAATACAAGCCACAATAATGCAGTAATGAAACAAATAGGGTAAATATATATAACCAACTAAGTGACATGCAAGTGAGAGATTTAGTCATACTCGGGCTGAGACTACTACAGGATCAGTGTCGGAGAAACCCATAGCTGTATTCTCTCGAGGGCCAGTACGGTACCAAAGTTCTGTTTCCAGAGACTAAGGCACTTCCATTAAATTATTATATATATATATTCAGCCTTTTGTATGGTAAACCTCTCCCCACCCAATGTAACCACGCATATCATGACCATAACGTCTCATGTCCATGTCAAGCGGGATCATAGCTAATGCAACCAGTCATACTATATCTTAGAATATAATGTCCAAGTCCTGTATCCTATACAGAATCACCACGAATATCTCGGGAAAATCCTGTCTCATGAATAGTGTCAAGTGTCATAGGTCAAAGCGTACTTGGTAAGACCAGTACGAGAAGATAAAGTATCGCGAATGTCCATCTCTAGATGACCGTACCCAACACCGCGTACGGTATTGGCACCCGACTAATAATCGGACGCTAAGTACGTCACACGGTCCTAGGTTAAGCATGCTCAGCAATAAAATAAAGCAAAAAAAATATGTAACAATACTGCAGAGTTTGGCAAGGTACACTTGCCTGGTAAGGAAGCTGCGATGTACCAATAACCTGCTCCAGAAGTCGCGCAGAACAAATCCAATATCCTATGTATTACAAATTTATCACGTCAAAAGATAATTTATTTTAATTTATTTAATTCTAGAATAGTTACTCTAAAATCCTATTTTAATCTTATTATTCTGATTTTTATGTTAATTCCTAAATTTGTCCAAAGAAACTGAATTTTATCAACTCGAGACTCATGGCACGCAAATCGAGGCGATCTGTTGACCGAAAAGTCAACCGACACAAACTCAACTTTCATGCATGATTTCCTGTAGATTTCAGCGTCAAAATATGCTGGAATTTACGGCTCGTCCGAATTCAAATTCGTTTGGGAATTATGGCACATACAAATTTTGTATTGTGCACCGATGGTTAAATTCTAACCTAGAAGTTCTACAGAATTAATAGTATATAAATACTTCAAATTAAATTCTGGGAAAAATATATGTCGATGATCTCGACATTAGCTTTCCGAAACTTTAAACGGTTCATGATTCTGATTCCTGGTTCTCCCGGAATCGCGAAAATATCGAAACACGTCTATTTTCGGATATGCTGTGCTCTACGAATTTTCCAGAATTTAATACTCATAATTTAAAAAACAATTTATATAATCAGAAATCTAACCTCATTATCGTTCTAACAAAAAAAACTAGGCCTCGTTTGGAGTCCGGAGCTAGGAGATATCGTCTTTTTAATTCGTCATAACTAGTAGAAAATGAGGCTGAATTTATGACGAATTTTGACTATTTTTTGACGAAAAAGAGAGGAATTTGGGGAAAAATATGAAGGATGAGGTATTTATAATGGTTGAAACTACTTAATTAAATACAACTAGGATTGGTTAATTTGGATAGGATTATGATGAATTTAAATAAGGATATGATATACATTAAGTTGTATTCCTAGTAGGTTCATGATTTGAATTAATTTAAAGTAGAGTTTGAATCTATCTCAATAATTTATAATCTTGAATATAATTAAATATAATATAAATAATTTATAAAATCTTATTAATATCTATTAACACTAAATTAGCATATATCTAATATTAAGACTATATATATCCAAATAAATCCTAATTAATTTTAAAAATCTATAATAACCTAAAAATGATTCTAAATAAATATTTATATAAGTAAATATATCAAAAAATTTATTTGCTAATTAAATAACAGAATACTCTAAAGAAATTCAATACCTATAATAATATAAAATATACACAAAATATCTATTTTGGGTGAGGGGGTTTACATAAATGGCTATTAAACAGGGAAAATCGAGATCCGACTGAGGTACAGTCGCTGTCACTACCACATTTTAGGAAAAAGGGTATTTTAGTAATTTCCTATTTAAATAAATATTGTGCATGGTAAATAATTTTTGTTATATTATTTAATTATTGTTGGATGTTATTTAATTATTTTGGACTTATTTTAGTGGACCCAACTAGTTTAGTTTGGACCCATGGACCAACATGAATTAAATAGTTAGACTTGGCACATTTAGAAAGCCCATGGTTAAGGAGATGGATTAAATTAATTAAGTAATTAGACTAGAAGCTTCCTTCCTTAATTATTTCTTCATGAGAGGCCCCAAGGGATACATTGGACATTTTAAAATTGCTTGGGAGAGGGGCAAGGCCGGCCTATTAAAAAAGGGGGGAAATTTCTCTCTCCTCTCATTCTCATTCCAAATCTAGATCTAGAATTTTCCACTCCCAAATTCCTTCCATTCCCATTCCAATTCCCTACCAAATTCATTCCAAATTCTTCCCAATTCACCATTAGAGAAGGAGGAAGCAAGGATCTAGAAGAAGGAAGCAAGGATCTACAAAGAGGAGCAAGGATCTACAATTTGGAAGCAAGTTCTTCTCAATTGGAGGTTTCATTGGGAATCCATCTCCCAATAGGTATAATTCAGATTTTTCCATTTAAATAGCTTCTAAATCTGAGGTTTAATCATGTAAAATCAATCTATATGTATGTACTACCCATAGGACTTTTTTTTGTGTTCATAGAAGACCCATGGAGAAAGTTATGGTGCTTTTTGTGTTAATTTTGTTGGAATTCCGAATTTACATTTTGTTGTGTGTATCAATTGATCCTATAGATCAATTGGACATGAGCTTATGTGTTTGGGGCTAGTGTCGTATCCATAATTTGGTACATGTGGTTCGTATCCCAACTATTTGGTGATACGTGTCATTTTGGGGGTTTTCCCTCCGACACGGGACTTTGAACATGTCGTATTTTGACACGGACATATAGATCTACTTTTGACACTTTGATTTATTCATAAATATTATTTGTGATTTTTTTGTATCCTTCGGGGTGCAATTGGTTGTGTGTTGGACTCGTGTCACATGCGTATCCTAGATCTAGTGGGATACGGTGTGATACTCTCCAATTGTGTGGATTTTTGAATAGATCTAATTATGTATGGTTTAAATTCTTCAATTATAATTAGTAAATATATATAGATATTATATATTTATTTTGTGTATTTATTATAGTAATTATTGTAGCATAGATCTATATATTTTTGTGTGTGCTAATATGATGTACAAATATAATATGTAGCTTTCTTACATGTAATTATATATGTACTTATGTTAATAACATAAATTATACATAAATGTTTTATAAAATATATTTATGTGTTTAATTGTGTAATTATATTATTTATAATTATTATGTAATTATTTGTATATTAATGTATATATTTTAGGTGTGCTTCTAGCCATGTAAAATATGAACATTAATATGTGCATGTGTTGTAACTATTGGTATTTAATTATAAGTTTATATGTGCATATATATATAAGTATATAATTATTTATTTATATATATGTATTGTGATTATTATTGCATATATATATTTATATATATATATATTTCTGTGTTTTAGTGACAGTGGGTTTGTGACAGTGAAACTGTCGCTAAATAGGCGGGTCAGCAGCAGCCGTTATAGCCCACTGTGCATTAATGACAGTTCTGTCATTAATGCTGCGGGCGGGATCTTAGCAGCAGTGGCGACAGTTTTCGGTGACAGTTGATTAACTATCACCAATGCAGCAGCAGTGGGTTTTATTACACAGTGGCTTTTGCGACGTTCTCTGTGACAGTTGAGACTGTCACTATAAGCTGTTTTAATTAAATTATATTTATAACTCCCTGTTTTCAGTGACACTTTGGCAGTTTTTAATTATATTTTATATATTATTATTGTATATATATATGTGTATATATATGTGTTTTGTGAGGTATAATATTTGTAATAATATATTATGTTATTTGTATACATATTGGTTTGTATATATATTATTTTAGGGTATATATTATTTGTATTAGTAATATACTTTGTGTGAGTATGAGTTGGGATCTAATTTTTATTCCTAAATTGTTGTATTTTATTTCTATATTATTTATATAGATTTCTTGTGAGGTTGACCTTGGTTTGACCATGTTTGACTTTAGTTGACTTTAGAGTTGACCATAGTTGACTTTTGACTTAGAATTTATTTATTGACCTAGGAGTTGACTAGTTTGACTTGTTCTCTTTCCGGGACCTTGTATTAATGTGGTATTGCATATCTAGGTCTTCGAGGTACCGAGTCAGACATCTGTGAGACTGTTCATTGGACTTCAGACGAGTACATTCTCTGATAGTTTCTCATTTATGATATCCTCTATGTTCGTTGTATCTAGTGTAGATTTATATGTTTCTCTCGACACTATGGTTACACGGATTGGTATATCCGGATCTCGTCATGAGATGTTATTCCTTGGTATATGGTGTATATGGTGCAAGTATTGTTTTATTGGTTATCTTGTACATGTACAGACACCGATTCTCGGGGAGACTAGCTATCTTCTTAGGGAATCTAGTGCCATAGCATACCGTGGTTGGATCTATTATACCAGTTGGGGGTGGGGAGTATTAGTATAGATATGTGATCAAATCTCTATTGAATAAAGTATTGGTAAGCGAATAGTGTTGATCATGCACCACACGTATGATTAGCCAGGCCGTATTGTATCTTGCCCAAGCCGATCACATGTTAAGCTAGTACTCACACACTTAGTCATTAGTATTATTGTTTCATTGGCATATTGTTCATTATTGTATTTCTTTCCAGTATTTTCTTATTGTCTATATATCTCTTGTATCTATTTTGTACATCTTGTTTATCCATAGCTATTTACTGTTACATAGTTTTTATCATGGATTAGAACTGCTGTTAGAGATGTACTCTGCTCCTTTCCTGACTGGATATATTTTTCTAGATGACACTGAGGAGTACCCTACCTATTATGGACCCCAGGATGTTGTGGGTTTAGATTCGGAGACCCTGGCTCAAGAGGGACTTATCCCAACTGAGACAGTTGACCCTGGAGTGTAGCTTGTAGTATGATAGTATTCTTTTGTACTGGATTTGTCTCCAGCTTATTTTTGTTACTCTTCAGACTCATTGATGTATTATTTTAAACTCATGAGTTGATGACTATTCTATTCTTATCTGATTCGTGTTCATTCTATCTTAGTTCTGTGATTGAGTACACTATCTTTTGGTGGTTCATTATATTAGATAGACTTTCTAGACAGCGTTCTACCGCCGATTCTGCGGCGTAGGCTGGGCGTTGTTTCCGACTAGTACCCTTACCCCGGGTGCGGGTCGTGACACATTTTTGGTGGTGGCCCATGCAGGTCTAGCTTCACAAGTATGTGATATCGTGGTAGTGCGACAACTTAGTTGTACTACTGCGAGCCTGCAATAGGATATAGGATATAGGCTGAGATACTCAATCACATCTAGGAAAATTCTTTTGATTCAACTATTCTCCTTTGACGTTGATACTTGATCTCTTAAACTGTCCTTTCCTTGATGTCTTACATCTTCTGCCATATTGATTCTTTCTTTCGCTTTGTCTCGGGATGCCGCCTAAGACTAGATCACAGCAGGGGAGAGCAGCTTCTGAGAGGTCTGCGACATCCCGAGGGCCTGCACCAGTCACTTCTCCGGTGATTGGAGTGTCAGCTGCTGTCGGAGGTCCACCACCTACTCAGAGGACTGTGCCAGCTGTATCTGAGGGGCTTCCACCTCCACCTCCTGTGCCAGCAGAGGCGTCACAGATGTTTACACTGTTTCGTGAGATGCTCGAGGCACAGAGGGCTCAGTCAGAGGCATATCAGAGGCAGACCGACGTTCTACGGCAGGGCATCGAGAGTGCTCATCAGCTTGCTCGTGCTGTAGTTGAGAGAGGAGTTCCGATCCAGCAGCAGGTTGTTCCTCAAGTTGCTCAGCTTCGGCCAGGCAACATTCAGGACTTCAAGAAACTGGAGCCTAGGGTTTTCAAAGGGACGGAGGGCATCGTCTATGCTGATGATTGGCTCGAGGACATTGAGCGTCTTATGAGGGTGTCCCGTCTTTCTGAAGATCTAAAGGTTGAGGCGGTAGGACTTCAACTGTTCGACGTCGCTCGCACTTGGTTCAGGAATGAGCCGGTTCTAGTTGACGCAGGACAATCTTGGGAGGTATTCAAGGACCTTTTCAAGAAGAAGTTTTTCGCTCGGATAGACAGGCTTGACTTGGGGAGACAATTTGAGAGTCTCATTCAGGGGAGCATGTCTGTGGAGGAATACGCTGCGGAGTTCGGTAGGTTGAGCCGATTTGTAGAGTACTTGGTGAGGGAACCGGAGGTTTGAGCTATTCGTTTCCGTGAGGGTCTAAACTGGGAGGTGAAGATTCTCATTCCGTCTTTTTATGAGATATACTCGGAGATACTTGCGGAGGCACGCAAGGTTGAGCGGGATCTGGATTTGAAGACTAAGAGAGACCGTGATTCTTTTCTGGGGGCCAACGGCAGTGCAGTATCTGCCAAACGTCCTCATTTCCAGTCCAGACCTTTCCAGCAGCCACAGCAGAACTAGACTCCAGCTAGAGCGCCTTTTCACCAGGCACCTCAGCAGTAGAGGCAGTTACAGCAGGCCCCATGCAACTTCTGCAAGAAGCCCAGCCACATCTGGAAAGTTTGCAGGAGGAGGCTAGGAGTTTGTTTGTATTGTGGTACTGAAGGGCATCAATCGAGGGAATGTCCTCGTCGTGCAGTTCAAGGAGCAGCTCCAGCTCCGAGGACACAGACGAGACCACCTGCAGCACAGCCGAGGGGACCGCTTCCGACACAGCAGCAGCATTTTGTCCAGCATCAACAGCAGGGAGGTGCTCGGCAGGGACGAGCGTTTGCTATGACCGTCGAAGAGGAGGAACCCACCGGAGATGTTATCGCAGGTTCTATTCTTCTTGATTCCATTCCAGCTTTAGCTTTGTTTGATAGTGGTGCTTCCCATAGTTTTGTATCTGTTTCTTTTGCTCTGAAGCATGGTTTGGTAGCTGAGTCTTTGCTTAGGACTTGCAAGATCATGACCGGGGGAGGCATTATCCTGGTTAATGATATTTGCAAGGATCAGAGAGTTACTCTGGGAGGCTGGGAGTTGAGTGCGTGTCTACTTGTAATGCCACTTCCAAGCTATGACATTGTACTTGGGATGGATTGGTTGAGTAGGCACCGTGCTAGCATAGACTGTAGAGGAGGTAGAGTTTTGTTTGGTTCACCAGGAGAGCCAGAGTTCGAGTTTGCTAGAGGAGCTGCGGAGCAGGGAGAAAGCATTATTTGTGGAGCTATGGTGGAAGACAAGGAGTTGCCACATCCGTTGATAGCAGAATTCTTGGATGTGTTTCGTGAGGAATTGCCAGAATTGCCACCAGATCGAGATGTTAAATTTTCTATAGACTTGGTGCCAGGTACAGAACCAATTTCGCAACATGTCTATAGAGTAAACAACAGCGAGCTGGTCGAGTTGAAGAAGCAGGTGGACGAATTGCAGGATAAGGGGTTTATCAGATCGAGTTCTTCACCATGGGGAGCCCCGGTATTGTTTGTACCGAAGAAGGATGGATCGGTGCGCATGTGCATTAATTACAGGGCTTTGAATAATCTCACTATCAAGAATAAGTATCCTTTGCCACGGATTGATGATTTGTTTGATCAGTTGAGTGGTGCGAAGGTGTTTTCTAAGATAGATTTGAGATCAGGCTACCATCAAGTGAAGGTGAAGCCGGAGGACATACCGAAGACTGCTTTTAGAACTCGGTATGGTCAGTACGAGTTTATGGTGATGCCGTTTGGTTTGACTAATGCACCGGCGGTATTTATGAACTTGATGAACAAGGTGTTCCACCAGTACCTTGACAAGTTCGTGGTGGTGTTCATCGACGACATACTCATATACTCGAGGACACCGGAGGAGCATGAGGAGCATTTGAGGATTGTGTTGGATGTGCTAAGGAAGGAGAAGCTGTATGGGAAGTTGTCCAAATGTGAGTTTTTCTTGGACAAAGTAGAATTCTTGGGGCATATTGTGACTGGTGATGGTATTTCAGTGGATCCGAAGAAGATTTCATTCGTGGAATCTTGGAAGACTCCGAGTTCAGTAGCAGAGATCAGGAGTTTCTTGGGATTGGCAGGCTATTACAGGAAGTTTGTGCAAGATTTTTTGAGGATTGCCGAGCCGATGACCAGACTCACAAGGAAGGATGTGGAGTTTGTTTGGACGGAGGATTGCCAGGTTGCTTTTGAGGAGTTGAAGAAGAGGTTGACGTCTGCTCCTATTTTGACGTTGCCATCAGGGTCCGGAGGTTTCACTATTTATAGTGATGCATCGGGGAAGGGTTTAGGTTGTGTTCTTCAGCAGCATGGGAAGGTGATTGCCTATGCATCCAGGCAATTGCGTCCTCATGAAAAGAACTATCCTACCCATGATTTGGAGTTGGCAGCTGTCATATTCGCCCTGAAGTTGTAGAAATATTATTTGTACGGAGAGCGTGTGGAGATCTTCACAGACCACAAAAGCTTGAAGTACGTTTTCACGCAGAAGGAGTTGAACATGAGGCAGCGTTGGTGGTTGGAATTGATGAAGGATTTTGATATCTTTTTGCAATATCATCCTGGGAAAGCCA
This sequence comes from Iris macrosiphon, assembly GCA_036927795.1. Classification (NCBI taxonomy): domain Eukaryota; kingdom Viridiplantae; phylum Streptophyta; class Magnoliopsida; order Asparagales; family Iridaceae; genus Iris; species Iris macrosiphon. The sequence continues at coordinate 121,791,017 of JAYESA010000006.1, forward strand.
ATGTAGTTGCCGATGCTTTGAGCAGGTATCCGGTAGCTATATTCTTGACACAGGATCGATATTTGTTGGAGGACTTGGAGAGCTTGGGCATTGAGGTGATTGTTCCTGGGTGTGCTATGCAAATATGGGGATTGCAGATACACTCAGATTTGATGGACAGGATCAAGGCAGCACAGTATGATGATGTATCTTTGAGGAGTATCAGAGCTCAGGTGAGAGAAGGATTGGAGGATGATTTCACTATTGCAGAGGATGGATCCTTGAGGCATGGAGTTAGATTGTGTGTGCCTAGTGGGGAGTTACGCGAGGAGGTATTGCAGGAAGCGTATCGCTCTCAGTATTCCATACATCCAGGTGCTAACAAGATGTATCGGGATATGCGAGAGAGTGTGTGGTGGTATGGCATGAAGAGGGAAGTGGCACAGTTTGTATCCAGATGCTTAGTGTGCCAGCAGGTGAAAGCCGAGAGGCAGAGGCCAGGAGGGTTACTTCAGCCATTACCCATTCCAGAGTGGAAGTGGGAACACATAACTATGGATTTTGTGTCCGGACTTCCACGATCTCCAGGAGGAAAAGACGCGATTTGGGTCATTGTTGATAGATTGACCAAGTCGGCCCACTTTTTGCCTTTCAAAGTGGGTTTGTCTATGGAGAAGCTGGCAGAGATGTATGTGAGGCAGATCGTTAGGATACACGGAGTTCCCGTCAGCATAGTCTCAGATCGAGATAGTCGTTTCACTTCTCATTTCTGGAGGAGTTTGCAGGAGAGTTTGGGCACTCAGCTCAAGTTCAGTACTGCATATCATCCCCAGACAGATGGGCAGTCAGAGAGGACTATCCAGACTCTCGAGGATATATTGCGCACTTGTGTACTAGATTTTGGGGGTTCTTGGGAGGACCATCTCCATTTGGTAGAGTTTGCTTACAACAACAGTTACCAGGCCAGTATAGAGATGTCACCTTTTGAAGCTCTATATGGTCGGAGGTGTCATACTCCTTTGTCTTGGGACGATGTTGGAGAGAAAATTTTGCTTGGGCCAGAGATGGTTGTGGATGCAGCGGAGAAGGTTCATTTGATCAGAGACAGACTTCGAGTGGCGCAGGACAGACAGCGGCATTGGGCCGATAGCCATCGGAGACCTTTGGAGTTTGAGGTATAGTTTAGATTTTGTTTGTGCTTATTCTTGTTTGTTATAGATTAAGTTCTTAAGATGGTGTTTTGCTCTAGGTGGGTGGTTTGGTATTTCTGAGAATTTCTTCGACACGAGGCACGATTCGCTTCGGTGGAGGCGGAAAGCTTAGTCCGCGATTCATCGGACCTTTCACTATTCTAGAGAGGGTCGGTGCAGTTGCTTATAGACTAGACTTGCCACCTGCATTGGAGGGAGTGCATAATGTGTTTCATGTATCGCAGTTGAGACGATACGTGGCATATCCTAGTCATGTATTGGATCACTCAGAGATAGAGGTAGGCCCTACTCTTAGCTATCCAGAGCAGCCAGTTGAGATTCTGGATCGGAGAGAGAAGGTGCTGAGGAACCAGACTATTCCTTTGGTGCGCGTCGCATGGAGGCATCACTCTCCGGGGGAGTCTACCTGGGAGAGAGAGGATGACATGCGAGAGCGTTATCTATATTTGTTTGTACCATGAGGTATGTTATTTCTAGTTATGTTCTGTTCATTGTTATGTTCTGTTCATTAGTTAGTTGTGATTCTTTAGTTCTGTTCTGTGTTTTTCTGGGGGTAGTTTTCGTCTTTGAATTTCGAGGATGAAATTATTTTAAGAAGGGTAGACTTGTCACTACCACATTTTAGGAAAAAGGGTATTTTAGTAATTTCCTATTTAAATAAATATTGTGCATGGTAAATAATTTTTGTTGTATTATTTAATTGTTATTGGATGTTATTTAATTATTTTGGACTTATTTTAGTGGACCCAACTAGTTTAGTTTGGACCCATGGACCAACATGAATTAAATAGTTAGACTTGGCCCATTTAGAAAGCCCATGGTTAAGGAGATGGATTAAATTAATTAAGTAATTAGACTAGAAGCTTCCTTCCTTAATTATTTCTTCATGAGAGGCCCCAAGGGGTATATTGGACATTTTATAATTGCTTGGGAGAGGGGCAAGGCCGGCCTATTAAAAGAGGTAGGAAATTTCTCTCTCCTCTCATTCTCATTCCAAATCTAGATCTAGAATTTCCCACTCCCAAATTCCCTCCATTCCCATTCCAATTCCCTACCAAATTCATTCCAAATTTTTCCCAATTCACCATTAGAGAAGGAGGAAGCAAGGATCTAGAAGAAGGAAGCAAGGATCTACAAAGAGGAGCAAGGATCTACAATTTGGAAGCAAGTTCTTCTCAATTGGAGGTTTCATTGGGAATCCATCTCCCAATAGGTATAATTCAGATTTTTCCATTTAAATAGCTTCTAAATCTGAGATTTAATCATGTAAAATCAACCTATATGTATGTACTATCCATAGGACTTTGTTTTGTGTTCATAAAAGACCCATGGAGAAAGTTATGGTACTTTTTGTGTTAATTTTGTTGGAATTCCGAATTTACATTTTGTTGTGTGTATCAATTGATCCTATAGATCAATTGGACATGAGCTTATGTGTTTGGGACTAGTGTCGTGTCCATAATTTGGTACATGTGGTTCGTATCCCAACTATTTGGTGATACGTGTCATTTTGGGGGTTTTTCCTCCGACACGGGACTTTGAACATGTCGTATTTTGACACGGACAGATAGATCTACTTTTGATACTTTGATTTATTCATAAATATTATTTGTGATTTGTTTGTATCCTTTGGGGTGCAATTGGTTGTGTGTTGGACTCGTGTCACATGCGTATCCTAGATCTAGTGGGATACGGTGTGATACTCTCCAATTGTGTGGATTTTTGAATAGATCTAATTATGTATGGTTTAAATTCTTCAATTATAATTAGTAAATATATATAGATATTATATATTTATTTTGTATATTTATTATAGTAATTATTGTAGCATAGATCTATATATTTTTGTGTGTGCTAATATGATGTACAAATATAATATGTAGCTTTCTTGCATGTAATTATATATGTACTTATGTTAATAACATAAATTATACATAAATGTTTTATAAAATATATTTATGTGTTTAATTGTGTAATTATATTATTTATAATTATTATGTAATTATTTGTATATTAATGTATATATTTTAGGTGTGCTTCTAGCCATGTAAAATATGAACATTAATATGTGCATGTGTTGTAACTATTGGTATTTAATTATAAGTTTATATGTGCATATATATATAAGTATATAATTATTTATTTATATATATGTATTATGATTATTATTGCATATATATATTTATATATATATATATTTCTGTGTTTTAGTGACAGTGGGTTTGTGACAGTGAAACTGTCGCTAAATAGGCGGGTCAGCAGCAGCCGTTGTAGCCCACTGTGCATTAATGACAGTTCTGTCATTAATGCTGCGGGCGGGATCTTAGCAGCAGTGGCGACAGTTTTCGGTGACAGTTGATTAACTGTCACCAATGCAGCAGCAGTGGGTTTTATTACACAGTGGCTTTTGCGACGTTCTCTGTGACAGTTGAGACTGTCACTATAAGCTGTTTTAATTAAATTATATTTATAAATCCCTGTTTTCAGAGACGCTTTGGCAGTTTTAAATTATATTTTATATATTATTATTGTATATATATGTGTGTGTATATATATGTGTATATATATGTGTTTTGTGAGGTATAATATTTGTAATAATATATTATGTTATTTGTATACATATTGGTTTGTATATATATTATTTTAGGGTATATATTATTTGTATTAGTAATATACTTTGTGTGAGTATGATTTGGGATCTAATTTTTATTCCTAAATTGTTTTATTTTATTTCTATATTATTTATATAGATTTCTTGTGAGGTTGACCTTGGTTTGACCATGTTTGACTTTAGTTGACTTTAGAGTTGACCATAGTTGACTTTTGACTTAGAATTTATTTATTGACCTAGGAGTTGACTAGTTTGACTTGTTCTCTTTCCGGGACCTTGTATTAATGTGGTATTGCATATCTAGGTCTTCGAGGTACCGAGTCAGACATCTGTGAGACTGTTCATTGGACTTCAGGCGAGTACATTCTCTGATAGTTTCTCATTTATGATATCCTCTATGTTCGTTGTATCTAGTATAGATTTACATGTTTCTCTCGACACTATGGTTACACGGATTGGTATATCCGGATCTCGTCATGAGATGTTATTCCTTGGTATATGGTGTATATGGTGCAAGTATTGTTTCATTGGTTATCTTGTACATGTACAGACACCGATTCTCGGGGAGACTAGCTATCTTCTTGGGGAATCTAGTGCCATAGCATACCGTGGTTGGATCTATTATACCAGTTGGGGGTGGGGAGTATTAGTATAGATATGTGATCAAATTCCTATTGAATAAAGTATTGGTAAGCGAATAGTGTTGATCATGCACCACACGTATGATTAGCCAGGCCGCATTGTATCTTGCCCAAGCTGATCACATGTTAAGCTAGTACTCACACACTTAGTCATTAGTATTATTGTTTCATTGGCATATTGTTCATTATTGTATTTCTTTCCAGTATTTCCTTATTGTCTATATATCTCTTGTATCTATTTTGTGTATCATGTTTATCCACAGCTATTTACTGTTACATAGTTTTTATCATAGATTAGAACTGCTGTTAGAGATGTACTCTGCTCCTTTCCTGACTGGATATATTTTTCCAGATGACACTGAGGAGTACCCTACCTATTATGGACCCCAGGATGTTGTGGGTTTAGATTCGGAGACCCTGGCTCAAGAGGGACTTATCCCAACTGAGACAGTTGACCCTGGAGTGTAGCTTGTAGTATGATAGTATTCTTTTGTACTGGATTTGTCTCCAGCTTATTTTTGTTACTCTTCAGACTCATTGATGTATTATTTTAAACTCATGAGTTGATGACTATTCTATTCTTATCTGATTCGTGTTCATTCTATCTTAGTTCTGTGATTGAGTACACTATCTTTTGGTGGTTCATTATATTAGATAGACTTTCTAGACAGCGTTCTACCGCCGATTCTGCGGCGTAGGCTGGGCGTTGTTTCCGACTAGTACCCTTATCCCGGGTGCGGGTCGTGACACATTTTTGGTGGTGGCCCATGCAGGTCTAGCTTCACAAGTATGTGATGTCGTGGTAGTGCGATAACTTAGTTGTACTACTGCGAGCCTGCAATAGGATATAGGATATAGGCTGAGATACTCAATCACATCTAGGAAAATTCTTTTGATTCAACTATTCTCCTTTGACGTTGATACTTGATCTCTTAAACTGTCATTTCCTTGATGTCTTACATCTTGTGCCATATTGATTCTTTCTTTCGCTTTGTCTCAGGATGCCGCCTAAGACTAGATCACAGCAGGGGAGAGCAGCTTCTGAGAGGTCTGTGACATCCCGAGGGCCTGCACCAGTCACTTCTCCGGTGATTAGAGTGTCAGCTGCTGTCGGAGGTCCACCACCTACTCAGAGGACTGTGCCAGCTGTATCTGAGGGGCTTCCACCTCCACCTCCTGTGCCAGCAGAGGCGTCACAGATGTTTACACTGTTTCGTGAGATGCTCGAGGCACAGAGGGCTCAGTCAGAGGCACATCAGAGGCAGACCGACGTTCTACGGCAGGGCATCGAGAGTGCTCATCAGCTTGCTCGTGCTGTATTTGAGAGAGGAGTTCCGATCCAGCAGCAGGTTGTTCCTCAAGTTGCTCAGCTTCGGCCAGGCAACATTCAGGACTTCAAGAAACTGGAGCCTAGGGTTTTCAAAGGGACGGAGGGCATCGTCTATGCTGATGATTGGCTCGAGGACATTGAGCGTCTTATGAGGGTGTCCCATCTTTCTGAAGATCTGAAGGTTGAGGCGGTAGGACTTCAACTGTTCGACGTCGCTCGCACTTGGTTCAGGAATGTGCCAGTTCTAGTTGACGCAGGACAATCTTGGGAGGTATTCAAGGACCTTTTCAAGAAGAAGTTTTTTGCTCGGATAGACAGGCTTGACTTGGGGAGATAATTTGAGAGTCTCATTCAGGGGAGCATGTCTGTGGAGGAATACGCTGCGGAGTTCGGTAGGTTGAGCCGATTTGCAGAGTACTTGGTGAGGGAACCGGAGGTTTGAGCTATTCGTTTCCGTGAGGGTCTAAACTGGGAGGTGAAGATTCTCATTCCGTCTTTTTATGAGACATACTCGGAGATACTTGCGGAGGCATGCAAGGTTGAGCGGGATCTGGGTTTGAAGACCAAGAGAGACCGTGATTCTTTTCTGGGGGCCAACGGCAGTGCAGTATCTGCCAAACGCCCTCATTTCTAGTCCAGACCTTTCCAGCAGCCACAGCAGAACCAGACTCCAGCTAGAGCGCCTTTTCACCAGGCACCTCAGCAGCAGAGGCAGTTATAGCAGGCCCTATGCAACTTCTGCAAGAAGCCCGGCCACATCTGGAAAGTTTGCAGGAGGAGGCTAGGAGTTTGTTTATATTGTGGTACTGAAGGGCATCAATCGAGGGAATGTCCTCGTCGTGCAGTTCAAGGAGCAGCTCCAGCTCCGAGGACACAGACGAGACCACCTGCAGCACAGCCGAGGGGACCGCTTCCGACACAGCAGCAGCATTTTGTCCAGCATCAACAGCAGGGAGGTGCTCGGCAGGGACGAGCGTTTGCTATGACCGTCGAAGAGGAGGAACCCACCGGAGATGTTATCGCAGGTTCTATTCTTCTTGATTCCATTCCAGCTTTAGCTTTATTTGATAGTGGTGCTTCCCATAGTTTTGTATCTGTTTCTTTTGCTCTGAAGCATGGTTTGGTAGCTGAGTCTTTGCTTAGGACTTGCAAGATCATGACCGGGGGAGGCATTATCCTGGTTAATGATATTTGCAAGGATCAGAGAGTTACTCTGGGAGGCCGGGAGTTGAGTGCGTGTCTACTTGTAATGCCACTTCCAAGCTATGACATTGTACTTGGGATGGATTGGTTGAGTAGGCACCGTGCTAGCATAGACTGTAGAGGAGGTAGAGTTTTGTTTGGTTCGCCAGGAGAGCCAGAGTTCGTGTTTGCTAAAGGAGCGGCGGAGCAGGGAGAAAGCATTATTTGTGGAGCTATGGTGGAAGAAAAGGCGTTGCCACATCCGTTGATAGCAGAATTCTTGGATGTGTTTCCTGAGGAATTGCCAGGATTGCCACCAGATCGAGATATTAAATTTTTTATAGACTTGGTGCCAGGTGCAGAACCAATTTCGCAACATGTCTATAGAGTAAACAACAGCGATCTGGTCGAGTTGAAGAAGCAGGTAGACGAATTGCAGGATAAAGGGTTTATCAGATCGAGTTCTTCACCATGGGGAGCCCCGGTATTGTTTGTACCGAAGAAGGATGGATCGGTGCGCATGTGCATTGATTACAGGGCTTTGAATAATCTCACTATCAAGAATAAGTATCCTTTGCCACGGATTGATGATCTGTTTGATCAGTTGAGTGGTGCAAAGGTGTTTTCTAAGATAGATTTGAGATCAGGCTACCATCAAGTGAAGGTGAAGCCGGAGGACATACCGAAGACTGCTTTTAGAACTCGGTATGGTCAGTACGAGTTTATGGTGATGCCGTTTGGTTTGACTAATGTACCGGCGGTATTTATGAACTTGATGAACAAGGTGTTCCACCAGTACCTTGACAAGTTCGTGGTGGTGTTCATCGATGACATACTCATATACTCGAGGACACCGGAGGAGCATGAGGAGCATTTGAGGATTGTGTTGGATGTGCTGAGGAAGGAGAAGCTGTATGGGAAGTTGTCCAAATGTGAGTTTTTCTTGGACAAAGTAGAATTCTTGGGGCATGTTGTGACTGGTGATGGTATTTCAGTGGATCCGAAGAAGATTTCAGCAGTGGAATCTTGGAAGACTCCGAGTTCAGTAGCAGAGATCAGGTGTTTCTTGGGATTGGCAGGCTATTACAGGAAGTTTGTGCAAGCTTTTTGAGGATTGCCGAGCCGATGACCAGACTCACAAGGAAGGATGTGGAGTTTGTTTGGACGGAGGATTACCAGGTTGCTTTTGAGGAGTTGAAGAAGAGGTTGACGTCTGCTCCTATTTTGACGTTGCCATCAGGGTCCGGAGGTTTCACTATTTATAGTGATGCATCGGGGAAGGGTTTAGGTTGTGTTCTTCAGCAGCATGGGAAGGTGATTGCCTATGCATCCAGGCAATTGCGTCCTCATAAAAAGAACTATCCTACCCATGATTTGGAGTTGGCAGCTGTCATATTCGCCCTGAAGTTGTGGAAATATTATTTGTACGGAGAGCGTATGGAGATCTTCACAGACCACAAAAGTTTGAAGTACGTTTTCACGCAGAAGGAGTTAAACATGAGGCAGCGTTGGTGGTTGGAATTGATGAAGGATTTTGATATCTCTTTGTAATATCATCCTGGGAAAGCCAATGTAGTTGCCGATGCTTTGAGTAGGTATCCGGTAGCTATGTTCTTGACGCAGGATCGATATTTGTTGGAGGACTTGGAGAGCTTGGATATTGAGGTGATTGTTCCTGGGTGTGCTATGCAAATGTGGGGATTGCAGATACACTCAGATTTGATGGACAGAATCAAGGCAGCACAGTATGATGATGTATCTTTGAGGAGTATCAGATCTCAGGTGAGAGAAGGATTGGAGGATGATTTCACTATTGCAGAGGATGGATCCTTGAGGCATGGAGTTAGATTGTGTGTGCCTAGTGGGGAGTTACGCGAGGAGGTATTGCAGAAAGCGTATCGCTCTCAGTATTTCATACATCCAGGTGCTAACAAGATGTATCGGGATATGCGAGAGAGTGTGTGGTGGTATGGCATGAAGAGGGAAGTGGCACAGTTTGTATCCAGATGCTTAGTGTGCCAGCAGGTGAAAGCCGAGAGGCAGAGGCCAGGAGGGTTACTTCAGCCATTACCTATTCCAGAGTGGAAGTGGGAACACATTACTATGGATTTTGTGTCCGGACTTCCACGATCTCCAGGAGGAAAAGACGCGATTTGGGTCATTGTTGATAGATTGACCAAGTCGGCCCACTTTTTGCCTTTCAAAGTGGGTTTGTCTACAGAGAAGCTGGCAGAGATGTATGTGAGGCAGATCGTTAGGATACACGAAGTTCCCGTCAGCATAGTCTCATATCGAGATAGTCGTTTTACTTCTCATTTCTGGAGGAGTTTGCAGGAGAGTTTGGGCACTCAGCTCAAGTTCAGTACTGCATATCATCCCCAGACAGATGGGCAGTCAGAGAGGAATATCCAGACTCTCGAGGATATGTTGCGCACTTGTGTACTAGATTTCGAGGGTTCTTGGGAGGACCATCTCCATTTGGTAGAGTTTGTTTACAACAACAGTTACCAGGCCAGTATAAAGATGTCACCTTTTGAAGCTCTATATGGTTGGAGGTGTCATACTCCTTTGTCTTGGGACGATGTTGGAGAGAGAATTTTGCTTGGGCCAGAGATGGTTGTGGATGCAGCGGAGAAGGTTCATTTGATCAGAGACAGACTTCGAGTGGCGCAGGACAGACAGCGGCATTGGGCCGATAGCCATCGGAGACCTTTGGAGTTTGAGGTATAGTTTAGATTTTGTTTGTGCTTGTTCTTGTTTGTTATAGATTAAGTTCTTAAGATGGTGTTTTGCTCTAGGTGGGTGGTTTAGTATTTCTGAGGATTTCTCCGACACGAGGCACGATTCGCTTCGGTGGAGGCGGAAAGCTTAGTCCGCGATTCATCGGACCTTTCACTATTCTAGAGAGGGTCGGTGCAGTTGCTTATAGACTAGACTTGCCACCTGCATTGGAGGGAGTGCACAACGTGTTTTATGTGTCACAGTTGAGACGATACGTGGCAGATCCTAGTCATGTATTGGATCACTCAGAGATAGAGGTAGGCCCTACTCTTAGCTATCCAGAGCAGCCAGTTGAGATTCTGGATCGGAGAGAGAAGGTGCTGAGGAACCAGACTATTCCTTTGGTGCGCGTCGCATGGAGGCATCACTCTCCGGGGGAGTCTACCTGGGAGAGAGAGGATGACATGCGAGAGTGTTATCCATATTTGTTTGTACCATGAGGTATGTTATTTCTAGTTATGTTCTGTTCATTGTTATGTTCTGTTCATTAGTTAGTTGTGATTCTTTAGTTCTGTTCTGTGTTTTTCTGGGGGTAGTTTTCGTCTTTGAATTTCGAGGCCGAAATTATTTTAAGGAGGGTAGACTTGTCACTACCACATTTTAGGAAAAAGGGTATTTTAGTAATTTCCTATTTAAATAAATATTGTGCATGGTAAATAATTTTTGTTGTATTATTTAATTGTTGTTGGATGTTATTTAATTATTTTGGACTTATTTTAGTGGACCCAACTAGTTTAGTTTGGACCCATGGACCAACATGAATTAAATAGTTAGACTTGGCCCATTTAGAAAGCCCATGGTTAAGGAGATGGATTAAATTAATTAAGTAATTAGACTAGAAGCTTCCTTCCTTAATTATTTCTTCATGAGAGGCCCCAAGGGGTATATTGGATATTTTACAATTGCTTGGGAGAGGGGCAAGGCTGGCCTATTAAAAGAGGGGGAAAATTTCTCTCTCCTCTCATTCTCATTCCAAATCTAGATCTAGAATTTCCCACTCCCAAATTCCCTCCATTTCCATTCCAATTCCCTACCAAATTCATTCCAAATTTTTCCCAATTCACCATTAGAGAAGGAGGAAGCAAGGATCTAGAAGAAGGAAGCAAGGATCTACAAAGAGGAGGAAGGATCTACAATTTGGAAGCAAGTTCTTCTCAATTGGAGGTTTCATTGGGAATCCATCTCCCAATAAGTATAATTCAGATTTTCCCATTTAAATAGCTTCTAAATCTAAGATTTAATCATGTAAAATCAACCTATATGTATGTACTACCCATAGGACTTTGTTTTGTGTTCATAAAAGACCCATGGAGAAAGTTATGGTACTTTTTGTGTTAATTTTGTTGGAATTCCGAATTTATATTTTGTTGTGTGTATCAATTGATCCTATAGATCAATTGGACATGAGCTTATGTGTTTGGGACTAGTGTCGTGTCCATAATTTGGTACATGTGGTTCGTATCCCAACTATTTGGTGATACGTATCATTTTGGAGATTTTCCCTCCGACACGGGACTTTGAACATGTCGTATTTTGACACGGACACATAGATCTACTTTTGACACTTTGATTTATTCATAAATATTATTTGTGATTTGTTTGTATCCTTCGGGGTGCAATTGGTTGTGTGTTGGACTCGTGTCACATGCGTATCCTAGATCTAGTGGGATACGGTGTGATACTCTCCAATTGTGTGGATTTTTGAATAGATCTAATTATGTATGGTTTAAATTCTTCAATTATAATTAGTAAATATATATAGATATTATATATTTATTTTGTATATTTATTATAGTAATTATTGTAGCATAGATCTATATATTTTTGTGTGTGCTAATATGATGTACAAATATAATATGTAGCTTTCTTGCATGTAATTATATATGTACTTATGTTAATAACATAAATTATACATAAATGTTTTATAAAATATATTTATGTGTTTAATTGTGTAATTATATTATTTATAATTATTATGTAATTATTTGTATATTAATGTATATATTTTAGGTGTGCTTCTAGCCATGTAAAATATGAACATTAATATGTGCATGTGTTGTAACTATTGGTATTTAATTATAGGTTTATATGTGCATATATATATAAGTATATAATTATTTATTTATATATATGTATTGTGATTATTATTGCATATATATATTTATATATATATATATATATTTCTGTGTTTTAGTGACAGTGGGTTTGTGACAGTGAAACTGTCGCTAAATAGGCGGGTCAGCAGCAGCCGTTGTAGCCCACTGTGCATTAATGACAGTTCTGTCATTAATGCTGCGGGCGGGATCTTAGCAGCAGTGGCGACAGTTTTCGGTGACAGTTGATTAACTGTCACCAATGCAGCAGCAGTGGGTTTTATTACACAGTGGCTTTTGCGACGTTCTCTGTGACAGTTGAGACTGTCACTATAAGCTGTTTTAATTAAATTATATTTATAACTCCCTGTTTTCAGTGACGCTTTGGCAGTTTTAAATTATATTTTATATATTATTATTGTATATATATATATGTGTATATATATGTGTATATATATGTGTTTTGTGAGGTATAATATTTGTAATAATATATTATGTTATTTGTATACATATTGGTTTGTATATATATTATTTTAGGGTATATATTATTTGTATTAGTAATATACTTTGTGTGAGTATGATTTGGGATCTAATTTTTATTCCTAAATTATTGTATTTTATTTCTATATTATTTATATATATTTCTTGTGAGGTTGACCTTGGTTTGACCATGTTTGACTTTAGTTGACTTTAGAGTTGACCATAGTTGACTTTTGACTTAGAATTTATTTATTGACCTAGGAGTTGACTAGTTTGACTTGTTCTCTTTCCGGGACCTTGTATTAATGTTGTATTGCATATCTAGGTCTTCGAGGTACCGAGTCAGACATCTGTGAGACTGTTCATTGGACTTCAGGAAAGTACATTCTCTGATAGTTTCTCATTTATGATATCCTCTATGTTCGTTGTATCTAGTGTAGATTTACATATTTCTCTCGACACTATGGTTACACGGATTGGTATATCCGGATCTCGTCATGAGATGTTATTCCTTGGTATATGGTGTATATGGTGCAAGTATTGTTTCATTGGTTATCTTGTAAATGTACAGACACCGATTCTCGGGGAGACTAGCTATCTTCTTGGGGAATCTAGTGCCATAGCATACCGTGGTTGGATCTATTATACCAGTTGGGGGTGGGGAGTATTAGTATAGATATGTGATCAAATTCCTATTGAATAAAGTATTGGTAAGCGAATAGTGTTGATCATGCACCACACGTATGATTAGCCAGGCCGCATTGTATCTTGCCCAAGCTGATCACATGTTAAGCTAGTACTCACACACTTAGTCATTAGTATTATTGTTTCATTGGCATATTGTTCATTATTGTATTTCTTTCCAGTATTTCCTTATTGTCTATATATCTCTTGTATCTATTTTGTGCATCTTGTTTATCCACAGCTATTTACTGTTACATAGTTTTTATTATGGATTAGAACTGCTGTTAGAGATGTACTCTGCTCCTTTCCTGACTGGATATATTTTTCCAGATGACACTGAGGAGTACCCTACCTATTATGGACCCCAGGATGTTGTGGGTTTAGATTCGGAGACCCTGGCTCAAGAGGGACTTATCCCAACTGAGACAGTTGACCCTGGAGTGTAGCTTGTAGTATGATAGTATTCTTTTGTACTGGATTTGTCTCCAGCTTATTTTTGTTACTCTTCAGACTCATTGATGTATTATTTTAAACTCATGAGTTGATGACTATTCTATTCTTATCTGATTCGTGTTCATTCTATCTTAGTTCTGTGATTGAGTACACTATCTTTTGGTGGTTCATTATATTAGATAGACTTTCTAGACAGCGTTCTACCGCCGATTCTGCAGCGTAGGCTGGGCGTTATTTTCGACTAGTACCCTTGCCCCGGGTGTGGGTCGTGACAGTCGCGTACCAACAGCTATTAAACATGACAAGGGGAAGAGTAGACTACATGCCTTCTAGTATTCTCCCACCCGACATGAAAAACAAGACATGAACTCCAAATATTCAAGACATAAATTCCAGTATTCCTAACACTAGGTGTAATCATCAAGGGTACTAGTAAAGTAGGAAATTAATTATCACAATGTAAAGATTTAACTTGAAGTGCAGGTACTTGCCTGTTGTTTGGATCTGATTAATTTGGTTCTTGGGGAAAATTTCCAGAGATGAGTCCAAAAGCTGAAATAGAAATTACCATCACGCTCAGAAGATGTCAAATAGCTAGAAACACCTATCCTTGGGTCCAATTTGGAGACAAGGACAAAAATGGCAGTTTCGGGTCAAAACGGGGTCCGCCGGTGGGCCTGCTTTGCACCGAAAAATGTGTCCGGGTCAATGGTCTCCAAATTCACCAAACTTAGTGTCAACAGGTCAGGAACGCTGATACAAACCCAACGGAACTTCCAGATTTGGATTCCGATGAGCCAAACACAAAATTGCCCGTCGAGTGGGGCCTGTGGGGCCCACGACACGCGATTTCGTCAACGTTCTCAGAATCGAACCAAACTTGACCCACAGGACCAGCATATCTCTACGAGTCCGATGGTGTAAGTTTTGTCTCGATCTGACGTGTGTACAAGAAGTTAGGGCAAATTCAGAAAAGTCGGATACGGGGCGATGTCCGCGGATACGCGTTGATTCCGGTGTGCACGCACACCCGAATCAGCTTCCGTGAAATCTCACACGTCCGTATCGACGACGCGCACGTATCTGTGAAGATCGCACGCGACCAAGTCATCCCGTTTGGCGGGGCGCACTCAGTTCCGGGGTGAAACAGGGTCTGGTTTTTTCTGTTTTTGGATCGCGGTGTGCGATCACCACAGGACGCGATGCCCCGAGCGGTTTGTCCGGGCACCGAGAGGGTCATACAGGCTTCACAATGCAATTTACGAAAATAAAAATGGAGCTACGAACAAAAAGTTACACGCACCTGAAGGGGACCAGAAAATCAGGGTCGAGTCGTGTCCGACTCGTGTCTGACACGTGAAGGAGAATTAGGGCTAGGGTTAGGGTTTGGCTGCTGCGGCGGTGGCCGGTGGTCGGCACGGCGGCGGGGAGGCCGAGGGTGGCTCGGGGACGGCCGGCTCGAGGCGGAGGAACTCGGCGGAGGCGGCGGCGTCTCAGGCTGACGGCAGCGGCGACGGAGCGAGCTCGAGCGGCTGCTGCTGCGGCTGGCCCGTGGCCGAGCGGGGAGGAGAAGAGGGGGAGGCGACTGCGGTGAGCGGCGGAGGGGAGGACGGTGTTGGGAAGTGGCTGGGCAGCGGCGAGGCAGCGGCGAGGCAGGGCGGGGAGGTCGGCGGCACGGCGGAGAGTTAGGGTTAGGGTTTCGGTGAAGGAGGAGGAAGAAGAAGAGGGGGGTTTAAGTAGGAGGAAGAGGACGGTTAGGGGGAGGCCGAGCACGGCGGAGGAGAGGAGGACGTGGCGCGGTGGACGCGGCGCTGCGCGCGGAGGGCGGCGGTGGAGTAGGGCGGCGTGGGGGGTGCTGGGGGAGACCGGGTCAGGTGGGTGCTGGTCGGGTTCGGGTCTGGCGGATCCGACCCGACCCGCGAGGGGGCTGGGCCGGGGCTGACCGCTGGGCTCGGCCCACTGGGCCGGGCAGGGCCCAAGAAAAGAAAAAAAATGATAATAAAAATAAAAATAATATTTAATAATAATAATAATTAAAAACAGTTAATTAATTAATAAAAATTATTTTTAGGCATTTAAAAATAGGTCTGATGCCCAGAAAAATCCAGAAAAATTACCCTAAGTCCAGTTTTTCATTTTACACCCAAAATATTATTTCCATGATATTTTAATATTATTTATTAACAAATAAAAATCATTTAATAATTGAGAACCGTGATTTTAATTTCAGAAAATTCCCAGAAAATTCCAGAAAATTAGGAAAAATCCAAGATTTAATAATTTGAAAATTTAGGGGGTTTACAACCTACCCAACTTACAAAAATTTTATCCTCAAAATTTAAGAATAACAATGGGACGAAAGGAAAAGGCCGAGAAATTAAAATATACCTCAGGGTTCAAAAAGATAGGGGTATCGCTCTCTAATCTCGTCTTCTCGCTCCCAGGTGGATTCGCCGGGAGAATGGTGCTTCCAAGATACGCGAACCAGAGAGATAACCTGGTTCCATAGAACTTTCTCCGATCGATCCAGTATCTCCACGGGTTGCTCTTGGTAAGTCAAACTTGGGCCTACTTCGAGCTCTGAGTGATCCAAAATGTGGCTGGGGTCTGACACGTACTTTCTCAGCTGCGACACGTGAAAGACGTTATGGACTCCATCCAGAGAGGGTGGCAATGCCAGACGGTATGCCACTTCTCCGATTTTCTTCTGAATGCCAAAAGGTCCAATAAATCTTGGGCTGAGTTTTCCACTCCTTCCGAACCTAATGGTGCCACGTGTCGGGGAAATCTTTAAGAATACCAGCTCTCCAACCTTTAATAAAGTCATAATCAAGTCTTTGTTCCATAGTCAAAATGTTTAAATTGACTTGAATTTCATAAATTTAATTACCTCAAATTCCAAGGCCTTCGGTGGCTATTTGCCCAATGTCGTTGCCTGTCTTGAGCCACTCGAAGTCTGTCCCTTATTTGCTTTACCTTCTCAGTTGAATCGATCACCATCTCTGGTCCCAGCAGGGCTCTTTCTCCAACGTCGTCCCATGATAGCGGGGTACGACATCTTCGTCCATACAGAGCTTCAAATGGAGTCATCTCAATACTTGCTTGGTAACTGTTATTATAAGATAACTCCACAAGATGTAGATAGTCTTCCCAGGATCCTCCAAAATCCAGAACACATGTACGGAGCATATCTTCAAGTGTCTGGATTGTACGTTCCGATTGTCCATCGGTTTGGGGATAATAAGCTGTGCTGAATTTGAGTTGCGTCCCCAAGCTAGCTTGTAAACTCTTTCAGAAGTGAGAGGTGAATCTTGAATCTCGGTTGGAGACAATACTTACTGGAACTCCATGCAGCCTGACAATGTGTCTGATATATAAATCTGCCAGCTTCTCTGTAGATAGCCCTACTTTGAAGGGTAGAAAATGTGCAGACTTGGTCAGTCTATCTACTATCACCCAAATTGCATCCTTTCTACTAGGTGTCCTTGGAAGTCCGAAAACAAAATCCATTGTGATATGTTCCCACTTCCACTCCGGAATGGGCAGTGGTTGAAGCAATCCTCCAGGTCTTTGTCTTTCTGCCTTGACTTGTTGGTACACTAAACAACGAGATACGAACCTGGCTACTTCTCTTTTCATGCCATGCCACCAAACATGCGTCCTCAGGTCCTTGTACATCTTGTTGGCTCCTGGATGTATAGAGTAATGCGATCGGTGCGCCTCTTGCATAATTTCTTCTCTTATGTCTCCTTGAGGTACGCATAATCTATCGCCATGCCTCAGTGATCCATCTTCATGAATTCTGAAATCTTCCACTAATCCAGCTTGCACTTGTCCTCGAAGGCTTCGCAGGCCTTCGTCTTGAAACTGAGTCTCCTTGATCTTGTCTATTAAAGTAGACTGAATCTGCAAGTTCATCATTTGGCCTTCTTTTCCTGGGATAATTACTTCAATACCTAAACTTTCCAAGTCCTCTAGCAGGTGTCTGTCCATAGTCAAGTACATCGCCATAGGATATCTGCTTAGAGCATCAGCAACTACATTGGCCTTCCCAGGATGATATTGAAGGGTGATATCAAAGTCTTTCATTAGTTCCAGCCACCTTCTTTGCCTCATGTTCATCTCTTTCTGAGTGAAGATATATTTTAGACTTTTATGGTCCGTAAATATTTCTACCCTTTCTCCATAAAGATAATGCTTCCATAGCTTAAGAGCAAAAATGACAGCTGCCAATTCTAAATCATGAGTTGGATAGTTCTTTTCATGCGGTCGAAGCTGTCTAGAGGCATATGCTATTACTTTCTTGTTCTGCTCCAATACACAACCTAGACCTTTTCCAGAAGCATCACTATAAATAGCGAAACCTCCAATTCCAGAAGGTAAGGTCAGAATAGGGGCAGTAGTCAGCCTTTTCTTCAATTCCTCAAAAGCATGCTGACATTCATCAGTCCAGGTAAACTCTTCATCCTTCCTTGTTAATTTTGTCATGGGTTCAGCAATTCTTGCAAAGTCCTTCACAAACTTCCGATAGTAGCCAGCTAGTCCCAGGAAGCTTCTAATCTCTGCTACTGAGTCTGGAGTGGGCCATAATTCTACTGCAGCTATCTTCTTAGGATCTACTGCTATTTCATCTCCAGTCACAACATGTCCCAAGAATTCTACTTTGTCTAGGAAGAAAGCACATTTAGATAATTTTCCATAAAGTTTTTCCTTCCTCAAAGTCTCCAATGCTAGCCTCAAATGTTCTTCATGTTCTTCGGGGGTCTTGGAGTAGATCAAAATATCATCAATAAAGACCACTACAAATTTGTCTAGGTATGGCTGGAAAACTCTGTTCATCAAGTTCATAAAAACTGCTGGTGCATTCGTCAACCCGAACGGCATTACTAAGAATTCGTAGTGTCCGTTCCGGGTATTGAAAGCAGTTTTAGGGATGTCTTCCTTTCTCACCCTTACTTGGTGGTATCCAGACCTCAAATCAATCTTTAAAAATACCCGAGCTCCACTCAACTGATCAAATAGGTCATCTATCCTGGGCAGGGGATACTTATTCTTAATTGTTAAGGCATTCAAGGCCCTATAGTCAATACACATTCGGGATGTTCCGTCCTTCTTGGGCACAAATAATACTGGAGCTCCCCAGGGTGAGACACTAGACCTAATGAAGCATTTGTCTTCTAGTTCTTTGATTTGCTCATTTAGTTCTATTATCTCCTTCTTGTTGATTCTGTAGGGATTTTGAGATACTGGTGCTGCTCCTGGCACTAAGTCAATAGAGAATTCAACTTCTCGGTCTGGGGGTAAGCCTGGGAGATTCTCAGGGAAGATATCAAGATATTCAGAGATAATGGGTAGTGGCAATTCTTCTGTTACTAGGGCTCCACAAATTTTATTATTACCCATTTCTCTAGAACCTCTAGTAAATTCAAATTCTGGCTTGTCAAGGGGCCTGAAGATTACACTACCTCTGTGGCAGTCTATAGTGGCATGATGTTGACTTAACCAATCCATACCCAGTATAATATCAAAACTGGGAACTGGCATTACGAGTAGCCTAGCATACAGTTCTCTTCCACACAATGTAATAGGGCAATTGTTACAGGCATCACTAACCGAAATAATTCCTCCACCGGTAATGATCTTATAACAATTCCTAAGGGGTTTAGTGATTAAGCTATGCTTCATAAGGAAATCTACTGACATGAATGAATGTGAAGCTCCTGAGTCAAATAAAGTAATAGCTGGTATTGAATTTATAAGCACAGAACCTGTGATCACGTCTGCTGTGGCTTCCGCTTCTTCCAGAGTCATTGCATAAGCACGGCCTTGTTGCGGTGCACCCCTCTGTTGCTGCTGTTGGTGCTGAGCAAAGCATTGTTGTTGTGTTGGAAGCGGGGGTCCCCTCTGTTGTGCTGCTGGGGCCCTGGCCTGGGCTGGAGCCTTGGGTGCAGCGGTCGTCCTTGAGCAGCTGGACAGTCCCTCATTTGATGCGCTGCTGAGCCGCAGTAGAGGTAGGCACGTAGCCTCTTCCTGCAGACTTGCCAAGTATGACCTGGTTTTTGGCAAAAGTTACAAGCAGCAGCTTGTTGGTTCTGTCCTTGAGCCTGGTGTTGGGGTGCTGGAGCTCGAGGGAGAGGACGCTGAGTTTGCTGCGGGGCCCTCTGCTGTTGTTGTTGTTGTTGAAATGGGCGTTTGTTGGGTCCCGCATTTCCGGTATCTCTCTCTCGTTTCAGTTTATGCCCCATATCTCTCTCAACGCCTTATGCCATGCTCAGGATTTTCTCATAGGTGCGAGCTCGACTGGTGGTGACAGCAAGGAGAATATTCGGAGACAGTCCCTTCTTGAATCTACGGGCTCTGTCCTCCGGGGTACAAACCATGTACTCCGCAAAGTGGCTTAACCTGCTAAATTCAGCAGTATACTCATCAACAGATAGGTTACCTTGTTCCAGTCTCTCGAATTGGCTTTCGAGAGCTTCCCGAGCCACTTCGGGGTAGAATTTCTCCTTGAATAGCCTCTTGAAGTCCTCCCAGGTGAGGTCAGGAGCAGATAGTTGGGGTTCATCTCTGAACCAGGTTCGAGCAATGTCGAACAGTTGCAGGCTTGCGGACTCCACTTTGAGGTCATCAGGGACCCGAGCAGTCTTCAGGAGTCTCTCGACATTCTCTATCCACTCATCGGCATAGAGAATGCCCTCAGTTCCGTAGAATTCTAGGGGTCTAAGGTTCTTGAAGTCTTTGGCACTCCCTGGCCTCTTGAGTGGCGACTCCTGGGACCTAAGAACTTCTGAGAGGCTGGTCCGCAGAAGTGCAGTCTGTTCTTTCTGGGATTCCACTAGTCCCTGGAACACTCCAAGTAGCTGTGCCCCATCCAGAGTAACTGCCGGAACAGATGGAGGCGGCGGGAGTGCAAGAGTCTCGAGCACATTCTACTCAGCTGGTTCTGATGTGCCTCCTACTGTGTTCCTTGTCTGGACCATTCTGAAAGATTAAGGGATAGGAAGATCAGAATAGAATACTTGGAAATCAAAGACGATAGGAAAAATTGAGCAGAAATGATATCAAGATTTAAAATAAGGACCCTATACTGTGAATGAGCTTTTCCTAGAATTCTCAATCTTATTCCATACCCTGTCCTAGGGTATTACCCTATTTAAGGATAGGACCTGCTTGGGCCACCATAAAAATGTGTCACGACCCGCACCCGAAAATTCAGGCACGAGTACGTGGGTACGTCCAGCCTACGCCGCAGAGTCGGCGGTAGTACGCTGTCTAGGTCAAATCCATATTTACTAAACTAGCTCATTCACAATTAACATAGGCAAGATAATAATGAGAACAGAAACTTAAGATTGCAACTGAAATAAATACGACAACAGATTCAAATGTTTTAGTACAGAAATTCAGAATGAAATCGGGGACAAACCCGATTACTAAGATAAGAAACAAGTAAAAGATAGCTACTGCTAGCTACTCAGCAGCAGAGGTCTCCTGGGTGGGTTCTGGCTCCTCATAGGTATCATCTGTACCCTCATAGGGACCATAATAAGTAGGGGCAAGGTCCTCATCATCGCCTAAATCAACAGATCTAGTCAGGAAAGGAGCAAAGTACACAGTGCACAACAAGATTAAACTAAATATTTATGACAATTAAAATAAATATCATGTGAGAAACTGCATAAAAGAACATCAATATCTCAGAGTTAATGCTGTAAATAGGAATATGAGAAAACAGAAATAAATGAGACAGGAAATGAAACTACAACAGTCAGCAAGAAATATAACATGACCAGCAACTATCTGTGTGAACTTGTGTTTATTTTTAGAATACATAGTTGGCATGTAGGGGTTTATAAGGCTAATCTGGCCATCATAAACGGCTATTAAACAGGGAAAATCAAGATTCGGCTGAGGTACAGTCGCGTACCAACAGCTATTAAACATGACAAGGGGAAGGGTAGACTACATGCCTTCTAGTATTCTCCCACCCGACATGAAAAACAAGACATGAACTCCAAATATTCAAGACATGAATTCCAGTATTCCTAATACTAGGTGTAATCATCAAGGATACTAGTAAAGTAGGGAATTAATTATCACAATATAAAGATTTAACTTGAAGTGCAGGTACTTGCCTGTTGTTTGGATCTGATTAATTTGGTTCTTGGGGAAAATTTCCAGAGATGAGTCCAAAAGCTGAAATAGATATTACCATCATGCTCAGAAGATGTCAAATAGCTAGAAACACCTGTCCTTGGGTCCAATTTGGAGACAAGGGCAAAAACGGCAGTTTTGGGTCAAAACGGGGTCCGCTGGTGGGCCTACTTTGCACCGAAAAACGTGTCCGGGTCAATGATCTCCAAATTCACCAAACTTAGTGTCAACAGGTCAGGAACGCTGATACGAACCCAACGGAACTTCCAGATTTGGATTTCGATGAGCCGAACAAAAAATCGCCCGTTGAGCGGGGCCTGTGGGGCCCACGACACGCGATTTCGTCAACGTTCTCAGAATTGAACCAAACTTGACCCACAGGACCAACGTATCACTACGAGTCCGATGGCACAAGTTTCGTCTCGATCTGACGTATGTACAAGAAGTTAGGACAAATTGCAGAAAAATTGGATACGGGGCGATGTCCGCGGATACGCGTTGATTCCGGTGTGCACGCACACCCGAATCAGCTTTCGGGAAATCTCACACGTCCGTATCGACGATGCGCACGTATCTGTAAAGACCGCACACGACCAAGTCGTCCCGTTTGGCGGGGCGCACTCAGTTCCGGGGTGAAACAGGGTCTGGTTTTTCCTGTTTTTGGATCGCGGTATGCGATCACCACAGGACGCGATGCCCCGAGCGGTTTGTCCGGGCACCGAGAGGGTCATACAGGCTTCACAATGCAATTTATGGAAATAAAAATGGAGCTACGAACAAAAAGTTACACGCACCTGAAGGGGACCCGAAAATCAGGGTCGAGTCGTGTCCGACTCGTGTCCGACACGGGAAGGAGAATTAGGGCTAGGGTTAGGGTTTGGCTGCTGCGGCGGTGGCCGGTGGTCGGCACGGCGGCGGGGAGGCCGAGGGTGGCTCAGGGACGGTCGGCTCGAGGCGGGGCGAACTCGGTGGAGGCGGCGGCGTCTCAGGCTGACGGCGGCGGCGCCGGAGCGAGCTCGAGCGGCTGCTGCTGCGGCTGGCCCGTGGCCGAGCGGGGAGGAGAAGAGGGGGAGGCGACTGCGGTGAGCGGCGGATGGAAGGACGGCGCTGGGCGGTGGCTGGGCAGCGGCGAGGCAGGGCGACGAGGTCGGCGGCACGGCGGAGAGTTAGGGTTCGGGTTTCGGTGAAGGAGGAGGAAGAAGAAGAGGGGGGGTTTAAGTAGGAGGAGGAGGACGGTTAGGGGGAGGTCGAGCACGGCGGAGGAGAGGGGGACGTGGCGCGGTGGACGCGGCGCTGCGCGCGGAAGGCGGCGCTGCGCGCGGAGGGCGGCGGTGGAGTCGGGCGGCGTGGGGGGTGCTGGGGGAGACCGGGTCAGGTGGGTGCGGGTCGGGTTCGGGTCTGGCGGATTCGACCCGACCCGCGAGGGGGCTGGGCCGGGGCTGACCGCTGGGCTCGGCCCACTGGGCCGGGCCGGGCCCAAGAAAAGAAAAATAATAATAATAATAATAATAATAAAAATAATATTTAATATTTAATAATAATAATAATAATTAAAAACAGTTAATTAATTAATAAAAATTGTTTTTAGGCATTTAAAAATAGGTCTGATGCCCAAAAAAATCCAGAAAAATTATCCTAAGTCCAGTTTTTCATTTTACACCCAAAAATGTTATTTCTATGATATTTTAATATTATTTATTAACAAATAAAAATTATTTAATAATTGAGAACCTTGATTTTAATTTTAGAAAATTCCAGAAAATTAGGAAAAATTCAAGATTTAATAATTTGAAAATTCAGGGGGTTTACACTTTGTACTTGCGTACACTTGTAGTTCTATTCCTTGTCAGATGCATATTGATGATGATGTTCCAGTACCTTATTCCAGCATTCATTTATTCCAGTATCTTATTGCCAGTTATTCATATCTGTCTTGTATTTCTTTACACTGTGCTATAGATTTTGTCAATATATGTGGAACTGCTGTTAGAGGTGTATTTTGTTCCAATCCTGACTGGATATTTTTTTCAAAGAATCTTGAGGATTTCTGCACTACGCACTACGGACCAGGTATAGATGCAGACTACGCACCAGAGATCCTAGAGGAGACTACACCTCTAGATGAGACTTTACCTGCAGCTTTCTAGATAGTATTTTATGATGCTTTTGAGACTCATGGAGGCTATTTTAGTTTATGTTTAGACTCATGTTAAGTTTAATTGGAGACTTGTGTTGGACAGCTAGACTGAGAGTTATTTCTGTGTTTGAGACGTGGTATTTAACTATGTCATTTCCTTTATCTTTTATCATGCCTTATAGTTGTTGTGATTGAGTTACATTGTGAGATTATTATGGAGATGTATATCATTGATAAGTGTTTAGTTATATAGAATCACTGTGACCTAGACAGCATTCTACCGCCGATGCTGCGGCGTAGGCTGGACGTACCCACGCTCTCGTGCCCCTATACCGGGTGCGGGTCGTGACACCGGCTAGCAAAACCCAATGACAACTTGCTCCTAATGCCTATCAACGACAAGTTCCTCCAAAAGTACTACGTCTAAATTAGACTAGTACTCCTCTATTACCAAACTACATCGTATCTTCCTCGGTGTTGGTTCATGTCCATAGGACCTCCGGACTGTCGCTCAAATACACTACTCCGGCGGAGTCTGCCATGTCCATATTACCTCTAAGCAAACTTTTCGGCCTTGATCATCGATCATTACGTCCATATTATCTCTGATATTGATTGTCTTCCAACTTATCAACCGTACCCAATCTGGAGTATGCTCGCGGTGTTAAGTCCACAAAAACTGTCACGTCCATAATACCTCTGGTAGGGCTCGTCTCAAACCAATTACTTGCACTAACGTGTGCAAAAAGTAATGGGTTCACAAAATCTATCACGTCCATATTACCTATGATAGGATTTATTTCGAATCTATTACTCGCACCCCAAGTGCGCAAAAGGGTAATAGGTCCACCAAAATCCCCTAGCAGGATGTCTTAAAAATTCATAAAATCTATCACGTCCATATTACCGCTGATAGGGTTTATTTTGAACCTATTACTTGCACTAACGTTTACAAAAAGTAATGGGTCTACAAAATCTATCGCGTCCATATTACCACTGATAGGGTTTATTTTGAATCTATTACTCGCACCCCAAGTGCACAAAAGGGTAATAGGTCCACCAAAATCTCCCAGCGGGATGTCCTTAAAATCCATAAAAACCTATCACGTCCATATTATCGCTGATAGGGTTTATTTCAAAATTATTACTCGTACCCCAAGTGTGCAAAAGGGTAATAGGTCCACCAAAACCTCCCGGTGGGATATCCTTAAAAAGCTACGGTATGGTGCTACATCCATATTACCTTTAGCACTAACACCACAAATGTCACAACAGCAATAAAAGTAATTTTTTCGTTCATTAAAACAAAAAAAGGGAAGAATACAAACATCAAATGGAAGAGGAGTCAGAGTCCTCCAAATTATTAATGTACATTGCCAGAAAATAGAAGAAATAAATGTCGGAGGACAAAAATGACAGACAAGAAGCATCTATGAAAGCCTGCTCCTCCGAGTTGGCAGAGGACTCAATGGATTATGGAATGATATCCGTCTTCTGTACTAGGGAGACAGATGTTTCTCTGGTAGGTAGCGACTCAGGCTCACTAGAGTAGGAGTCAGAGACCACCAAGGCCGTGGAAAGAGATATGTTGGTTTCCTTCGGAGCACTTCTAGAAGCCATCACGCCCAAAAATATGAATGGATGCAAGCAACCTACAGATCGTTCACTATTTATAGGAAAAGAATCGGTGACTCATCTGGTGAATCATAATGATCTCCTCAGTGGCACACGATGATTCATACCTACACAACCAAAACTGTGATTATCGAGATCTGACGTGATCCTCTCAAAGACCCAGACTGACACAACGGTGTGAACACGTCAGGTACACAACGTGAAGCACAAGAAGTGGTTATTTCTCTTTCAAGGTACAAATCAAGTCAGCCAAAAATTGCGACAGAAAAGAAACTTTTATTTCATACAAGTAAAACACATAAACTATAAGAATAAAAGGCAGTCTCAGAAAAAGAAACATAAACTAATGCTACTCATCATAGGAGCACAACTCCAAGATCCGTCCATGGAGATGGGCATTCTGACTTTCTCGGCGTCCGGTGACCCGGAGCTCGACCTCTTTCGCCAAGACCTCGGGATCCTCGAAGCAGACATAGGCCTCATACCGGTCATCTAACTTCTGCACCAAGACCTCAACGGCGGAGGTATTTTTTACAGCCCGGCTTGCCCTGGCCGGGATAGCCTCCTCTTCCTGTTGGGCCTTCCGGAGATTATTCCCCAGCATGTCAAGCTTGGTCTGGAGTTGCCTGATCTCCTCGGTTAAGTGCCATTGCCTGGAAAGGCAATCCTCCCTAATATTGCCCAGCCGATCACACTCTTATCGTAAGCCTTCCCTAAACGAAGCTATGAGGTCCTTCTCTGCACCCAGCCCAGCCGGGAATTTCTCATATTCATAGGTTATCAGTAAGCCCATATCGACTTGTTGATGCTGCCGTAGATCTATCAGGCATCTCTCCACCTCCATAAGCTTTAGGTCCAGAAGGACCGCCATCTCTTCCAAACCGGGAATACCCCTTAAAGCATTGGTCTGGCCTTCGGCAAAGCGTCTCGCCCAGTCAAAGGACCTATTTTGCTCCAATATACCTTGGATACCTTACTTAAAAATATGTAGAAACTCTAAATGGAGATCTGGACATGTTCATTAATCTCCTTCGACGTTTCCGGAGTCCAAGGAGACTGACAGAAGAAAGAAGCCATGGGCGCGACAGGCCGCGCAATAACAGCACCCAACGGCCTTGAGGGTAAAGCGGTAGCAGAGGAGCTACCAGTTGTAAGACTTATGTTCCAGTCCTTCATAGCCTTCTCAAATGTCCAGACACCTGGCAGTTGAACAAGCGAGAGTGGGCTAAAGGGGAGACCGAGGGTGGGAGTACCAGAGCACCCTGGTGCTACAATACTTGCCTGTACACCATCCCCAGGCTATGGCACACCAGTCCCAGATGTCGATCCAGCCACCGCCATACTGGGAACAACGGGAGCGGCCTTACAAAACTGCTTGCCCACCTTCTAGTCAAGGAGGCCATAACTGTAGAATCTCCAGTGGCAAAAGTTGGGTGAACGGTCATTGCGATGGAAGAACCCACCAAACCCGCAGGAGAGGGGACTATCACCCGAGTGGGGTCAACAGTAGGCTCCGCAGATGGGTTGTTTCCCCTGAGATATGCTGGAAAAGAGAATAGGCGTCCTCACGATAAGCCTATCGACTTCCTCTACCACGTCCTCCTCAGCCGCCACGTTCACCCTTACCAAGGGAGGGCTGACCCTGTAAACGCAGAACAACCAGTGATCAGCTTCGCCCGAAGAATATAAAATTGAAGCCAGAATACCCCTACATGAGTAAATAGAAGGGATAACATACCAGAAGGAGGCGGAGGGTGGCTCACCCAGTCTATTTACAACACTCCCAACATCCTCCAAATCGTCCATATAGATGTGCTTAGACGGCATAAAGGGCTCCACGATGCCTGCACCCGCCTCTTGGGCCCCCGATGCTCCAAAGGCAGGTTCTAACATGCCTGTATCCATCTCATGGAACCCCAAAGTCTCAAGTGTAGGCTCCGACACATCTGCGTCACACCCAGGGAAAGTCTCCTCCTCGAGCTTCTGGTAAGAGACCGACGAGACAGTCGACCGCCACAGACGATCCCTCTCCTCTTACGTCTACACATTGTCAAACAGATCAGTACCAAGATACCTGTATAAGGGAGCATAAGGGATTAAACTGAGAGGGTCTATAAATACTGCCTCAGTGTCCAAAGTGGGGATTGCTTCAGAATCCACCATGGAGGGCTCACCACCTTCTCTTCTTCCTCTCATTCTTCTTCTTCCCCAGCCTGATTCGGGGACTTCCTAGCAACATGCTTCCTATATCCCTGGCATATCCTCTTAGGTGGAAGGCTCCGTATTGGGGAAGCCCTATTCTTCATCTGATAGCTCGTGGAAGGTGAAGGGTGGTCAAAAGCTTTCTCTTCTCCCATAACAGAGTTAGAGTCGGCAGTAATGTCCTTTCCTCGGTCTCTCCTCCAACTTTTTTGTGGTTCCTTCCTCCGGGTATCTAGCTTAGTACCAACAATGAAACTGGTATCCCGATCGAAGCCAGGGGAGATATATTCACGGCCACATCAGGTTGCTCTCCAGGTTATAGAGAGAGTAGCACAACAACAACAGTCTCCTGGCCAGCAGCAACAGCAGAGATCAGGCACTATAGTGGACTTCAAAAGGATGATGCCTCGAGAGTTCAAAGGCATAGAAGGAATACTCTACGCTGACGATTGGTTGGAGGACATAGAGAGGAACTTACGCTTAGCACAGATTCCGAAGATTCTTCAGATCGAGGCCGCTGGCAGTCAAAGGTTTGATATCGCGCTGACGCAGTATCATACCGAGACGAGACTTACTGGCGAAGGACTTACTTGGGAGGACTTCAAGGAGCTCTTCAAGGAGAAATTCTTTTCTGACATAGCTTTGGAAGCATTGGAAAGTCAGTTTCATGACTTAGTCGAAGGAAGCATGTCAGTCGACGAATACACCGCAGAGTTTTACCGATTGAGTCGATTCGCGCCATCAATGATTCGAGACCCAGGAGACAGAGCACGAAAATTCTGGAAGGGATTGAATAGAGAGATCAAGTCTCGTACTTCAGGACGACGCACTGCTACATTTGAGGGTATTCTGATGGATGCCCAAATTATTGAAGATGACTTGGACCTCAAGCCCAAGAGAGGACATGACACTTTTGGAGAGACAGGTGGTAACACAGGACCGGCCAAGCGCCCATACTTTCAACAACAACAACAGAGGCCGTACCAGCACCAGCATCAGCAATACCAGGCACCAGTTCGTGTTCAGCGGGATCAGCAGCAGCCTCCGAGAGAGACACAGCAGACTTGTCATTACTGTAAGAAGCCAGGTCATCTTTGGGAGAACTGTAGAGCAAGGCTAGGACTTTGTTTGCACTGTGGCACTGTGGGGCATCGAGTGAGGGATTGTCTTCTAGCTCCTTATATTCCCGACCAGCGATCAGCTCCACATCATAGAGACCCAGTTAGGCCACTTGTGGAACCGCAGATTGCTCAGCACCCGCGAAGGGAGCCACCCTAGCAGGGCGGGGCATTTGCGATGACGGTCGAGGAGACCGATACTGCAGGTGATGTGTTAGCAGGTTCTATTCTTTTCTTTCCTTTTGTCCCTTCTATTTGATTGATTGATTGATTCCTTAGTACCGTAGCTTATATTCATGATTTTCTTGTTAGAATATAGTTAGTAGTACACCCTGACAGGGACTGCAATACCATGATGAAAGACACCATAACCATATATGTTTTCCTTAGATTGCATATTGAATGACTGTAGGTAGAATTTTCTTAGACCTTGATTATTGGGGGTTTGACTGTAGTAAAGATTAATTAAGAGATTATGACTTGACAAAGATAGACAATGTGCCTTAAATTTCGAAAATTTATGTTAAAATTTTAAGTTATGAGGATGAAGTTAATTTTTAAGGACTTTGTTAAATAACAATAGTGGTTTGACGTAATGATTATATTGCTTAAATTTTGATGGTGGCAGGAAAAAAAATTATTAAGGATTTTAAATTTTAAAGATAAATATTAATTTAAATAAAGAGTTGAGAACTTAATGTGACAGAATTAACGATTTGTTAAATCATAGATTTTATGAAGATTAGGATATGAGTAAAATTGTCATTAAGTTTTGATGAAGTTAAGAAGATTACCAGTATATTTATTGGACGGCAAGATATAAATTTAAGATATAAATTGAATACGGTATTTGAAGATCTTATAAGTATTACATTGATGAGTGTTGTGTGGAAAAAAAATCGAGGAATAAGATCATAAGTGGATTAGTGTGAATTCAAATTTTTGGGATGAGATTTTAGGTTTTATAAATATGCATTGATTGGATTTAAATTAGAGGATTAGATATTAAATTTTTGAGTATTAAATTATTAACTTAAAATTTTGGAGGAGATTGTGATAAAAATAGAATTTGATTTTTATTTCGAGGATTTTTAAGAATATAATAATTACAGAATTTTGAAAAGTTGTGAAATAACAATATGGATTTACTTCATGATTATTGGTTTGATAAATTTAAATTTTGATGGAAAATAATATAATGAGTAAATACAACTGTTGAGGATCTTAAATTTCGAGGACAAAATTCTTTTAAGGAGGATAGACTTGTCACCACCACATTGTAAAAATAGGGGTATTTTTGACTTTTTATATATTATTAATATTGTGTGTAGTTATTTTAAATAATTGTATGATATGTGTATTTATATATATAGTGTTCTCTAATGTTTGATCTAGTAGACTTGACCTAGAAGACCACTAGATGGACCCTGACAAGAATGTAGAATTTTGGATTTAAATTGTATTATTAAGATTAAATTATTGAGGTTGTAATTAATTACCATAATTTTATTGATTGTTGCGCCTTACCGTTGCTTCGATATTTGGAGCGCTATCCTAGCTTTTGCCTTCCAACCAATTTCACAACCTTGTCCTAAACGTGCCTGCCTTCTTTTCTGACCTTTGTGTAACTTATAATTATGCTCTCTTGTGCTACATTTTAGTCACATAATATTCGTTGCAAATATTTATTATTTAATTCTAATAAATTTGACTTTTGTATCGTTGTGCGTTCCAATCAAAATTGGAGACACAATCTCGACCCATTTCGTGCAACCCAAATTAGGATAATATTTTTTTCTGAGTCTTCTTCATACATGACACTTCTGTCCTACTTAATTTTAGTCCCTTGTACTTCTAAGTAATTATAGAACACCACTTGCATTTATTTTTAATTAACTAAACCATAAATCTAACTTTGTGCAATTTTCTAATTGTTGGGCACTTTTATGCAAAAGTACATTAAGGTGTTCACCCCGTTGGACACGATACGTGTAAAAACCCATTTCTCCTTCGTGTATATTTTTCTACAATTTTCGGGAATGTGCAATGCAACATCAACCTCCTTGAACCATGGCCCTCAAACCTTGAACAAATGTAATTCGAGCCATTCATTTTGAACCCATTTGAATCCTAGCCCTTAAAAAATCTCCATGACAAGGCCCAATCCCAAGAGGGGTTGACCAAGCCCTAATTTTTTTGGTCAACCCGACACCTTTACATGTGCATATATAAATACTCCTTTCTTTACTTTTTCTTCTTATTTCTATACCTAAACAAGTTTCAGCCGACACCACCCCAACCATCTTCCTGTTCATTCATCCCCTTCCCCTTCATTCAACTTCGGCCGACCCGCCGGAACTCACCACTGCACCCAACCCGAGTCCACCCTCCTCTCCTCCATTCCCCCACCGGATTCGCCGCCTCGAGTCGAAAGAAGCTGCTGACCCGCCATCGACTACACGACCGTTGACTGAACCGAACGACCCCGACCGCCCGGAGCTCCCCGCCTCTCCTCGAACATGCCTCACCTCACCCACCGCTGTACCACTCCGGAGTCGACCCTTCCCGTTCACCTGCACCCCGCCAGAGTTCCGCTCGCCTGAAGCCAGCAGCCGCTGCCATCCCCCTCCTCGTCACGCCGGAGCCGCTAGTATCTCGATCCTGCTCAGCCGCGGTACCCGACGCCGAGCCGACCACCCCGCTGACTCACCGGAGCAACTGAACAACCACCCTCTTCTCTCTTCCCTGCCTCCTCCTCATCAACCACCACCATCATCATTATAATCACTACCACCGAGCCAACTCCGGCCGACCAGTGACCCGCTGCAACCACCACTCTACACCACCAGCACCGTTCATCACTCCTCCTTACCGAGTCCACGCACCACCAGCACCTTCATCATCACCTTCAGCCTTCATTGTTGTCACCATCGTCATCAACATCGTCGTCAGCGTCGTCATCGTCGATCTCGTGCACGTGTACGCCGAAGCCAAGGTGAGGAACATTTCTCTTGTGATTGTTGTGTACGCACGTATACGCGTATTATATTATGGTTTATGGGTAGTATGTATGTATGTATGTACGTATTAGTGTTAGTATATGTATTAGTATATGTATAATATATAATTGGTATATATATACATATATATAGTATATTTCTCAAATTAGTATATATATACATATGTATGTGTTGTATATGTATTCCCTAGTATACGTTTAATATGTATATATTTAATTGGTATATATATATATATATATATATATATATATATATATATACTATGTGAATTCAATTAGTGTATATACATACATATATATATGGTATATGCATTTAATTGGTGTACATATATATTATAAGTATTAATGTTATGTACTAGATAATAATATCTATATTATATATGTACACTTGACCCCTAGGTATAGCTGCGGATATTTCGTAGTTACACATGACCCTGTAATCCTGAGTATTGTGAGTTGACTGCCATATGTACACTGACGTACTGGTGAGCCCCGTATCATTTTGACTGTCTGTTTTGTATAGCATTTGCAAACGCGACACCCATACAACTAGATGCACACTTGACCCTAGTTGACCAGTGTCACCCTAGTGTAGTTGCTTAGTTCAGCGCAATTATGTTGTGTATGTGCTAGTATAATGTCTGATACAATATTGTATTATATGATATGTCTATAGGACCATTGGATCATCCTGCGAGACTTCAGGAGCATGACATTGGTATTGACAACTAAGGACCCCAGGCGAGTACATTCTCTGATAGTTTTTTATTTATGATATCCTCTATGTTCATTGTATCTAGTATAAATATCCATATTTCTTGACACAATGGTTACACGGATTGGTATATCCGGATCTCGTCATGAGATGTTATTTCTTGTATATGGTGTATCTTGTACAAGTCTTGTTTTATTGGTTATCTTGTGCATGTACATACACTGATTCTAGGGGAGACTTGCTACTTTCCTAGAGAATCCCGTGCCATAGCGTACCATGGTTGGATCTATTATACCAGTCGGGGGTGGAGATTATTTTAGTGTAGATATATGAATATACCCTTCATGTATAAGTCTCATTCACATGTTAGTGTTGGTCATACACCGCACGTATGAATAGCCAGGCCATTATTCTTGTACAAGTTCCCAAGTTGATCACATGTTAAAGCTAGTACTCACACACTTAGTCATAGTATTCTTGTTCATTGACATATTGTTCCTTCCCGCATTTATTTACCGTATTTCCAGTATTTCCTTTATTGTATATCTCTTGTACATGTATATGCATCTTGTATATTTTTATCTATTTACTGCTACATAGTTTATATCATTGATGTAGAACTGCTGTTAGGGATGTACTTTGCTCCATCCTGACTGGAAATATTTTTCCAGACTGCGACTTAGAGGACTGGTGCCCGACTCATTATGGACCAGGTATAGATGCGGACTACACACCAGAGATCTTAGAGGAGACACTACCTGCAGCTGTTTAGACAATATTTACTTTATGTTGAGACTTATTTGAGGTTTATTTCACTTTATGTTTAGACTTATTCTTAGTTATGTTGAGACTTGTGGAGAATTTATATTAGACAACCTGACTGTGGTTTATCTATATTTTGAGACATTGTGTTTGACTATGTCATCCTCCTTATCTTTTATCGTGCCATTTATATTCTTATAGTTGTTATGATTGAGTTTACATTATGAGCTATTATGAGATGTATATTGTCCTCCTTATGGAGATTGACATCATTGACAGGTTGTGAGTTATATTAGTATTTATTGTGACCTAGACAGCATTCTACCGTCGATGCTGCGGCGTAGGATGGACGTACCCATGTACTCGTGCCTCTATTCCGGGTGCGGGTCGTGACATTACCATTCACCAATGCATTTATTATTCTACTACACTCGGACAATCTGTGCGACTCTGTGGCTTAGACCTCTTATCGCATGTTCATATCATAACCTTGTACGGGCACGACTTACGCTCGTGCGGCATCACGTCCAGATGGGTCAAAAGATTGTCCCGCGGGAGCGTTGGCACGGTGATCCGTGTCCAACGGGGACGGCCGATTGCCTATGGGAGATCGGGACGTGACATATTGGTATCAGAGCATGGCTTTACGCCTTTGGACTTTGTTTTGATTTTTTTATTTTTAAAAGCTCATTTGTGGGTTATGTGCATATGCTCTCTCAATATCCCATCAGAATGTTCCAAACAATGAGTTTAAATACTTTCAAAAAGTTGCATGTGAATGATATGATTGCTTGTACGAAATGGCAATACGAAGGCCTTTGTGCCGACATGTGTTAGACTTGGTTGGAATAGACTCGTGCTAGAATTTGTAAGTTACGTACAAACCTGAATACCTATACATGATTACCCAACTGGTTAGTGTGCAAAATAGAATATCGCCCGAACGGTTAGCTATGCACATAGCCTTTCGGCTAAGTTGTGTAGAGTATCGCGGGCCAAGGACTTTTGGTGCATGATAGTTGCAAACGAGATTGGGATATCGTTCAAATAAGGGATAAGTCAGACTTACAATTGCAATCGATAGAAACATTATCAGATTATCGCTTAGGTGAACTTGGAAAATTGTGCTTGAATTTTGGGAAATAGCTCAAACTGTATTTCGTGTCAGAAGATACAAATCGAATATGGTTTGCTTGGATGACTATATATATATATATATATATATATATATATATATATATATATATATATATATATATATATATATATATATATATATATATATATACGAGACTAAGATTTATCAGGTAATACCTAAGTATCGTGCAGGAATTCTAAAAAAATTTGGTAAATATGCTAGCGATTGATGCGAAAACGATTGAGGATTTGATTGGGTGACTAAATTCCGACTGGTGTATGGATCATTCAAAAATATCCAAACAGATTCATAGGTCTCGTAGGATAGTCGAATTTAACAATTTAAGAATATCTCGAATAAATGATAAGGCTTATATCGAATAGGAATTCATGAAAATGGAAAATCGATATCTTTATTAGAAAAACTTGTTGGAAACTTAGAGGATCATGCGAACAATTTCGTATTGAAACAAACAGATTAAACTTGAATACAATATCGCTCGAATAGAAGTTAGCCCGAGAAAGAATATTATGGTTCGATGAAAGAGATAAGCGATAATAAATTTGACTTGGTGTTTGGAAGAAAGATTTTAAAATCTAGTTCGAAACGATAACCTTCAAAACCAGTCCCAACGAGAATTATCATGCGGGAGTGCCGGCGTGGTGATTTTACGTACGGCAGGGATAATCAAACTCACGGAAACATATTTGGTGATTATTCTAAACGAACTCGATGAATAGAACGTATCAAAAATGGATAAACTTGGGCTTGAATATTTGAAACTAGTTGCTTGAGGAATGATTAAAGTAAGACAATGGATATACCGAACGGTAACATTAAAGTTGGATGATTTTTCTAGGCGAACTATAATCATTGCATGAACGGACATGACTTGGTGGGTAAATATATATAACTTGGATGAAGCAAGGTAAAATATTAAGGTGTCTCGATCGTTTTGAAGATAACCATAACGCTTGACGTTCTTGTCTTATACGAGTGTAACTCTATGCTCATACATGTGTCACACACGAATTAGGACGATTATCCAGTGGGAGTGTTGACGTGGTAATCTCACGTCCAACGAGGGTGATCAAACTTGTGGAAGACCAGAGCGTGACAACTGATGGATCGTCTTGACTTTTGGTTCGACACGATAAGATAAATTTGGAAATGCAAGTGATTCAAAAGTGTTTCATGGATAAGTTAGCCTAGAATCTGAAATAAATTATACTTGATAGTTTCGTGAACGAATACATGAATCTTATTGGATGACTTGGACTTATAAACAAATGTTTAAAATTGAATCTTGGCTTGGTGTTCTAGACTTAGAATGGATAGGGATTCTATCAAAAACATGTTTGGGAGATAGACTATTCAAATCACTAGGCTTGTCCTGCAACTTCGATATCATGGATTTGACTGAACGGACCTTACCTCTGTATAAACGAACGTGCTAATGAGAGTAGGATGATCCGTGCTTGATGTTTAAAAATCTGAGTGAAACGAGCTTGGATAGAATATCCCGTGCAAATGAACAATGGTTTGACCTTAGGAATTGGGACGAGCATCATGCAACGAGTTTTTACGATGAATTGTGTGCTTGAACTTGTACCTATGACCTTGTGAGCTGACCTAGCAATTAGGCAGATGACCCTGTGCAGAGTGAAAGAACCTGTGCGACTGACTTTAGAATATTGCTTGAACAAAGCCATAGAACTGGGGTAGCAAGACTTAGTGTTAGACTTGAAACGGCAAATGTGTGCTATGTTTGACTCAAACAGATAAACGCTAGTCGGTTGATCGGATATATCATGCTTAACGGAAGTGCAAATACTTGATTTGAGTTGGAATAGAAATAACTTGGAATTTGATCGACCCTGTTGGAAGTATCTTCGTGATTTATAAAATAAGAACCCTTGAGATTTTCGCAAGTAGCTTATCCGATTTCACTATCACTAAGTTTGGTTGAATGCATATATTTGAGGGACGCATTGAATGTATGCACGATCCAAGACTCAATGATATGTGGAACTCGAGTGCACAGACTTCGCTATCGCTAAGTCAGTTGACATGCATATGTTTAAAGGATGCTTTGAATATGAGCACAATCCAGACTCGTGATATGCTGATCTCGAATGCTAGTGCAAGTGAATATCCGTATGGACAAGTAAAAGGACTTGTATAAGTTTGCCTCAGCCTTAGATCATCATTCATGATGGATTATAACGTACCCCACATTAAGCGATATATGTTTCGCGCTAAGTCGTAATTGAGACCGAGTCAGAACTTGGATTGGATGATAGAGTCATTCAATGAGACCGACCCAGCATACACATGGCACGGTATAAGGAACGATTAGGAGATTGTGTTCGAACATATTTAGTGGTACCGATTGCTACGCTTAGGATAGATTCGATAACGCATTAGAATGGCTTGCCCTCAGGAAGTCTCGAGGACGAGACTTTTTCTGAGTGGTGTATAATATAACGACCCGTTCCGCGCAAGCGGACAACCGATTCAAAAGGCAAAAGTGGAAAAACCCGACCCGCTTTGCTTAGCGAGAATACTCGTTTGAGGCAAAGGATTTCCCGGCTTGGCCCTTCAGGAGTTCTGGCTTAGGCTTTCAGAGGCTCGCTCAGAGTATCGCTCGACCGAGGCAAATTATCACTAAGGTGGGTGGCTACGATAAACTTGTCTTTGCTTAGCCATCACACTTAAAATATGGACGATATATGCTAGTCGCTAGGTGAATCACCCCCTGCATGCTAATAAAGAATACAATGCACCTACAAAGGGAATAATCCTAACTTGTATTGCTTGTGTTAGAACATGGAAATGAAACTTTGCTTATATATGGACCCTTGCATGCTACCTTTGTCTTGTGCAACTAGACCCCGCTATGCCTCGAGTAGAACATTATACTCTTCATAGTGCACTGCTTTACTTGCTATACAGCACTCCCATAGATTATGTCGCTTGGTATTTCCCTTTACGGTTTTACTCCTCGTTATACCCTTAAACCCGTGCCAAAATAAATGCTTATGTTCTATATAAATACATGCTTGTCTACTCATATGTTAACTTGTAATATTGTCTTGATCTAATACTTGCCAAAATAAAACTTATGCCACAATCAAGTAACACTATCGCGTATCGTGCATGCATCTTGTAAGTCAGAAGACTATCAAATAGTCCTTCTGTGAAATATGAACCTGTAAGTATCCGGGACCGCTAGATCGCCAAGGCAATCCCCGAACTAGGAGAATGCATCAAGTCGAGTTGAACTCTGAACGAGAATTATGTCAAGCAAATCAAAAATTACAACTCATGGAGAAAATGCTCGTTCAGAATAAGAATTATGGATTATCATGTCAAGTTGTGTAAATTTGAAAGACCCAAGATTTGCATGTCGCGGGCAACTTGGAAACAAGGGGGATCTTCTGATCTCGTTCCACGGACGGTTACCGGGGCACCTGGGCTGATCCGATCCGGATGGAATATACTGTATAGTAGGATGGCGTGTGCGCTTTATACTGCACCATTCTCGTTAATGGTTCTACTGTATTGGCGGGATGGCTTGCATCGCACCGTGTACTTTCATAGCTTTCCATTCTCGTCAATGGTCCGGGGTCTACTATATTGGCGGGATGGCTTATAGCGCACCTTGTGCTTTTGTTGCTTTCCATTCTCGTCAATGGCTCATTCTTTATGGCTATGCCAGTGACTCCTGTTCATATATATAAGTCATCCTCGCTTAGCAGCTATCCTTGTGCGAGTCATTGTATTGCATCACATCGAGAATAAGTGAAACACTTGAACGATCATTAGTATAACACAAGTAAACCCCCTCAAAAATTTTATTTTAGGTAGACTAGATATGGTTAGAAATTTTGGTTTAGCATCAAGGTATTTGAGGTTTAAAAATTATGTTGCATTGACTGGTTCTTTAATTTAAACCCTTGGTGCACCTTACCGTTGCTACAATAATTGGAGCCCAACAATACCCTTTAAATTTCCAACAAATTATTCCACTCTTAACCTGACAAGCCAACCTAGGCGCTGGATATTTCTGTCACTCACAAATACACTCCCTTGTGCTCTAATTTAATTGCACAACTTTCCAGTCACAAAATTAATTCTTTAATCCGATATCGCGTATCTATGTCGTTGCCATCGATTTGGGGACACAAACTCAACCCGTTTTGCCGAATAAATTAAAGGGTCCAAGATTGACACCAAGCCTACACTGTTCATGATCTCTGTGTCACTCCTAATTGAGACCCCATGTACTCCCATTTATTTGAAGAGCACATAACACTTTATTTAATTAAATTGGGGACGCCAACTTAAGCTAATCCCAGCCTAACCCTAATTTAACCTAATACCCATTCATGAGGCCCATACAAAACACACAATACTCCCTCACCCTACAAAACACCAAACACCACTTTCCACAACAAATTCTTACCATTTTTTCTTCATGTGCAAACATCCAAAAGTTAAGGGGCTTAATGGCAAAAATGGTGCTAGGTGTCACCACCCTATTGGTTAAAGCCAATAAAGAAACCCCCCTAACCTTACATGTCCGGTCACATCACACTCTCTCTCTCCCCTTGCAAAGTGTTTTTCTTTAGGTAAAATCCTAACCATTGACTCAAATTCCCCTGCCCCCCCATCATAACCACCCATCCCCCTATATTAACACACACACACACCCTTCCTAATATGGCCGACCCTAATCACTAGAAAAACTTAGGAATCCCCCCCCTCTCTCTCTCTCCTACCTCTACTACAACCAGCCGACCATACTCCATTCTTCTTCTTCTTCTTCATTTCACCTTCTTCCTCACCAGCTTCCTAGGAATCCCTAGAAAAAACTAGGAATCCACCTTCTTCCTAATATGACCAACTTCACCACCACCATGACCACCACCTCCAGCACCACCCTGACCTCCACGACCAGCTTCACTACCACCACGACCACCACCTCCAGCACCACCTCCTTCACGTAGCCGAGCACCTACACCTTCACGCAGCTGAGCACCCCTACCACCTCGGTCGACACTCGCATGTGGAAATAGTTATATAGTATTTTAATTATGATTATTTATTATGAAATTGATAACTTATAACTGATTATTTGAGGATGAATAAATTGGGTGTATAAAATAACGTCTATGAATACAAGGATGGTATGGTTGAGGATGAGCATAACTTGAATGACTAAAATCACTGTGATGAATATTAGGGGTTGGAGATTTTGTTTGAGGATGTTATACTGATTGTTGATCATATTTGATGTAACGTTACCCCAGTCAACTTGGGTCAACCCTCTAGTTAGTATCTATGTGAGCTATGTAACTAAGACAGAAGCCTATGCTAGACGTTTGTCACCTCTTATTTTAGAATAGTATCGAGATAGATTATTAATTATTTTTATATATCATCTCTAGGTACTTCAGGATCTGCGAACTTGGACGTTGTACCAGAGCCCCACCTTCAGTATACGGATCCAGGCAAGTGTACCTTGCCATCCTGTATCTCAGTTTCCAGATTACTATTTATTTTATCTATGCATTGTGCGCATTTTGGATCAGAATCGTTACTTAGTGTCTGGGTCATAACCGGGTGTATACGTTCATTGGTAACGTCTGGTATCGATTAATAGATGTTCACGATACCTTGATGTACCTACTTGGTTATATTAGAACCATATGACATCTTCAGACACTGTCATCGTGCCAGACTTTTTGTATCCTGATACTGTCAGCATGACCAGCATCTGGGATGACTTTAGGGTCGTGATTGTTGATAGTGACTTCAGTATGACGAGACTGTTAGATAGAGGTATAGGTTCAGTGAACACTCGTTGACCCCATTGGAAGGGGAAGACAATTACTAGACGTTTGGGCTACTTTGCACGCGATATATATATGTATATGTTCCTATTTATGTAGTGATCATGTATCCGGAGTTGTAGAATCACCCGTGTGACTCTGTGCTCGGAGCTACGGTATGCCCCGTGTGTCTATGTGCCTCAGAGGTACGATTTTATATTTGGAAAGCCAACGCGTCAAACATTGTCTTTAACGTTGTGTCTCACTTAGGTGGTTATGCTAGATTATACCAGCGTTGTACTTATTTTTTTCTGTTATACTATGGCATACTGTTTTTGTACCTTGTTACGTCCCTCTGAGGACCTGGTTCCCTTCCAGGCTTAGGCGAGGAGGACTACCCGAAGGAGTACGGACCGGGTGTATATCTAGGAGTAGGACCTGTTGCAGAGGACGACATCCTTCCCGAGGACTTCGTTTGATCTCTGGTAGTGACTACACCCTGGGCCGGTATTATTATCTAGTTTGCAGATATTGACCCAAGTTATCTTACTGCTTCCATTCATTCAGTATTTGTATTAGCGGGTTTGTTTCCATGTGACTCTACTCGTATTTGTATTATGATACATTTTCAGTCTTATTTCCCTTCTGCACATTAGTAGATATGATTTCTCTATGTACTCTATATTTTAGATGTCTGTGGATGAGATTTAGTTCCACTGTCTATGTTTTATATGTTGGATTTTATCATTGTACTATACAACTTAGGTGCACTGCGTCGGGTCCATTAGATTGGGATGCCCATCGAAGTGTACCCGCTGGCCATTGCCACGTGGCTCAGTTTCTTATATTTGGAACTGGGGCATGACATAGTTTTTATGGTGGCCCATGCATGTCCGATTTAAATCGTCTTGGTTACCTGATTGTGCCAAGCGAGCCTACAATTAGGAATAGATATTAGGAATCTCATCTACATGCTTGAGTACTTCATATGATACCTCTATTTTGATTTTATTTTTTGCCAATTTGCATTCTATTTAAATTCCAAAACGCTGATCTTGAATATGACTTTTTTCCAGAGTTATGAATCTTCGTAGCGGATGTGTCGCGCAGCCGGGCGATATCCCCCGTGACGCAGGGTCATCCGAGGAACCAGAACTGGGGCATGTTCTTTTGTTGACCCCAGCTCCCCAGGGACAGTCATCGGGGCAGCCAGAGGTGTCTTCATACGGGCACCAAACTCCGTACCAGGCAGATCATGAGGGCCAGAGGACCGCAAGACAGGAGGAGCAACAGTTGCCCCTACCACCTCCATTTCCTTCACAGATGCCATATATGCCTTTCCCAATAGGGTAACCCATGGATGTGCCTCAGATGTTCCATATGGTCAACGTTATGATGCAGGCCCAGCAGCAGGTCCAGCAGCAGGCTCAACAGCAGGCCCAGCAGCGCTAGGCTGAGACATTGAGAGAGAGTATTGTGAGGGCCTTGGGACAAGCGTCACCACCAGCTCGCCAGTCGACGATGGGGTCTGTCATAGACTTCCGTCGTACGATACCACTTCCATTTTCTGGCACGGAGGAGCCGACGGAGGTTCATGCATGGCACACAAGTATTCAACACCAGCTGGAAGCCACCGATCTCCCGAGGCATAGATGGATGACCGCTGTCAGGATGCAGCTTACCGGCAACGCTCATCACTGGTAGCTTTCAGAGGAGGAGCATTTAGG
Organism: Iris macrosiphon; assembly: GCA_036927795.1. Lineage (NCBI taxonomy): Eukaryota > Viridiplantae > Streptophyta > Magnoliopsida > Asparagales > Iridaceae > Iris > Iris macrosiphon. The sequence goes on from JAYESA010000006.1 coordinate 121,832,906, forward strand.
GCCCGATCGGGTCACATAGGAGGAGTTCTCTTGGCTCTTCCAGGAGATGTATATTCCTTCCACTACTAGAGCAGAACTTTGGGACATGTTCCAAAACCTCAGGCAGGGCAGTTTGACCATTGAGGAATATAATGCTGAGTTCATCCGTTTGACCCATTTTGCACCGTACTTGATTCCGACCGAGGAGAAGAAGGCCAAGAAGTTCTATGAAGGCCTGAGTTTTGAGACGTAGAGATGAAGGCAAGTCTGAAGCACTCATGTGCATCGTCATCATCAGTTTAAGTTCCGCAGAAAGGACCTGCAAAACGTCCTCTGGTACCGCAGCAGCAGAGAGCAGCACCCCTGCAGGTACCAGTGATTCCCACATTCCATTACTGCGGCAAGAGGGGACACTTGTTGAGGGACTGTCGATGGAGGCTGAGAGTATGCCTGAGATATGGGTCTGACCAGCATGCAGTACAGGATAGCCCAGACCAGAGGACTCCAGTACCGATGGTTCATCGACCAGCCTTGCCAGCACCGAGGCCTTACCTGCAGCCTCCCGGATCGAGGCCGTCCTACGCAGGAGCCGGGGTACTACGACCACCAGCACCAGGAGGAAATCAGAGGAGGATACCCTTGGCCCTACAGGCATTTCGATTCCAGCAGGCCCGACAGCAGCCGAGGGCACCAGCACCAGGACATGGCCAGGCCTATGCGATGACCATTGAGGAGGCAGAGACAGCTGGAGAGGTGATCGCAGGTACTATCTTAGTAGCTTCATTACCAGTAGTAGTATTATTTGATTCTGGTGCCACACACTCTTTCATAGCTACTAGTTTCGTGGCCACCCATAGAATAGCAACTGTATCCCTTCCGAAGATTAAGAGGATTCTTACGGGAGGTAGAATAGTACCAGTTAGCGACACTTGTAGATCTTGTTCAGTAGTTGTTTGCGGTAGAGTGATGCATGCCCGATTTCTAGTCTTCTCAATGCCGGACTATGATATTTTCCTAGGTATGGATTGGTTGAGCCAATACCACGCGATGCTAGATTGCCGACGTGGTTGTGTTATATTTAGACCACCATATCAACCTGAGTTTGAGTTTCTTCAGAGAGCCCGAGAGCATGGTATCCAACCTACCTTAGCGGCATACCTTGCAGAAGGTGAATCGGTGTACCCTCACTTCATATCAGAGTTTGAGGATGTATTTCCAAAGGATCTTTCAGGCCTGCCACCTAACAGAGGGATAGAGTTCACTATAGAGTTGACTCCCGGAGCCGAGCCAGTTACTTCCCCCGTCTATAGACTAGCATCGAAGGATTTTGTTGAGTTAAAGGTCCAAGTAGATGATCTCTTAGACAAGGGTTTTTCGAGCTAGTATTTCTCCATGGGGAGCACCCATATTATTTGTGCCGAAGATGGATGGGACGGTACGTTTGTGTATCGATTACAGGGCGCTAAATGCTGCAACGATAAAGAACAAGTACCCTTTGTCGTGCATCAATAATTTTTTTGATCAGCTAAGTGGCGCATATGTATTCTCGAAGATCGATCTTAGATCCGGCTATCATCAGATCAAGGTACGAAGGGAGGACATTTCGAAGACAACTTTTCGGATGAAGTACGGGCACTATGAGTTTCTAGTTATGCCGTTTGCTTTAACCAATGTGCCAGCAGTATTTATGAGCCTGGTGAATAATATTTTCCACCAGTACTTGGATAAGTTCATGGTGGTATTTATAGATGACATCTTGGTATATTTCAAGAGCCAGGAGGAACACAAGAAGCATCTCAGGATCGTGTTGGAGACGATGAGGTAGGAGAGGTTGTATGCCAAACTCAGCAAATATGAGTTCTGCTTGGATAGAGTACCATTTCTGGGAGACATAATCATTAGAGATGGACTATTAGTTGACCGGGAGAAGATAACTGCGGTGGAGACGTGGCCTACCCCTACATCAGTTACGGAGGTTAGGAGTTTTCTCGGACTTGTCGAATATTATCGGAGGTTTGTGGAAAACTTCTCAAGGATAGATACGCCTATGACGCGACCGACGCATAAAGGCGAGGAGTTTATCTGGACTGAGGAGTGTTAGATGGCTTTCGATGAGCTAAAGAAGCGTCTGACGTCAACACCGATTTTGACACTTCCTTCTGGATCTAAAGAATTTATGGTATATAGTGATGCGTTTGGGAGCGGATTAGGATGTGTACTGATGCAGCACAATAAGGTGATAGCTTACACATCGAGACAACTGTGAGTTCATAAGAAGAACTATCCAACGCATGATCTAGAGCTAGCTGCAGTAATATTTGCACTAAAGCTTTGGCGGTAATACCTTTATGGAGAGCGGGTTGAGATTTACACAGATCACAAAAGTCTGAATTATGTCTATACTAAGAAGGAGCTCAACATGAGACAGAGGCGTTGTCTAGAGTTGATGACAGACTATGATATCGAGTTGCAGTACCACCCTGGCAAGGCGGATGTTGTAGCAGATGCCTTAAACAGGAAGCCCATGGCATACTTTTTGATGACTCAGCGACATTTGTTAGAGGATCTTCAGGAGCTCGGGATAGAGGTTGTATTGCCAGGCATGGATGGACAGATGGCTAGTCTAGAGGTTCAGTCTATATTGGTTGAGAGGATCAAGGCAGCCTTGTCTACCGATACGAGATTTCGACGACTGCGATAGAGGACAGAGGTCGGCATGCTGACGGGACTCCAGATTCATGAAGACGAAACATTGAGGTGTAGAGATCGCCTATACATTTCGATGGAGGCTGGGAGTATGCCTGAGATATGGGTCTGACCAGCATGTAGTAAAGGATAGCCCAGACCAGAGGACTCCAGTACCGATGGTTCATCGACCAGCCTTGCCAGCACTGAGGCCTTACCTGCAGCCTCTCGGATCGAGGCCGTCCTACGCAGGAGCTGGGGTACTACGACCACCAGCACCAGAAGGAAATTAGAGGAGGATACCCTTGGCCTCACAGGCATTTCGATTCCAGCAGGCCCGACAGCAGCCGAGGGCACCAGCACCAGGATATGGCCAGGCCTATGCGATGACCATTGAGGAGGCAGAGACAGCTGGAGAGGTGATCGCAGGTACTATCTTAGTAGCTTCATTACCAGTAGTAGTATTATTTGATTCTGGTGCCACACACTCTTTCATAGCTACTAGTTTCGTGGCCACCCATAGAATAGCAATTGCACCCCTTCCGAAGATTAAAAGGATTCTTACGGGAGGTAGGATAGTACCAGTTAGCGACACTTGTAGATCTTGTTCAGTAGTTGTTTGTGGTAGAGTGATGCATGCCCGATTTCTAGTCTTCTCAATGCCGGACTATGACATTTTCCTAGGCATGGATTGGTTGAGCCAATACCACGCGATGCTAGATTGCTGACGTGGTTGCGTTATATTTAGACCACCATATCAACCTGAGTTTGAGTTTCTTTGGGGAGCCCGAGAGCATGGTATCCAACCTATCTTAGCGGCATACCTTGCAAAAGGTGAATCGGTGTACCCTCACTTCATATCAGAGTTTGAGGATGTATTTCCAGAGGATCTTTCAGGCCTGCCACCTGACAGAGGGATAGAGTTCACTATAGAGTTGACTCCCGGAGCCGAGCCAGTTACTTCCCCCGTCTATAGACTAGCATCGAAGGATTTTGTTAAGTTAAAGGTCCAAGTAGATGATCTCTTAGACAAGGGTTTTTCGAGCTAGTATTTATCCATGGGGAGCACCCATATTATTTGTGCCGAAGATGGATGGGACGGTACGTTTGTGTATCGATTACAGGGCGCTAAATGCTGCAACGACAAAGAACGAGTACCCTTTGTCGTACATCAATGATTTTTTTGATCAGCTAAGTGGCACATATGTATTCACGAAGATCGATCTTAGATCCGGCTATTATCATATCAAGGTACGAAGGGAGGACATTTCGAAGACAACTTTTCGGACAAAGTACGGGCACTATGAGTTTCTAGTTATGTCGTTTGCTTTAACCAATGTGCCAGCAGTATTTATGAGCCTGGTGAACAATGTTTTCCACCAGTACTTGGATAAGTTCGTAGTGGTATTTATTGACGACATCTTGGTATATTCCAAGAGCCAGGAGGAACACGAGGAGCATCTCAGGATCGTGTTGGAGACGCTGAGGCAGGAGAGGTTGTATGCCAAACTCAGCAAATATGAGTTCTGCTTGGATAGAGTACCATTTCTGGGAGACATAATCATTAGAGATGGACTATTAGTTGACCCGGAGAAGATAACTGCGGTGGAGACGTGGCCTACCCCTACATCAGTTACGGAGGTTAGGAATTTTCTCGGACTTGTCGGATATTATCGAAGGTTTGTGGAAAACTTCTCAAGGATAGATACGCCTATGACGTGGCCAACGCATAAAGGCGAGGAGCTTATTTGGACTGAGGAGTGTTATATGGCTTTCGATGAGCTAAAGAAGCGTCTGACGTCAGCACCGATTTTCACACTTCCTTCTGGATCTAAAGAATTTATAGTATATAGTGATGCGTCTAGGAGTGGATTAGGATGTGTACTGATGTAGCACGACAAGGTGATAGCTTACGCATCGAGACAACTGTGAGTTCATAAGAAGAACTATCCAACACACGATCTAGAGCTAGCTGCAGTAATATTTGCACTAAAGCTATGGCGGTAATACCTTTATGGAGAGCGGGTTGAGATTTACACAGATCACAAAAGTCTGAAGTATGTCTACACTAAGAAGGAGCTCAACATGAGACAGAGGTGTTGTCTAGAGTTGATGACAGACTATGATATCGAGTTGCAGTACCACTCTGGCAAGGCGGATGTTGTAGCAGATGCCTTAAACAGGAAGCCCATGGCATACTTTTTGATGACTCAGCGACATTTGTTAGAGGATCTTCAGGAGCTCGGGATAGAGGTTGTATTGCCAGGCATGGATGGACAGATGGCTAGTCTAGAGGTTCAGTCTATATTGGTTGAGAGGATCAAGGCAGCCTTGTCTACCGATACGAGATTCCGACGACTGCGATAGAGGACAGAGGTCGGCATGCTGACGGGACTCCAGATTCATGAAGACGGAACATTGAGGTGTAGAGATCGCCTATACATTTCGAGTAGCGAGCTACGCCAGGAGTTGATGACCAAGGCTCATAGCTTAATTTATTCTATTCATCCCGGGGGTACAAAGATGTATCGAGATTTGAGACAACACTACTGGTGGCATAGGATGAAGAGGCAGATTACGAGATTCATGGCGAGATATTTGGTCTGTCAGCAAGTCAAGGTCGAACATCAGGGGACTGCATGACTATTGCAGCCGCTTCCCATTTTCGAGTAAAAGTGGGAACACATTACCATGGACTTTGTCACAGGATTTCCAAGGAGCCCTAGCGGGAAGGATGCAGTCTGGGTTGTCGTGGACCGACTCACCAAGTTGTCGCATTTCTTGCCCTTCGGAGTTGGGAAGTCCATGAATATGTTGGCTGACATGTATATGAGGTAGATAGTATGACTACATGGAGTGCCTGTCAGCATTGTATCGGATCGCGATTCTAGATTTATGTTATATTTTTGGCGGAGTATACAGGAGAGTCTAGGAACTCGCCTCAAGTTTAGCACTGTATATCATCCACAGAATGATGGTCAGTCAGAGAACACGATTCATATACTAGAGGATATGTTGAGAGCGTGCATAATCGACTTTGGAGGATCTTGGGAGCACCATCTCTACTTGGTAGAATTCTCCTACAACAACATCTACCAAGCAAGCATACATATGGCACCTTATGTGGCACTATACGGCAGGAAGTGTAGGTCACCAGTATGTTGGAGTGACGTGGGAGAACGTCAGATACTTGGTCCAGAGTTGGTGACGCAGATAGTAGAGAAAGTAAAGCAGATTCAGGGCCACCTGCGCACAGGACAGACAAAAGCATTGGGCAATATGCACCGCAGACCTTTAGAATTCAAGAAAGGTGACCATGTGTTTTTGAATATATCACCTACTCGTTGTACCATCAGATTCGGAGGCAGAGGCAAGCTGAGTCCGAGGTACATTGGACCTTTTGACATCTTAGAGCGAGTTGGCGAAGTGGCTTATCGTCTTGTATTGCCTCCATCATTAGAAGGAGTGCATGACATATTTCATGTATCGCAGTTGAGGAGATACGTGGCATACCCTAGTCACGTGCTCGATCATTTAGAGAATACAGTCGGGCCCAGTTTATCAGATGCGGAGCAGCCAGTGGGGATACTCGATCGCAGTGAGAAGATTTTGAGGGGACAGACTATTCGACTGGTCAGGTTGCATGGAAGCATCATTCGCCAGGAGAGTCTACTAGGGAGCGCGAGGATTCCATTCGACAGCGTTTCTTGTATTTATTTGAGAACCAAGGTACGAATTTACGTACTGTATTCGATTACCTGTTAACTTTTTAAATTCTCGTAACTCTCATTCGTGCTTTACTTTTAATTTCGGGGACAAAATTCTTCTAAGTTGGGAAGGATATAAACCCCCTCAAAATTCTTATTTTAGGTAGACTAGATATGGTTAGAAATTTTGGTTTAGCATCAGGGTATTTGAGGTTTAGAAATTATGTTGCATTGACTGGTTCTTTAATTTAAACCCTTGCTGCACCTTACCGTTGCTACAATAATTAGAGCCCAATAATAGCCTTTAAATTTCCAACAAATTATTGCACGCTTGACCTGACAAGCCAACCTAGGCGCTGGATATTTTTGTCACTCACAAACACACTCCTTTGTGCTCTAATTTAATTGCACAACTTTCCAGTCACGAAATCAATTCTTTAATCCTATGTCGCGTACCTATGTCATTGCCATCGATTTGGGGACACAAACTCAATATGTTTCACCGAATAAATTAAAGGTCCCAATACTGACACGAAGCCTACACCGTTTATGACCTTTGTGTTACTCCTAATTGAGACCCCATATACTCCCATTTATTTTAAGAGTACATGATACTTTATTTAATTAAATTGGTGACACCAACTTAAGCTAATCCCAACATAACCCTAATTTAACCCAACATCTATTCATGAGGACCATACAAAACACACAATACCCTCTCACCCAATAAAATACCAAATACCACTTCCCACACCAAATCCTCACCAATTTTCCTTCATGTGCAAAAACCCAGAAGTTAAGGGGCTTAATGGCAAAAAGGGTGCTAGGTGTCACCACCCTATTGCTTAAAGCCAATGAAGAACCCCCCCCCCAACCTCACATGTCTGGTCACATCACACTCTATCTTCCCTTACAAAGTGTTTTTCTTCCTTTGAAATCCTAACTATTGATTCAAATTCTCCCCCCCCCCCCCATCACAACCACTCATCCCCCTATATTAACACACACACACCCACCCTTCCTAATGTGGCCGGCCCTAATCCCTAAAAAACTAGGAATCCCTCCCCCCCCCTCTCTCTCTCTCTCTCTCTCTCTCTTACATGTACTACAACTAGCCGACCACACTTCATTCTTCTCCATTCTTCTTCTTTATTTCACCTTCTTCCTCACGTAGCCGAGCTCCAGCCACCACCCGCTGCACTTCACCATCCCCACCACCACGAACTACCCTCACTGCCTCCGGCCACCACCACCTTCACCGCCTCCACCTCACAGCTCTATCGCCGCTGCCATATCCACCATTCGCCACCGACTTTACCCCGACCAGAGCAGCACCCGTTGCCATTTCCTTCATTTCCTGCACCACCTCCACAACCAACTCCGGCCACCACCACGAACGTCCAGTATAAAACCCCTAATTTTAAAAATCGTATTAATTATTTAATTAATTATTTAATTTATTTATAGTATTTATTAGTTAATTAGAAGATATATAATTTATTGAATTTTTATTTCTAGGTAATTATGCATTTAGAGATTTATGGAACAACTATTATTTTACCTTAATTTATTTCATGTAGGAGACCTTGTGGACGGTTAATAGATTTATGGAATAACTTTTTGGAATTATATATATATATATATATATATATATATATATATATTATATATATATATATATATATATATATATATATATTTATTTATTTATTTATTTATTTATTTATTTATTTATAATAAAGAAAAGAATAGAATAAAGAAAATAGAAAAGAAAAAAGCCTTAATTACCAAAACCCTAACCCCACCCTAATCCTAATTAGCTAAACCCCTACCCTCCTAAGACCCGCTAATTCCCAGCAGCAGCAGGAATTCGACCACCCCCCCCCGCGCGAGTAACACCCCGACCCATCTCACCCTAACTATATATATATATATATATATATATAATATTTATAAACCCTAACCCTAAATTACCATCCACCCTCCTCCACGACCTGTGCCGCCGACCTCCTCGATCCGTCGTCGCCGTCGGAGCCAGTACCGCGAAACTCGCCGTACGTCCGAGTCAACCGCAACGTCGCGACCGAAAATCACAACAATGTACCCTACTTCTAGCGCTAATTTTCGTTTCATCTCGCGACTGAATTCGACCCCGTCTTCACCGGTATGTTCACGACCTATCCCTCTTCCAACTCTATGTATTAGTTTTCATCGATCAACGCGTAACCCTAGGTGAAAACCGAGACCAAGTTGGAGAAAAATGACAACTTTTAATCTCAGAAAAACTGCTGTAACCACCAATATTTACGGACTCGTATCTCCCACCACAGAGATCCAAATATAGATTTTCTTCTTGCTATGTGAAGACCACCTAACCTAGATTATTTTATGTCAATTACATTATTTTATTTGTTGATGTATGCAGAATTAAACGGAGTTAAAAATCATAAAAAACTTGTTTTTGAACCTTCAAATTTTATGATACGGAGCACGCCCCGCCAAACGGGACCGTCCTGTCGCGTACCAATTGCACCAAAAGGCACGTATGGTATGTCCAGACGTATGGGCTTTCGCAAAAACTGATTTGGACGCGTGTGCGCGTCGGAATCAACCCGTATCCGCTAAAAGTCTCTATATCGTGACTTTTGTAAAACACTATACCATTTAGTGTACGCTCGTCAGAATGCGATAAAACTTGCACCATTGGACTCGTGGTATTGCGTTGGTCTTGTGACCCAATTTTTACGCAATTCTGAGACAGTTGACCAAGCCGTCTATTTGTGGGCCTCATGGTTGACTTTTTGGGCAAATTTGTGTTCGGCTCACCGGAATCCAAAATTGGACATACCGTTGAGTTCATACTGACATTTAGAATTTTTTTGACCTATAATTTATCCCATTTAGAGACCTTTACCCCTGGCACACTTTTCGGTGCAAAGAGGGCCACATGTAGACCCCGCTTTGACCCAAAATTACCGTTTTTCCCCTGTGTCCAAATTGGACAAAAGGGTAGTGTTTTTTAGCTATCTCGCTGATTCCGGAAATGTTGATGATGTCTATTTCAGCATCCGGAGACGTTTATTCGGAGGCCTTAGTTTTTAATCCTGTGTACCTAACATCTGGACGCTTACACTATACAGATGCTTGTCAGGCAAGTATTCCTTGCCATTGTACTGTAATTTATATTCCATATGTTGCATGAATCTTATTTCTGCTTATTTAGTTCATATATTTTAAATTTCTATATAAAGTATGCGTACAAGGAAACTTGGGTGCAACGACGGTGACGTCGTATTCTGTTTTTATTATGTATATGCATATGGACCTACTTTATGAGACCACCCCATTATCATGAGGCATTCTTATATTTTATTGGCTATGACACTATTTTTACACGAGTGTGAGTCACATGTAGGATACGGAATTGCGTACTCGGCTGGCCACTGGTACGTATAGGTCGTGCGACGGATATGGATAACTGCCGATAGAAACTTTGCATGCTAGTAGACCTGGCAGTTATTTAGAGGTATCATCGTGTCATGGATATGACATGCTTAGAGCATGGGGTGGGAAGAAAAACAAGTAAGGCATTTAGGCTCCTTTACACTTTCCTTTCTGTAACCCGTACGCCCCGCTGGAGATACGTGGCGGTGATGACCCCTATATTACCTGGCGGCCTCTGAGGTTCAAAAGACGTCATACTTTTTAGGCCCCTGAATCTCCAAGAGAATCATGCCAATCCCATTTTTGGCCAGACAGCCCACTTGTTGGAAAGTTGTTATCAAACGTGCATTCACATAGATGGTTAGGCGACCCATTGGATGTTTATTTTTAGTACTTTATTGGCATATTTATATGTATCTGGTTATGTCACTCTGAGGACCTGGTACCTTTCCAGATATAGACGGACATGATTATCCACAGGAGTACGGACATGGACCTCACGCTTCTTACCAGACTGAGGAGGTCTTACCTTCGGAGTACCTTTGATTCATCGCAGCTGATGAATTTTTAGTTGCAATTTCTTTTATGGACATTTATCTTATATTAGAGTTGATCTCTTCTCTCATTTAGTAGTTTTTAGTATAGTCGATTGCAGTGGATTTATTTTCATCCGACTGTCATACTTGATACTTTATCGTTGAGATTCAGTTATTTATTTTCTATTTATTTTTTGTGTTGTGGATGAGATATAGATTGCGTGTGACTTATTGATAGTATATTACCACTGGTAGATTTGATATTCATGTACAACGTACGTGTGTGTGTATGGTTTTTATATAATAGAGTTCGTATATATACGACTGGCGTGTTACGTATTCCTAGTCCTACGTATTTTGGGACTAGGGCGTGACAGCCAGCACCATCTTCACCCGCCCAGACTTCCACGAATGGCACAAACAGCCACCACCACCTTCACCCACCCAGACTTCCACAAACGGCCACCACTACCTTTACCCGCCCAGACTTTCAGGAACGGCCACCACCACCTTTACCCGCCCAGACTTCCATGAACGGCCACCACCACCTTCACCCGCACAGACTTCCATGAACGGCCAGCACCACCCCGGCCTCTGCCTCACAGCTCCACCACCACGACCACCACCTCCAGCACTACCCCGACCTCTACGACCAGCTTCACCACCACCTCCAGCACCACCCTGACCTCCACGACCAGCTTCACCACCACCACGACCACCACCTCCAGTACGACCTCCTTCATGTAGCCGAGCACCACCACCTTCACACAGCCGAGCACACCCACCATCTCGGTTGACACGCGTGCCACCCCTACGGTCGATGCCATCCCTGACAGAAGCCGCAGCATCGTCGCTGCCACTACCCGCAGCCACCGGGGTAACTCCTTACCATTCGCTTTTTGTGTAGTTATGTTATTTGTGCAAGAGAAACCCTAGTTAGGGTTATGTAAATACTTCACATAAATTTTTATGGTAAATGTTGAGGTTAGGTATACATATGGAAATGGTTATATAGTATTTTAATTACGGTTATTTATTGTGAACTTGATAACCTATAACTGATTATTTGAGGATGAATAAATTGGGTGTATAAAATAACGTCTGTGAATACAAGGATGGTATGGCTGAGGATGAGCATAACTTGAATGACTAAAATTACTGTAATAAATATTAGGGGTTGGAGATTTTGTATGAGGACGTTATAATGATTGTTGATCGTATTTGATGTAACGTTACCCTAGCCAACTTGGGTCAACCCTCTAGTTAGTATCTATGTGAGCTATGTAACTAAGATAGAAACCTATGCTAGATGTGTGTCATATCTTATTTTAGAATATTATCGAGATAGATTATTGATTATTTTTATATATCGTCTCTAGGTACTTCGGGATCCGCGAACTTGGACGTTGTACAGGAGCCCCGCCTTCAGCATCCGGATCCAGGCAAGTGTACATTGCCATCATGTATCTCAGTTTCCATATTACTATTTATTTTATCCATGCATTGTGCGCATTATGGATCAGAATCGTTACTTAGCATCCGGGTCATAACCGGGTGCAGACGTTCATTGGTAACGTCTGGTATCGATTGATAGATGTTCGCGATACCTTGATAACCTACTTGGTTACATCGGAACCCTATGACACATTCAGACACCGTCATCGTGCCAGACTTCCGGTATCCTGATACTGTCAGCATGACCGAAATCTGGAATGATTTTAGGGTCATAATTATTGATAGTTACTTCAGTATGACGAGACTATTAGATAGAGGTTCAGGTTCAGCGAACACTCATTGACCCCATTGGGAGGGAAAGACAGTTACTAGATATTTGGGCTACTTTGCATGTGCTATATATATGTATATGTTCCTATTTATGTAGTGATCCTGTATCCGGAGTCGTAGTATCACCCGTATGACTCTGTGCTCGGAGCAACAGTACGCCTCGTGTGTCTTTGTACCTCGGAACTACGATGGAACTACGATTTTATATTTGGAAATCCCACGCGACGAACATTATCTTCAACGTTGTGTCTCACTTAGGTGGTTATGCTAAATTACACCGGCGTTGCACTTGTTTCTTTCTGTTATACTATGGCATACTATTTTTCTATATTGTTAAGTCCCTCTGAGGACCTGATTCCCTTCCAGGCTTAGGCGAGGAGGACCACCCAGAGGAGTACGGACCGGGTGTATATCCAGGAGCAGAACCTGTTGTAGAGGACGAGTTCCTTCCCGAGAACTTTGTTTGATCTCTGGTAGTGACTACACCCTGTGCCAGTATTATTATCTAGTTTGCAGTTATCGGCCCTAGTTATCTTACTGCTTCCATTCATTCAGTATTTGTATTAGCGGGTTTGTTCCCGTGTCACTCTACTCGTATTTGTATTATGATACATTTTCAGTCTTATTTCCCTTCTGCATATTAGTAGACATGATTTATCTATATGCTTTATATTTCAGATGTCAGTGGATGATATTTAGGTTTATTGTCTATGTTTTATATATTGGGTTTTATCATTGTACTTTACAGCTTAGGTGCACTCCGTCGGGTCCATTAGATTGGGATGCCCGTCGAAGTGTACCCGCTGACAATTGCCATGTGGCTCAGTTCCTTATATTTGGAACTGGGGCATGATAACACACCTGAGTAATTCGTATAACTCGTGCACCCAAAATATAATCTCGCTCACAACACTTGTGTTTGCATATGCTATTGCCCCTGGATTCATTATATATAAGTTCGTTCTTGAATTAACTTAGTTTGGCTTAGACAGGGAAGGACAAATGGTAAGTTGGTAAGTTTTACCGTGTTCTCTCTTATATCGCACGACGCACTGCCACACGAGTTATGTTATTCATCATTGCCATAAAACTGATCATAAGGCAAGACTAGAAAGATAACTTAATAAATGGTGCACGGAACCTATATAATGTATTTGGATTTGTCGAGCGGGTGAGAAGCCTCCCCACCAGTGCATTCATGTACTGATAATCCACCAGATTGCTTGTAGGGTGCGGAAGAACCTCGCTCGGTGAGGATGCCTCCTTCGTGCGTGCTAAGGCGTGGAGTTCACTTTGGAGCCTTGGAGCGTTGTGTCCGGAACTGAAGCACATATACAGGATATAATGTTAGAACATTGCCTATGTATTATTCCATAAATGTAGCCACTTGGCACGCTTTTGCTATTTCAAAGAAAGAGGCTTGAGCGACTTATAATCTCGGCCTAGCGCCGCTTGTAACACTTGTTCAATATCAATAAAGAGTTGTTTTACTTCTATACTTGTGTTATTCAATGCTTCCGCTATTGATGACTCTGTGAACTTGTTAACATTCGCCAATTCATTTATTATTCCGCTGCACTTGGACAATTTGTGCGACTCTGTGGCTTAGACCTCTTATCGCCTGTTCATATCACGGCCTTGCACGGGCGCGACTTACGCTCGTGCGGCATCACGCCCAGATGGGTCAAGCGATCGTCCCGCGGGAGTGCTGGCACGGTGATTCATGCCTAGCGGGGACGGCTAATTTCTTGTGGGAGATCAGGGCGTGCCACGTATGGCATCACATCTAGATAGGAAAGATAGTCCTGCGGGAACGCTGGCGCGGTGATTCATGCTAAGCGAGGATGGCTGATTCCTACAGGAGATCGGGGCGTAACACAACTTGGTTTCAGTAGGGAGGCTAGCGGATGATAGATGTCGTAGTTTGTTTGGGGACAAAGATTGGATGCTTACAAAAGATTTTCAACAACTGGCTCATGGATATTTATGTTGTAGCATGTACAGGCTCAAACCGTTGAGCTGTACAGGTAGGCCACAAACATCGGATAGAGGCTCGAGAGGTGTTCGACATGAGGTAGATCAACGGAAACTTATTGAGGAGGTTCTTTGAGATACTTTAAGGATTTCAGAGGATTTGATTCGTCGAGACAAAGCGACGAATGGTGATGAGTCAATAATTGAGTGTTAGTCTATCGGTCCCATGACAGCTGGTCAGTCTTCAAGTGGGGGTTCTTCCAAGGATCGGGTTTTGGCGATGGGTGGTTTGCCAAAACTTTGTGGAGCGACATCGGTTTCAGCGGTTCAAAGCTAGAAATGAGATTAAGGTTTGCAGGAAACTCAATCTGAGGCAGGTGCATCTCCCACTACTAAAATATAATAAAATAGCGATATTTTTAGCGACGATGTAAGTAAACATCGCTAATGTTGAAGAATTTAGTGATATCATAAGTAAACGTCGTTGTTTGTGACGAATAACGATGGTACTTTGGTTTTTTGAAAGAATAGTCGTTGTATGTTTTTTTAACATCGCTAAACGTCACTAAAGTTTTTAACTTAGCGACGTTTAGCAATTTTTTTACAGAAGATTTTAATTTTTTAATTAGCGACATTTATAAACGTAGCAAAACCTGGCTAATTTTTTTATTCGCGACGTTTAGCGACGTATAAGTAGTCGCTAATATTTTAAGAATTAGTGACGTTTAGCGACGTCTAAGTAGTCGCTAATATTTTCAGAATTAGCGACGTTTAGTGACTATATAAACGTGGCTAATAGCGATGATTAGCAATGTGTTTAAGAGATGTCGCTAATATTTTTGAATATAGCGATCCGGTTTCACTTTCCCCCTTCCCCCCCACCTCACGTGTTTCAGACTTTATTTTTTGCACTCAGTTGTGTGGATATTTATTGCATTCGTTACGATGAGATTTTCTCTAAACTCAGTTTGTAATTCCAATATTTTGTTTTCTTCAAATTTTACTTTATTATTCATATTAAATGAATATAAATTTATCATTGTTGAGTGTTCCACCAAAGGGGTCAACGAACCCAGAAAATTCAACGGAGGGTTGCTCCGGGTCTATTTATATAAATTGTGAATTCATAAACTGCAGGAAGATTGGTTTGGAAACCATTTTATATTCTATTTTTTATTTTTCAATAGAAATTTAGCGACGCTTAGAGACTATTAGCGACGTTTATATACGTCGCTAAATACGTCGCTAATTACGTTGCTAAATACGTCGCTAATTATGTCGCTATATACGTCATAAAATAAGTCCCTAAATACGTCGTTGTATGTCACTAAATTGCTGACATGGCAGTATTTGCCAAGTCAACAAAACGTCGCTAAATGTGTTACAAAACATCGTTAAATAGAAAAATATTAGCGACCTTTAGCTACACACAACACATCGCTACTATAGCTACGTTGCGTCGCTAAACGTCGCTAATATGATAAATATTACACTACCAAAATATGATGAAATAACGACATTTTTAGCGACGTAATAATAAAATGTCGCTAATATTAAGATTTTAGCGACTCTAAAAATAAATGTCGCTATACGTCATTGTTGGTGACATATAGCGACACTAATTAAGTTCTTTAAAGAATAGTCGCTATAAACTTCTTTAAGGTCGCTAAACGTCGCTGAGTTTTTTAATTTAGCGACGTATTTAGCGACGTTTATTTTTTCAAATTTTAGCGACGTTTTTACCGACGTCTTTAACGTCGCAAACTATTTTTATTAGCGACGTCATAAGTTGACGTCGCTAAACGTAGCTAAAATTTTAGCATAGGTTTCGACTACCCCCTTCTGTCGAAGACTTCCCCCAATTTTTCAAAAACTCCTCTGCCCTCCCCTCTCCGGTGAACTGCACCCTCCGGCGTCCTCCACAGCGACCTACTCTGGCATCCCCCTCCTCCTCCTTCGCCTCCTCCTCCTCCTCCTCCGCTAGGTAAATCCTAACTCTCTCTCTCTCTCTCTCTCACACACACACACACATACACACACACACACACACACACAGTTGCACATAACATGACACTAATACAGACACGACACACACACTGACACAGACACGACACAGACTGTAAGAGAGGGTATAAACCCTAACCCTAACCCGATCTCTCTCTCTCTCTCTCTCTCTCTCTCTCTCTCTCAGATGCACACGACATAACACAGACACAGACACGACACACACTGACACAGAGGGTGTAAACCCTAACCCTAACCCGATTTCTCTCTCTCACACAGATGCACACGACATGACACAGACACGGACACGACACACATACTAACACAGACACGACACAGACTGTCACAAAGGGTATAAACACTAACCCTAACACAACCCTAATACAATCTCTCTCTCTCTCTCTCTCTCTCTCTCTCTCTCTCTCTCAGATGCAGACACAACATAACACTTACATAGACACGACACACATATACTGACACATACACGACACAGACATTGTCACAGAGGGTGTAAACCCTAACCGTAACCTTAACCCTAACCCTCTCCCTCTCTCACACTCTCTCTCTCTCTTTCTCTCTCTCACTGACATATGTTTAATACTATACAATTAGTACATAACTTATACTATCATGACTAACTAATTTACAATAACTGCTAGTAACTTAATATAACTGATACCAACTTAATATCAATACTAATGCTAGATGACACTAGACTAACTAGACAAACTTAGCTTACTCTAACTGATGTCTGATATTCTAACTTGATATCTAACTCAGATAACTAAAATCTAAACTTCACCCTAGCCGATAATTACTAACTTGCATTCACTAACAATGCATCTAACTGATACATTCATCAGTCAGTGATACACACATAGTAGTACATAAACACAGTGGACTGAAAACTAATGCCACCACTACTGATATTCCCTATAATATATACATCAATACTTTCCAACTGAAGGCACTAACCGAAGGCCCATCAGCATACTACTGATACCAAACTAGACTGACATCAAGCCCTTAGTTGTAGTATGATCAACTCGAGTGACTTACTCACAACTTATACATATATCCATTCCTCACCTACACACAACCACAGTTAATACACATAAAGATACACAGAGATTCCCCCAATCTTTTAATGCCTGTTGTGATACTCAAGTTTAAAATACTTTAAATTGATGCTGCCTAATGTCGCACCCTGCTTTGTACGATGGTGTGCACAGACCCTGTGAAGTCTGCCGCAACACTCATGTGCACATCAAATATGCACTGTCGGGTCTGTACAGATGGTGTGTGCAACAGCCTCTCCCCATCTCACTGCTTACTGTGTTGCTCCCCAAATCTACTGTCAACATGATATATACTCCTATGGACAGGCACTCCGCTATAACCAGATGACTAATACTTAAAGCAGTGCACAAACCCTAACCCTAACCCTAACCCTAACCCTAACCCTAGCCCTAACCCAAATCTGCTCAGTTGACACTAACTGATATACTACAATATGAGTATCTAGGATACAGAGTTGAACGAAGAAGTATCAGTGCTAGAACTAGGTGTATCAGTGCATGTACTATATTCCTGAGTATTCTTATGTATGTGTAGACGAGTAGGTTTATAACATAATTGGGTATTCCTATGTATATATGCTAGGACTAGGAGTATCAATGCATGTACTGTATTTAACGATGAGTATATACTTGAACTATGTCTATTCATTTTTGCAGAAGTATCTAGAAATGGATATGAATTACTATCCGCGTCATCGTTCGTGAATGTACAACCGTCATCCTGATGATATGTGCGGTGTGTGGGATAAATTCATTGAGGGTGTACAGCAGTTCTTACAGTTTACCAAGGAGTTCTCTCAGTACATGGATGGTACAACTTACTATCAGTGGACCGCGCACGTAGAACTTGTGTCTTTAGTATCGGAGTCGGAGCCTTATGTGGAGCCGTATATGGATGTCCACGACCATGTCGCTTACGATGGGGTTGGGTAAACATGGTTTTTGATACAGCGGGGCCTAGTTTTGATCCGGACAATCATGATGCAACTGAGGAGGCACCGAGTGCCGATGCTATGAAGTTCATGGAGTTGCTGGAGAATGCAAGAACTCTATTATATCCTGGTTGTGAGGATTATTCACCGTTGAAGGTGGTTACAAGATTGTTGAGTATCAGGTCCAATTTTAACATGTCGCAAGAATTCTATAACCGACTGATGGATTTGATTATAGAGATCTTACCAGAGGGTGCAAATTTGCCTAAAGACTTCTACCGATCTAAAAGGATGGTAATATCGCTCTGGATGGGATACGAAAAAATTGATGCATGTCACAACGGGTGCATGTTGTACTATAAAGACGACAAGGATGAAGATGCGTATAGATTTTGTGGTGCTGATCGCTACAAGCCCATTGGAAGAGACAAGTCTGTCGGTGCAAAGAAGCCTACTGATTCGATGCACTACTTGCCTTTAACGCCACAGTTGCAGAGGTTGTTTATGGTAAAGAAGACTGCAGAAAACATGAGTTGGCACAGGCATAAACATATCGAAGGAGTATTGGATCATCCATGCGATGGAGAAGCATGGAAGCACTTTAAAGGAGAGTATCCAGATTTTGCTTTGGATTCTCGTAATTTCAGATTGGGGCTCTCCTCTGACGGTTTTACCACATTCGGTCTTTCGGGCTCAAAGTATTCGTGTTGGCCTGTGATCGTCACTCCGTATAATCTACCGCCTTGGATGTGCATGAAGACTTCATATATGTTCCTAACCATTATTATCCTGGGTCCGAATAATTTGAAGAGAAATATCGATGTATATTTACAGCCTATGATAGATGAGTTGAATCAGCTGTAAAAAGTAGGTGCCAACACGTACGATATTTCTAGAAAGCAGAATTTTCAGATGAGGGCAGCACTTATGTGGACCATCAACGACTTTCCAGCCTATAGAATATTATCGGGATGGAGCACTCATGGTCGTCTCTCATGTCCGTATTGCATGGACCACATTAAGACTTTCCGTTTGAAATACGGAGGCAAACCGTGCTTCTTCGATTGTCATCAAAAATTTCTGCCGAAGGATCATCCGTACCGGAGGAACAGGAATGCTTTTCATGTCGACGTTCTGAAGAAGGTCAATCTACCGCCAAGGTGACCCGGATACACGATATGGGAAGAGGTAAAAGATTTATCAAGTGCTATCGAAGAGCCTGCCAAGGGGTACAAGTGTGACAGATTTGGTCGTACCCATAACTGGACAAAGAGGAGTATATTCTGGGATCTGCCATATTGGAGCACCAATCTGATCAGACATAACCTTGATGTCATGCATATCAAGAAGAATATGTTTGATAACATAATTAATACTGTAATAGAGGTAAAAGGAAAGACAAAAGGTAATATGAAGGCCAGGTTGGACTTAGAAGAAATATATAGACGTCCTGCGTTGCATTTGATAGAGGAGGGGAATAGAAAGTTAAAGAAGCCTAAGTCAATTTTCTCACTAGAGAAGAAGGATAAAAGGAGACTTTGTAGGTGGATTCATGGTCTAAAATTTCCAGACGGGTACGTGTCGAACTTGAGAAGATGCATCAATCTCAAGGAGAACAAACTGGCGGGTATGAAGGGCCACAATTTTCAAGTATTCATGGAGAGGTTAATTCTGATTGTATTTCGGGAATTCTTATCGCAGGTCATTTGGGATCCATTGACAGAGCTCAGCATATTCTTCAAAGATCTTTGTTCAACTAAGTTGCTCATCGATCATCTAGAAAAGTAAGAGAAGGACATTGTGATAATACTATGCAAGCTCGAGAAGGTATTTTCTCTTGGATTCTTCGACTCTATGGAGAATTTTTTAATTCATCTTTTCTATGAGGCACGTGTTGGCGGTCCTGTTGGTTATCGGTGGATGTACCCCTTCGAGCGGAATCTGAATCACCTAAAGAGAAAGGTGAAAAACAAGGAACAGGTTGAGGTCTCTATTTATGAAGCTAATGTTCTCGAGGAGATTATAAAATTTTGCTCTGAGAAACAACGACGAATATCAGGAATCTAATAATGTAATACTGAGAGTATTCAATGCGTCGAGAAAGCCTTTGGTGAAAATGAAGAAGAGATATTTGAATGACGATGAGCTAAGGCCTGCTCAGTTGTATATATTACTCAATTCCAACGAGGATGAAGTGGAGAATCTAGAGGGGTAAGTAATTAATACATCCATGTTTACGTCATCTTAATGCAATAGTATAAGCTACTATTATGCTACTAATCAGCGGTTGTTTCATTATGTTTCAGCACTATAATGATGAGTTGAGGTCGGTTAGACCCTACATAACAGACGAAGAAGTAGAACAAGAAATGAGACACCATTTTCCTTCTTGGTTGAGCGCATATGTAAGGAGCTTGGTAATTATTTTTCTGTATGCACTTGCACAATAAATAACTTACTATCGCTACTTTGGTATTTAGGTCGATCGTCTAATAACACCCGAGACTGAATCTATTAGAACTCTAGCCAAGGGACCAATTATTACCGTCAAAATATGGCCAAGTAACTGTGTGGATGGGTTTAGGTTCAAGTCAACAAATGCTTCGATCAGAGACAACTTCCTGGATCTTGATTCCACGAAAAATAGTTGTTTGTGTATCAAATATTTGTACTACAAAGACGTCGATCCAGGCAATGATTTCTTTGGCATCTTATGATAGATTATGGAGTTGACATATAATTATGGCATAGAACCTGCTAAGATCGTGCTATTCAGGTGTGAATGGTTCGATCCGATTCAAGATCAAGGTTGGAAAATTGACAAGCACAGTCTTGTGGATATAAACTACAAGCGTAGATATCAATGCTATGAACCATTTGTCCTATCAAGTCAGGCTCAACTCATGTACTTCACAACTTATCCTAGACGGAGGACAGCGAGGTCGGATTAGTGGGCAGTTATTTGATGATAAACAGAAGAAATTGAGAGTAGGTTTATACAAAACCCGTTCTTTGTTTACAAACAAGAAAAAGAAGTACAATTAATCCTATACGAGGATATTAAGTACAAAAAAAATAATTCTGGGGAAAAATTGCTATAAGTGTCTGATCTGCGGTCGATCACTTTGTCCCTTGGACCACACGATGACGAAGAAGTATTGTAGAAGAAGAAGGAGCTTCAAATATTGCAAGAGGGATTGAACTCTCGTTGCCAAAGTCGTCAATCAACACTCTCTATATGAGCTCTCTCTCTCTCTCTCTGATCTCCACCCTTTTTGACCTTGTTCTCCTGTGACCGGAAGTCTCTATTTATAGAGATCAGTCACAGTAACTGTCCAGTCGGCGTAGAAGCCAAACTGTGGAGAGAGTTGCACCTTTTACGCGGCAGTTATAATAACTGCTACCCACGTCTGAATGATCTCCTGAATTCGCGTGTGATGCGTGTCCCATTATGAGGTAACGCGGATAACTACTTCTCGAAGACCACGGCATGCAAGCCACGTAGGTAACTGCCCCTCGCATAAAGATGGTTGGCATAAAAGCCAAATAACTATCTCGTTGGCGTAAAAGCCAAGTAGCTATCTTGTTGGCGTAAAAGCCAAGTAGCTGTCGTGTTGGCGTAAAAGCCAAATAGCTGTCTTGTTGACATAAAAGCCAAATAGTTGTCTTATTGGCATAAAAGCCAAGTAGCTGTCTTGTTGGCATAAGAGCCAAGTAGCTGTCTTGTTGGCATAAAAGCCAAATTCTGCGTAAAGCTTGATGCTGCATAAATAATAGGTAACCAGCATAAACTAGCCAATTATCCTTCATGACTGAGGTCTTGAGCGTATTCTGGGCCAAATAGCCTTATCGTGTACCTTGCAAATATAGCCTGAGTTAGCGTATTTCGAGGAGATAGCATACGGCGTACTCCTATAGTTGAAAATAGCCTGGTTGGCGTAACATGCAGGGATAGTGATGTGAGCATATTAACCCTAGTTTTAGCTCTCTCAGTCATTAAAAATAGAACAAAATCTTATGCATTAAATGCAGAGATCTGCCCCCATCTCGCACATTAACTGCAGAGATATGCCTCGAGTTCTGTACGAAAAATAGCTTTTGACGTGGCATCTGATTTTATCTCATCTTGAGCATAAAAACTCATCTCTGCCTATGTAGAATAGGCAGCGTATTCCTTGAATGCGTAAAAATGACTTGTATCAAGGATATGCCACTAAACGATAGTCTGGGGCTCTGTACAGAATCATCATTATAGTCGTCCTCTCGATCGTCGTACAGTACTCTTTGTTAGGAGTCAGGTTCACTGTTCTGTCTGACAGGTTCATTCGAGGAATACGAAGAGTTCCTCGTACAACTTCACGCTGCATTAAAAGCAGACATAGTTTACGCCGGAGGGATGTGTAGCAACCTTTTACGCCAAAACAGCCTTGAAGCGCTGCTTTATACGGGCAGCTCTGAAGTCATATTTTATGCCACACAGCGCTGAAGCTTCTGTTTTACGCGTGCTTCATGTATGTTGGGGGTTTTACGCGTATAATTCCCCAGCGTATTTTTTATGCTTCTACAGCAGTATGCAAGACTAAAGCTAGAAATACCTTTGACGTTGATGAAATAGCTTATCAGGAGGAAGAGCTACCTCTTGTAACAAATATTATAGATGTGGACTCAACGAAAGTTACTCATTACACGACTAATAATGTAGAAGAGGTATAATTATTCGAAGAGGAAGACGAAGACAAAGTAGATGAAAGTGAAGATAAGGAGGACGAGGAAGGCGAACAAGATAAATTTTCTGAAGATGATTAAAAATAAAATATTTTGCCCAAAGATATGTACTATATTTTGACTGTAGAATATACTATTTTGACAAAGATATATATTATTTTTTGAGTGCAGAATGTACTATCCATTTAGACTTGTGACACCACTAGTTATTTACTTTAAAATTCTATTAATGCTGTGAGATATGCATAACATTTTGACTGTATAATGTACTATATATTTGTGTATTTCTTTATTCATCAGATGATGTTATCAGGTATGACTGGACGACATAGAGCATTCAGCAGGTCCCGAGGTAGACGGAGTGCTCCTCCGGTACTGCCTACTGTTGGTTTTGGATCCTCGGCGCCTAGTACTCCAGTATATCGACCAGTCACATCTCTGACTACGACGGCGTTACGTAACAGAACTCCTGGGATGAGTAGTTCCAGGCCTGATAGTACTCCCTCGTCCAGCATTCCTTCTGCCGACGAAATCATGGAGACAGATGAGCATATGGCAGAGGTTGAGCATTGTCACAATATCAGCTAGATCCTCTATGCGCATCTCCGGACGAGACGAAGACGAAGATTTGGGCCGACGGTACAAAGTAAGTCAATTAGATAGATTTGCATCATATATATCATATATTTCTTTATTCATCATATATTAACTTTTTTGATAAAAATAATTATCTCTGTATAGATATCGTCCCTCGCCACTACAGAGACGCCTGGGCCACTTTCTGAGGTACAACTATGGTGGCCCTTGGATCAACTACTCTGATGCTCCGAAAGAGAGGAAGGCGTTCTGGTTTGTGCACTTCAAGGTAAAGGTATATTATATCAATCATCTGATTTATGCATATTACATAACGACCTAAATTACTTATTGTAGCAAACGTATTTTTATCTACCGTATCAGGCCGAGTTGATCGAGCAGATGTTTCCTGCCGTTGCCGCCAAGCTGATCCGTAATGCTCTGGATGACCAGAAGGCTCGTGATCGCACAGGAAAACTGATCCAAGGTTGGATCACGCCTGAGCAGTGGACTACGATGAGGGCTAGATTCGACAATCCGAGGTACAAGGAAAGGTCTGAGAAGGCCAATGCAGCTAGGCAGAAGGCAACAAAGTGTGTGTGGTGGCTCAATTCTGATGACGAAACATTTTCGTCGTTTGGTATATTTTTTATTTCAGATATATTATTTTAATACAAGTACGATAAAATAGTAGTAGGATAAAATATTTAATTTTAGTACTAAATAATATATTTTTAACAGGTACAGAGGGGTGAGGATGTAAACATGGTGACCGCCTTCCTGGCCACCTATCGAAAGGGCGAGAATCTCATTGATGAGAGGGCCTCGTGGACCTATGTAAGTATTACTTTACTTTGTGTTAATTTTAATATAACTTAGGCAATTATCGAGTATTCAAACTTTTCTAGGCCAAATATCTTAGGATGCGTGAGAGGGCGACTGCTAGTACACCTACAGCGAGAGAGGCTGGTACTTCCTCGCAGCACTCTCCAGCTCCGTCGACGGACAAGCTATGGGTGACCGCCGCTGGTGGTCTCCAGAGGGGTACGTACTATGGTACGGGATCCTATAGCGCCCTTGTTGTGACGCATTCATCTAGGGCCTCCACGGCAAGTGCATATTCCTCACAGCCCTCACAGTCGTCGACCCGAGTCCAGAAGACCGTTAACCGTCAGATTGCGTCTCTCTGTGACGAGTTACTACGAAGGAGGAAGGAGCAGCCCCTGTCCCAGCCGCAGGAGGATGATGCGACGCTCATCGCACAATTTGAGATGCTCGAGCCAGACATCATAGAGCACCGGGATATGACAGTTGATCATAGAGTGTCGACAGAGCGCATTATGACGGAGCTGTAGGCATCACAACTGTCCATGGGCGAGAGGCTGACGATGATGTAGCAGTACGAGGCTATTAACTACCTTGGATTCATACAACCATCGACTAGCAGAATTGCAGCAGATATGTCTTCCTGGTGCGCCTTCATCGACACAGACTCCACCGACGTCTCTGCCTTCTCCATCGACATCGGTATCGATTTCATGGGAGCAGTATGATATGTTCTTATCCCTAATGCGCACCGGTGGTCATCCTCCTACAGATCCGTAGTAGTCCTAGTTAGGATAGTTTATTGATTGTTTGTATTTCAGACCTATGATATTTAGTCATTTATGAATATTCTTTATTTTTGAGGCTTTCAGACTTTATTTCTTGTATTCTTTATGACGAGGATTTCAGACTCAGTTGTGTGGATATTTGTTGTATTCTTTACGACGAGGTTTTGTCCTAACTCGGTTTATAATCTCAATATTTTGTTTTCTTCAAATTTTACTATATTACTCATATTAAATGTATGTTAATTTACCAGTGTTGAGTATTCAACCGAAGGGGGTCGGCGAACCCAGCAAATTCAACGGAGGGTTGCTCCGGGTCTATTTATACAAATTGTGAATTCATAAACTTCAGGAAGAATGGTTTTAAAATAATTCAATATTTATCTTTTTTATTTTTTTACTGTATCATTAGCGACGTTTATAGCAACATTTAGCGACGTTTATATACGTCGCTACAAACGTCGCTATAAAAGTCGCTATACACGTCGCTAAAAATGCCGCTGACTGTCGTAAATCTGTTGACATGGTAGTATTGCCAGGTCGATATAACGTCGCTAAATGAGTCGCACAACATCGCTAAAAAGAAAAAACTTAGCGACATATAGCGATACACAACACGTCGCTAATTTAGCAATGTTGCGTCGCTAAACGTCGCTAATATAGCGACGCATTTACATCGCTAGAAAAAGTCGGTATAGCGATATTTTGCAACATTTTTCCGGTCAGCGACTAGCTTAAAGGCGACTTCATCGAAACGTCGCTACATACGTCGCTAAAATTATTTAACGACGTTTTTTGGCCATTTAGCGACGTTTTTAGACGTCGCTAATTTGACTTATTCTGGTAGTGTTAGCAACGCGAATACGTCGCTAGAAAATATTGCTATAGCAATATTTTGTGACATTTTTTCTGTCAGCGACTAGCTTAAACGCGACTTCATTGAAACGTCGCTAATTACGTCGCTAAATTTTTTAGCGACTTTTTATGCCATTTAGCGACGTTTTCAGACGTTGCTAATTTGACTTATTCTGGTAGTGTCCATTCACACAGTTCTGAGGGAGTTGTGGATCATCGACGTTATGTACAGTGCATAATGTTCTGCTCGAGGATGAATGTGTACGGAAGATTTTCAGTGTCAGACACGAAGGTGGGCAGGATCATGAATCTGAGTCTCGAGGGAACCGTACCGTCCGCTTGGTTGGGCCAACCAAGGGTAAAGAAGCTCGTCAGAACGGTAGTATGATCCGGTAGAAGACGGAAGTCAGAGACAGGCAACCAAGACTCACAGTGAGGCTGATTGTCAAGGACTTCAATTTTGGCCACGTTATTGATGTTGGTAGGATCCCATTGGTGTAAGAAGTGCTACGCATGGCAGCTAGCATTGACATGACTGTCGAAGAGCTAGAGACGAAGGAAGATGCAAAGAAATTCAGGGGATCGAAGATCAGTGGCATGGTGAGCAGGAACTCTATCGCGGGATGACAAACATGGAGTCTAGTTGAAGAACCATGAGGTCAACACCTTCTTATCAGACTGGAAGAGGGGTATGTTTGGTAGTGTCTGAATTGGTAATAGCAAATTTTGGAGCCCGAATATGGTAAAGATTTAATATGATATAATTTAAAATTTTACATTAATTTGATTAGATTTTAAATTTGTATCAATTATTTAATTTGACCATATTTGGACGTTCATAATTGATGTTTCCTATTTTAGATAATGTATTTTCTATTTAGGAATTTCTATAACCTAAACTAGGATTTCTCATCATATTTATATGGGTGGAAGTGGAGGCATAAAGAATATAGCACAAAATGTAGAGATTCGGGGTGCTCGTCTACAGAAAATATAAGAGAAAGTATATGTTTTGCTCTTAGGGATCATCATCTAAGATAAAATAAAGAGGAGATCAGATCGAGGAGTCGTCGTCGTCTTCATTCAGAAAAATTGCTACGAAATTTGGTGAGTGATTTCAATTGTAATATCTTTCTTTTCTTCTTGAGTGTACTGAGAGGGTTGACCCAATTAGGGCAAATGGTTCAACATTGGTTTTGTTAATCATATCTCATTATTCACTCAAAGTTTCTATCTCATCTTCATTTTAAAAATTTTACACTTTTTTTAGAAAATTATTAAGGGCACCATCAACTCAAGGTATATATTGGACCTGGCAGTCCGTAACCCGGCTCGGGCCTGGACCGGTCAACGTCGGTCTGGGCCAAACCGATCAATGGACTGACCCTACTCGGCCCAACCTCTCTGCGGGTCCGGGCTGGGTCCAGATTTCTAACCCGCTAGTCCGACCCGGCCTTGTTTCGTTGCGGTTTTGGTCCGGGTAAACCCGTTCAAACCTATGGGTAAGTATTCGGTTAATTCGTTTCCAACGGAAAGGAATAACAAAAAATCAAATTGGAAAAAAAATCGAATAAGCAAAATCAAAATTGAACCAAAATGGCCCATAATCGAACCAAAACGAACCTGTCATGCCCTGATCCCGTAAGGACCGATCGTTCTCGCTTGGTCCTTACGGAACTGATCATCCTCGCTTGGGTGCGATGTCGTGCAAACCTAAGTTGCGCTTGCATAAGGCATAGTACCTGCACATGACACAGTTAGACAAAAATATACATATATACAAGCACGGAATATAAAATGCAGAGAACCAAAGTTGAAAATATTTGATAGGAACACAAAATACTTCTTTATTGAATACTTGAAGATTGGATTACAAAGTACTTCCTTGGTTGATTACAAAATATGCCATAGATGGCTTACAACTCTTTTTGCAAACCCAAAACTAGCCACAACGCCCAAGCATCATATCATTTTAGTAGGACCAAAATCAAAACACTTAGCAGAAGAAGAGCTTGCACACTGGAGAGGAAACCCTTGGGAAGCAGCACGAGCACGGTTCCGCTTGAAGGGATGCGGTCCTAAAGCTTCAAAATACTTGCCAAACTCTAGATATCAGAACCTGAAGATTTATCGACAAACGTGGGTCAGTACTACAACATGTACTGGTGAGCGACCGTGGCCAAACTCACCTAGAAATCCACACTAAGTAAACAAGTAAATCTAGCATTATTAGGTGATCTTTCTAGTTTTCTAGTTTCTTTTTAATAATTTATGCAAGGAAACATAATCGATAGGTAGAACTATGCATATGATAATTTCTTATCCACGGCCGAACGGTTATCCTTACAGTAGACACACAAGTTAGCATCAATTTGCATATATGTATCTAACTTATGAATCAATCTTGGCACCAAATATTAGGTATGCAAGAAGGTAAACCTAGCATGCGACCTAACTACATGATGGTCCATGGGTTGCCCCATGATTAGCAGAGGTGACTCAAGGTTCAGCTCTGCACTAGTATGTGTGTATGTCAGCAGCTGTGACTCAAGGTTCAGCTCTTCACTAACACACATGAATACTAGAAGCTGTGACATTATGGTTCTACTCTTCACTAATAGACAAAATACCCTGCTAGATCACAAGGACCGTATACCTCAGGATACAACAAATCTCTTCTGGACCGACCGATTTCCAGTGCCCCAGGAACCGTTCGAGAGATAAACCTTGTGCACACGTTGTCCGAGACCAATGCATGACATGAAACATCTAGCAGATAAGACACTACAGTGCACAGGTGAACAACAAACACACGATTTTATCTTTCTCTTTTTTATTCTACAGATCATGTTCAAAACATAAGGACTTGTTATAGATCGGGTTGCGCAACATAGGAACGAGGGACATGCAACATAATTGATAGTAAAGTAAAATTCTAATACTTCAAGCATGTAGTTAATTTCTTTTAACTTATCTTGTTAGTGAGGTATCATTTGAAATATTTCAAATATGCAATTCAAGTGAACTA
Organism: Iris macrosiphon; assembly: GCA_036927795.1. NCBI lineage: Eukaryota > Viridiplantae > Streptophyta > Magnoliopsida > Asparagales > Iridaceae > Iris > Iris macrosiphon. The sequence goes on from JAYESA010000006.1 coordinate 121,861,825, forward strand.
AAGATCATTTTATTAGGCATGCATACTAAGGATTCATCGAAGGGCCGAAACCACTCACCGAACGAATCAAATCGAGAGATGGGGAAGCCTTATGCAGTGATCACTCCTTGGTTATGCGTCATAAAATTGTAATAACACTTGGTTAGCATCCTTCGATCCCATTCTCTTACGATTCAAAAAGAATCCGCAAGCGAGAAAAATAAATCATGAAAACCAAGTCATCAAAAATAAGATAAAATACAAAGCAACACAAAACCAAGCAGCAAAACAACCAACGAAAACTCTTGGACTCATTTTAATAGAAACAGTTCCATCAGTTTGAAGGGTTCATTGCATTTTGTCCGTGCTGATTTTGGGGTTAGGTTTTTTCGAGACTCGATTCTCAACTGAGTCAAAGTAACAAGTGTTCCATAAGTAAATCGCTAGAAACGGGGCATTACAGAACCGAATTAAATCGGTTTGGTTTTCGTTTTATTCGATTTTTCTGTTTATTTGCATTTTTTTGTTAATATATATAGTAACTAAATATACCTAGATATATTTAGTATATATATATATATATATATATATATATATATATATACCTAGATATATTTTGTATATTATTTACATATATATATAAACTAAAAAAATTTATTCGATTTTTGATTTTGGACCGAAACTGAAACACAAAACCGAAAAAGAAAATTTAGTATTTTCAAAATCAAAACTGAACCGAATTTTTTTTAAACCGAACCAAATCTCTTATTCGGTTCGGTTCGGTTCGATTCAGTTTTCAGTCCAAAACCGAATAATGCTCACCCCTAGTCAGACCGGCCCGGACCAGTCCGGTCCCTGACCCGGTTTGACCCAATTTTTTGTAAATAGATCCATTGGGTGTATTTTTACCAAACATACCCCCAATTGGGGGTCTATTTTTTTGTTGTTTTAGGGGTATTTTGGCTATTTTTTTGAAAATGACCAAAATACTCTTATAACAACTATATTTTAAGGGTATATGCGGTCATTTTGCACCAACAATTCCTATAAATAGTCCATAATTTATGAAAATTAAACACAACTACATTTTCTTCCTCTCCTATCTTACAAAATTTTGAAGCAATATAGTGTGAAAAGGCAATATCATGGAAAACGATCAACTACCACAAAACTGCAAGATGAGCAACCTCAACCCGAACCACAACAAGAGTTTGAATTAAAAAATTTGGCATCATTTTAGCTGAGTTTACAATGAGCGTTATACAGAAAGAAGAGACATGAATAGAGTTCTTATTGAATGCTTGCATTATAGGAAACGACTCAAATGAGACCAAAATTGTGATATAAGAAAGCTACGTAGGCATCTGAAAATATGTATGGATATCTAGGTATCTTGTATTTTTTCTACAAATGTACCATTTTAATATATTTTATTATTGTTAGATAAGTCATGCAACCTATGTTTGAGTTTCAACTTCCAGTCTCTTTACAAACTTTATTCGCAATATTACAAATAAATTTTGAAGAGAGGTTGAAAAGCTGAAACACAAATATATGTTGCATGCTTATCTAACAAAAATAATATATATTAAAAATATATCTTATTTCTAATATTCTTATGTATTAGTAATATTAATATGACACATTGATAAAATTCTGCCTCAATAGTCAATTAAGTGTTTGTTTTATATTAGGATAAGAGTTGTTTACATTTAATGTTTTTGGTTATGGAAATGATCTCATTAATTAAATCAAACATTTATTCTATTATCTCATTAATTAAAATAAATTGTATCATATATTTATTAATTATATCTTACATATAAAAATCTTAACAACTATATATATAAAACATATAAAAGATAAAAATCTTAACAAATGACTTGTATATTAACATATGTATATAATCTAAAATTTTATATTTCATATTTAAATTTATTAACTTATTATATATATAAATTATATATAGAATAAAGAATTAAAAAATTGGGTCGGCCCGGCCCAACCGTGAACAAGCTCGAACCCAGACCGGTCTGCCCGGTCTGACCCTGACCGAGTCATGGGTCCGGGCTGGGTCGATTTTTTTCTTGCCGGCCCGGTCCGCTTTATCATCCGGGTTAAGCCCGGTCCGACCCGAACTTGGTCCAACCCGGTCAGTTCGAACCGCGGGCCGGCCCGACCGAATAAACTCCTTGACCATCAACTGATAGGGGCTATCACATGATAGGACCTATCGCATGATAGGCAACATCATCCTTAAGTTATAAAAGTGTTAGGAGACATCACCATTTCAAACACCATCTCCTATTCTATTTCTCTTTCTCTTTCTCTTCTTCTTCCTCTCGCAATCTCTTGCTCTTACAACCAGAATCAAAGATGACAAGATAAATCTTACTCTTCTTCTTCTTCTTCTTCTTCCTCCTCCTCTCTTCATTTCTAACTATATTTTTAGGTCTTTGAACACAAATTTTTTTTTAGAATTTTTATATTTTTAGAATTCAGTTAATATATGTTTGGGTTTGTATCTTTCGAACATCATTTTGATGATTTTGAATCCAATTTTAGAAATTTTGGAAGTCCCTAAATTCGTCACAGTCTGGATTAGGGGCGACAAAGGATTATCAACAGTCCTAACAGTATTTAGGAATGCCTAGGAATACCAAAATTCTGACAGACTTGGATTGTATCAATTATATGGGCCAAATTTTGAACAAGTTTTTGTGCTGGCCCACAATTAGTACATAGAAATATTAAATGTAACACCCGGCATAATTAATCTATCTTTATTATGTTAACGAGGAACTGCATCCTTAAACACAATTTGTAGGCTCCGTTTGGTAGAAATGATGAAAAAGTTAAAAGAAGAAAAAAAACAAAGAGATATATATATTTTCATCCATATGGAAAGGAAAGAATATTTCCTTCTTTTGTGTTTGGTATGATGGAAAAAAAATGGAAGCACTACGCTTTCCTTTGTTTTGTATAGAAAGAAAAGTGGAAGGAAGAAAAATAAAAATATAGATTTACTAATTATATCCCCCAACTAACAATATTTATTTACCATTTGATTTTATCGAACTACTTTAAAATAATAAAATTTCTATAGGGTATAATTGTAAATTAAGATGACATCCACTTTTTCTTCCACTTTTGGAGGGATCTATTTTCTTATTTTCTTTATGTCATTTTCATCTAGTTAGGAACTAACTTTCCAAAGAATGATTCGAACCGTGTCTATCCCAACGGAAGACCCCTACCGTAACCAACATGTCACGATTCCGATATTTTTACGTTATGAGGGAAAACTAAGTCCTCTATTTTTTCCATCCACTTTTTCTTCCATACAAAAAAAAATATATATCATTTCTTCTAATTTTTCTTCCCCAATTTTACCCCCTCCAATTTTTTCTCCTTCCAAACACCCCCTTACTATACCGAGTTGCGACATATATGAGAGCATCTATATTATATTGACATTTGACATGCTGCATCTATTTTGTTCCCTTTGTGTTGGCAATATTTATATGCTTGTAAAGTTGTTCTTATGTACAAGCGAAATTGTGAGAGAATAAATTGGCCTAGGCAGTGCAAGTTGTTCTTATGGATAGGATTAGACCGCCAGATTCTTATGAAGACTTGTATTTAAAAAGGCGAAATGCATGAATCAACGTAGTCTTCTGAAACAGGCGGGATAAGTTGGATTGATTGAGTGTCTTGCGAAAACTCTAGTCTCTTTGGTTCATACAAGAGGAACTTTTTCGGGATGTGTTTGGTAAGTGTGAAAAGTGGAGAGAGATTCTTACTTCACGTAGGAATTGGGGGTAGGGACTCGAGTCCGGATGTTTGGCTAGGGAGAGTGTAAGCGCATCTCCAACCCTAATGTGAGTTTGGAAAAAAGTTGTAGCCACATAGGAATTGTAATTTTCATTTAAAAACTTCTTTTTCAATATAAATGTTAAATAAATTATGAAGGTGATATAGTATGACATGATAAAAATATTATGAAGTTGGTTGTCTATTTCTAGACAATGCATTTGAAAATGACTTTATCTCCACATCAACAATTATGAATAAAAATATTTATAAAAAAGGAAGAAGAGGAGAGTTATCTTATAAGTTGAAAAAAGTACTTTATATTGTCTTCTTAATACTTTTGCATTGGAGAAGACTTTTCTACCTCATTGTCTTTTGTGAATATAATTGTTGATGTTTTTGCCTTTGGACTAAGAAGTTGAGTCCCACATTGGCTACACAACAAAGTGTCAATATAAAGCTTTGCTTGTGTTGATGTGTGCATATGGGGTGTGGTGAGGCACATGGGTGCCATGTGGGAGTATTTTCTTAGGAGAAAAAATGAGTAACTCCTCAATGAAAGCAATTATACTTTTTATCATGCTCTTGGAATTATTTTCATAGGAGCTAAGCCCCAAAGAGGCTTAGCGACTCGGACTCGGGCTCAAGGGCGCAAAGTGGCGCTTTGTTGGCGCACTCTGGCGCTTGTGCGCATTTGATGCGCTCGGTTATGCGCGAGTTGCATGCGTCATTGCTAGCATGGTTGCAAGCACGGGTGCATGCGCGGGCGCATGAGTAGGGAGCTAAGCAGGTACTGAGTGGACGTTGTGCGATCATGCACAGCTATGCTCGTATGCGCGTAATGTGTATGTGCGCATGCACTGCTGCACGCATGCGCCGCTGCGACGCTGCGGTGATGCGCTACTAGGCGGTTATGGATAGATTGAGTCTTAAATCCTATCCGATTTTTGTGGGATTTGAATTAAATTCGATCATATCTTTTGGTAACCGATGGGCTGTCAAGTTCCTCTATAAATACTCACATTCGTTGTAACTACCACTTTCCACCATAGGGATATTTTGGTAATTTTGTATGTTGTTAAAATTTTTATATATTATTTTATATTAGTGAATGTCTAGAATTATATTAGTGTTAGTTAGTGGCTAGCCAAATTAGAATTCGCAAGTGTTAGTTAGTGCTAATTATTGTTAGTCATAATTTTAGTAATTAAAATTAATTAAGTTTAGTAGTCATGAAGAGAATATTCTTCTTAGTTGTAGAGATTCTTCCTTTAGTTAATTAGATTACATTCATGACAAATGGAAAGGGACAAACTTGATATTTTAGCATGACCAAACCTTACTATAAGAGATAATTCAACTTAGGGCTCATACATTCATTTTATTTCACTCATTAGCCTCATTTTTTTCAAAACTTCTTCCTTCCCAAGCAAACTCAATTTTCTACCAATTTTACTCAATACACTTCTAATTCTACTCATTCTCACCATCATGAAGACCTAGAGCATTGGAGAACACAAAAAGATCCATAGGAGAGGAGCTTGCTAGGAGATTCCTACCAATCTCTTCTGTGTCTAAATTCTGAATTCTCCAAAGAGGCTACCAAAATACTAGGTAATTCTCTCAATTTCATCAAATTCATGGTTAGAAACACCCATTGGTAATGTAGAAACATTCACATGGTTATAATTGACTTTCAATGGTAGATCTAGGCACTAGGAGCCATCAATTTGGTAGATCTAAGTTTGTGTCATAATTTTGGGGCTCAATTTAGAAAAAAACTCAATTGTGTCTATTGAGTGTGTGTATTATGTCCTAGTGAGGAATATTGATATTTATTTGATGGTATGAAGGTGTTCTTGTATCCAAAATTGGACACGTAGAGTCTGTATCATGATATGCCATGATACGTATAGGTAGATTTGGTAAATTTGGTGCATATATGTGTTCTTTTATCCAAAATAGCCCAAATTTGTCATAGTATTCAGCCTCGTTTTTAGCAACCATAGCAACTTAGAAATACCATAACTCCTAACTCAGGACTCCGATTAATCTCCCTTTTTAAAATGAACCGTTTGAAGTTAGCTTTCCAAATATATAAATTAATTGGCCAAATTTGTTCTAGAACTTTATGTAAACTATTTGAGTGTCAAGTGTCCGAAAGTCGAACGTGTTTAGTATTTTTACGATTTTGGGAGCTTCCGGATACGAAAATGCGATCCTTTAAAGTTTCGGAAAGCTGATACGAAGGGCTACGACATATTTTAACCCTATAATTTATTGAATAGGTCTAATTGATAAACTATTGGTTACAAGTAGAGAACTGACTATACGACATAGGCATTTTGTGTATCCTATGAGCCTAGGTAGTATGGATATCAAGTGAGTGTAGGGTATCATAGGTTGTCAAGTATATATATATATATATATATATATAAGTGTTAGGTAATAGATGTTAGTTAGTGTGTGTGTTAGTGTTGATACAAGTAGTTATCAAGTGAGCCAAGTATAGGTAAGTTATGTGTCAAGGTATTAGAGTTTGGGGGGGCAAGGTACTAGTATGACACTTGGTGTCACGTCCCGATTCCCACAAGGGGCCGATCGTCCTCACTTAGCGCCTTGCGGAACCTTTCGTCCTCGCATGGGCGTGATGCCGTACAAGTCTAAGTTGTGCTTACACAAAATCAAAGCTTAAACAAGGACAAGTAAGCTATTCAAGACGGAAGCAGCGGCACAATATTGCAGAAAAGTAAAAAAATACAATGGCATACAAAAACAAGCTCTTTTTTTATAATTAAAAGTGTTACAAGTGGCACTTGGTCGATATTATAATTCACTCAAGCTTTTTCTCTCGATAACAATGACATCGTTCTATACATTATATTTTTTTATATAAAAGCAGCTCAAAATATCTCGATACGGCTCAAGGCATCGACTCTAAATTTCTGGGTCCTGGGGATAGGGCTCGGCTATCGCTTCTTCGGACGATCCAGTACCTGCGAACAAGCAAACTGGTGGGGGATCAGCACTTTGGGAAAAGTACTGGTGAGTATAAAATCAACGAATAAAAGCAACTCTTTAAAACCAACACTAAGTAAGCATGTTATAAAATATTTTATTACTAGTCATCTTGCTACTTTTTACCTAGGTTTATTTCATGCATCACAAAATTTGAGTCAGATTACTTCTTTCAAAAATATATCTTTGAAAACGGTTTGCATAAATAATATATTAAACATGTTAAAGGGACAATGTTCTATCGTGCAATGCGCATCATGTATCGTGAGTCATATTCATTTAACTCTTAGGAACATAAGCTATCGCTAGTAGACTATTCATCTTAATTCAAGGCAGTAGTGCATCTAGTGGACTATTCAATTCAATTCAATAGCCAGTAGCATATTCAAGTTAAAATACAACTTTATGAGCAATACGAGATAGCAAGCATAATTCAAAAATGAGTACATCACTTATCAGTGATTATTACCCTTCGCTGAACGGTTATCCCTGCAATAAACATACAAGTTAGCAAAAATTTGCATAATCATAAGTGTTCTATTTCTTGTTCGTCCCTGCATCAAACAGTTAGGTATGCAAGAAGGCTAACCTAGCATGCACCCTAACTATTTGATGGCCCATGGAAATCCATAATTAGCAGTTGGGATATTCAAGCCCATCTCACTAATAGACTGACACCCTTCTTCAATCCACGAACAGGGTGTCTCCTAGGCCAAACGATTCCCAATGCCCGAAGAACCGATCGAGAGGGTATGTCCTTGTGTACAAGTTTGTCCAGACCGATTCATGAATGCACTTCTATCAGATAACATACAATGCAAGCAAGAAAAAATCAAGCAAACTTTTCTATATAATAATTAATATTAATGTACGAGAACGTAACCATCAATTCTCATCTTCTTACTTAGCCCAATAATTGATGTACGGGGCATGTAACCATCGATGTACGAGACACATAACCATCGATGTACCGGAGTCGTAACCATCGAGTACTAGCCTATATCATCTCTTTTTTCAGTTCAAGTATTTCAAACAATTCTATCTTTTATACAGTACGATCAATTAAACATGTTCAAGCAGTTTTCTAGTAAAGCAAGCATGGAAGCAGTTCTTCTCTCTCTTTTTGACAAGCATATAGTTCTACACTAGTTTAGCATATGATACAAAGATAAGGTCAACCAATCTTTTACTCTTTCTTATTAGAATGGCAGTAGTTCGTTCAATAACCATGTCAATGTGACCTAGCATGCAATATTATATACTTTTACTTAGCATGGCAAGGTTCGTTCGATAGCGGTGATCGTGTAACTTAGTATACAAAATTTTTATCTTTTCTTAGCATGGCAAGGGTTCGTTCATTAGAAAAGTAATACGAGTTCTCTTATTAAGCATGCAGAGTCAGGTTCTCTCATTCTTCTTATGAAAACTATCTTCTTAGAACAAGCAATATAAAACTCAGATTCATTATTAAGGCGTACAAGAATCAGATAATGGAGTTCCGCCCACTCACCCAGATCAATAGTCTTGTGTTTCGATCGAGAAACTCTTCGAGAAGGCTTCCGTTCGAGCCAGCCAAGCGATGTCTGTTGTACATAGTGCCAATACGAAGTGGGGCACTACACTTGGATACCATGAGGGTATTGGTACCATGACATGCATGTATCATGAGTCAGGGTAAGTAAGTATTGGGGTTTGATTAAGGTATCCTATTTAGTATCAAGTATTAGTATTAGAGTTAGTTGGGGGAATATCTAGGAGGATAAGGTATTTATTAAGATACTAAGATATTGGTTATTAGAACTAGGTAATGGGTTATATCAAGATGTCAAGTACCAAGAGTAGGGTGAGTATCTTGGATGTAAGGTAAGTGTAGGTTATGGCCATGGGTTAGTATCTTGGGGTTTGGTATCATATGATACTTAATGTGGTACCATGGTACCATGTATAAACAAGTAGGATATGTGTGGGATAAATTAGAGTGTGGTATCCTAGGATGTATCAGGGTATTTAGAATACCAAGATACCAAAATATTAGAAATAGTATGAGGTAATACTATGATACTAAGGTAAGGTTATGATATTAGGTATTGGATTAAGATACCATATTAAAGGTAGTGTCTAGCTTGGGTAATGGGTTAGGTACCAATGTATGAGTTATGGTATTGGGTATTGGTCAAGGTAATGGTATTAGCTAAGGTATTAGTCTAGAAACTAGGATAATACAGGGTAATATATTAAGGTATTGGTTAAGGTCCAAGATACGCAACGATAGATTATCGTAGTGGCAAGGTTGGATTGGAGTCTGAGTCCTTACCTGTAAGGTTGAATATACTTACTGGTAATGGTCTCATAGGAGTAGATAGAGTATATGCCTCATGGAGAGTTATAGTGTGTGGGAGAGTTTCTCGCGAGGCTGATAGATTTTCCTATGTGAGATTATGATATCGTCCTTGGGATGGATTGGTTGAGTCCAAGATACGCAATGATAGATTATCGTAGTGGAAAGGTTATCTTTCGTGTACCTAGTGGGGAGGAGTTCTTATTCTTGAGAGGTGCAGTAGAGTCACTGGAGGTTACACTGATGATGGCAGGGAATGAGGAGGCACAATTTTCGAGAGTAGTTTGTGAGTTTTCTGATGTATTTCTCGACGAGATAATAGGTGTACCACCAGTTAGAGACGTAGAGTTCTATATTTATTTGATCCCGAGAGCAGAGCCAGTATAAGAGAGGGCTTATAGGATGTCACCAGCTGAGTTGGAGATCTTGTATCGGATGATTGACAAGGGATTTATTAGACCTAGTACATCGCCTTGGGGAGTCCCGTTACTTCTTGTTAAAAAGAATGATGGTTCATTGTGTTTAGTTATTGATTATAGAACACTAAATACGGCAACCATTAAGAACAAGTATCCCTTGCCCATGATAGATGACTTGTTTGATCAGCTCAGTGGGGCAACTATATTTTCTAAGATCGATTTACAGTCTGGGTAGTATCAGATCAGAGTCAGAGAGCAGGATATATCTAAGACGTCGTTCAGATCTAGATATAGTTATTGGAAGTTCCTAATTATGCCATTTGGAGCAACGAATGCAACAACTATATTCATGTCTCTCATGAATATCATGAATATCATCTTCATGCCTTACTTAAACTAGTTTGTGATAGTGTTTATTGATAATATCTTGGTCTATAGTCAGAGTAAGGAAGAGTATGAGCAGCAACTTTGTGTAGTTTTTTAGATTCTTCGAGAGCATCAACTGTACGCGAAGTTCAGCAAGTATGAGTTCTGGCTTGATCGTATCTTATTCTTGGGATATATTATTTCTGGTAGATGAGTCGAGGTGGATCCCAAGAAGGTGGAGGCTATTGAGAGTTGGCCAGTACCCCGTACAGCTTCATATGTGCATAGTTTTCTGGGTCTAGCAGAATACTACAGACGGTTTATGGAAGACTTTGCTAGAATCTTCGCACCCTTGACATGGTTGACGTGTAAGGATGTATGCTTTGAGTGGTCAGACGCTTGTCAGATTTTTTTTAGAAGCTCTAGCGAAGTTTTATTTTGGCTCATATTCTGACACTTCCTATGGGACCAGGTGGGTTCTCAGTGTATTGTGATGCTTCAGGAGTGGGACTAGGGTGTGTCCTTATGCAGCATGGAAGAGTGATAGCTTATGCGTCTCAGCAGCTTCGAGATCATGAGAAGAGTTATCTGACGCATGATCTTGAGTTTGCAGCAGTAGTGTTGGAACTTAAGCTCTGGAGGCATTACCTATATGGTGATCGAGTGGAGATCTTCATAGACCACAAGAGCTTGAGATATATGTTCACACAGAAGGAACTCAACATGTGTCAGAGGAGGCGGCTCGAGTTATTATCGGACTACGATCTTGACCTTCAGTATCATCCAGGGAAGGCCAATGTCATAGCAGACGCCTTGAGCAGGAGAGAAGAAGCTTACTTCTTGACAGAGCAATGCCATATTTTAGAGGATCTGCAAAAGATGGGTATCGAGGTAGTATTACCTGGTAATATCGGTTTGATGGCGAGTCTGCAGGTTCAGTCTTCTATAGTTGAGAGGGTCAGAGCAGAGTGTGAGTCAGGACGCAGACCAAAGTTGAGCATTCATGGGGATAAGACTCTCAGGTTTGGGAGTCAGACTTTGTATGTCGAGAGGAGATATCCAGCAGAAGATTATGTCAGAGGCCCACAGTTCTCAGTACTCAGTGCATCCAGGAGGGACGAAGATGTATCGAGATATTCGTCAGCACTTCTGTTGGAATGGTATGAAGAGAGAGATAGCTCGGTTCATTTCTCGATGTTTAGTCTATCAGCAGGTCAAGGCTGAGCATCAGAGACAGGCCGGACTACTCCAGCCTTTAACGATTCTGGAGTAAAAGTGGGACCATATTACTATAGACTTTGTGACTGGTCTTCCTAGATTCTCGTCTAGCAGAGATGCTATATGGGTTATAGTGGATCGACTCACGAAGGTTACTTACTTTCTTTCTTTCAGAGTGGGCCAGTCTACAGAGCAGCTAGCTGAGATGTACATGAGAAAGATAGTTAAATTGTATGGCATACCAGTTAGCATAGTCTCAAATAGAGATTCGCGGTTTATGTCTCATTTCTGGCAGAGCCTATAGTTGAGTCTGGGTACTAGGTTGAAGTTCAGTTCAACCTACCATCCGTAGACAGACGGGCAGTCAGAGCATACTATTCAGACTTTGGAGGATATGCTTCGAGCTTGTATACTTAACTTCGGTGGATCTTGGGAGGATTACTTGTATTTAGTAGAGTTCTTCTATAACAATAGCTTCCAGGCAAGCATTCAGATGGCACCCTTCGAGGCTTTGTATGATAGGAGATGCAGATCACCGTTAGCTTGGGATAACATTGGCGAGAGGCAGATGCTTGGTCCATAGATGATTGCTCAGTCGATTTGAGTGATCAGGCAAATAAGAGAGCATCTTAGAGTGGCTCAGGATTGCCAGCATCATTGGACGGATCAGCACCGCCGTCATCTTGAGTTCTCTGTCAACGACCATGTATTTCTGAGGATTTTGATTACCCATAGAATTATCATATTTGGAGTACGGGAGAAGCTTAGTCCCAGATATATAGGCCCGTTCGATATTCTCGAATGAGTTGGAGACGTATCATATCGTCTAGATCTTTCACCATCTCTTTATGATGTACATGACATCTTTTACGTATCTCAGTTGTGCCGATATATTCCAGACCTGAGCCATATCCTGGATCATTCTGAGTTTGTCGTTGGTACCGACCTATTATATAAGGAGAGGTCGTGTCTATTTTGGACCAGAGGGAGAAGGTTCTCAAGAACCGGACTATCGGATTAGTTCAAGTTGCTTGGGGGCATCACTCACTGGACGAGTCGATGTGGGAGCACGAGGATGATATGCGTACTCGTTATCTATTTCTCTTCGACTTGGGAGGTATACTTATTCGTATACCCATGTCCTATCTTAGCTTGTGCCTGTGATTGATTTGTTAGCTTATCTGTTATATATGTTATTATTTTATTTTCTGATTTCCTGTTATTGTCCAGGAAATTTCATGCTCACATGAGTTTCCTACTTGTTATAGTTCCGTGCTTTCTTGTTTGGATTTTCTTGTTAGTTTATTTTGGATCCTTATGAAAATTCCGAGGATAAAATTTTTCTGAGGAGGAAAGATTTGTGAGACTCATCTCACAGTATTCGTATTTTATGCAAATATGTATTTTGTGCAAGTTATTATATTTTATTGGATCTCGAGGAAGCTCAAAAATTCTAAAAATTAAAAATTTACTACTTGACCGGCATACCGACGGTATACCACAGTATACCGACGATATACAGTCCGACAGATATTTGTTTCACTTTTAGAAATAGTTTTAAGATATTTCTCTATAAATATTACTCGAGATATTTTATTTCTTTCTCTTTTTTTCTTTTCTTTATTTCTTTCTCGATCTTGGAAGCGTGGTCTTGAGACATGGAGTGTAGTTTTTGAACCCCTTCGTAGTGGTGGACTAGAAGGTTTAGGCTGGGAGCTCGCGTTAGACAAGTCCACCTTGCCGATTTCGTAAACTTTGTTTACTTTCAGTCATTTTACTTTCCTGGAGTTTTGGTTATTAATTTTTAGCTTAGACTTGCTTTACTATTATTGTTCATCTCGTATTTTCTATCCTTTTGACCGTCTCGGTTTTAATTTCTGGTAAAATCTTGTTCCGTCCCTTTTTGGTAACTCGGTAACGGAAACGGTACCGGAGTTGTGACCGTGAAATTTAGTCCATATTGTGATATGTGACTTACCCTAAACTTGACTTCTTGTTAGACTTGATTCTGGTAATTTTTGGGTTGATTTGGGTCCCAAAAATCAGACTTGACTTAACCTTGTTTATTCTTGGAAACCGGCATACTAACGGTATACTACAGTGTATCGACGGTATACCGATTTCGACCGACTTAATTTTTATCTATTTTTCTGTAACTCTATCGGCATACCGATGGTGTACTACATTGTACCAACTGTATACTGATCCTGTTGATATTTGTTGACCGACTTCAGGATATTTGTCTTGGCTGGCATACCGACTGCGTACTGGGCTGTGCCGACGGTATACCGATTTGTGTAACTTTATTTTTCAGTAATTTTTTGCCTACTTAGAACGACATACCGACGGTATACTACAGTATACCGTCAGTATACCAATTTGTTGGAATCCAGAACTTGTTGTATTTTTCTTATCTCTGGACCGGTATACCGATGGTGTACTGGACTGTACCGATGATATACCAATCATGCTCTTTCTTTAGAAATTTTTGGTTTTTCGTAATTTCATGTCGATACTTCTGGCTTTTGCTTGGACACATCACTTGACCAGATTTGGACATGAATTTACAAGGCTTCAGATGACTTGACTTGACTTGGCTTTACTCAATTTTACCCGGATTTGCCCGGCTACACGTAATTTGACTGGACTTGACTTTGCATGACTTTGCATGGCTTCATCGGACATGGCTTGACTTGGTTTTGTCTTGTTGGACATGGCTTTATATGGTTGTACATGTCTTTACCTGATTTCACATGGCTTTACCTGGCTTCACCTGGATTGACATGGCTTCACTTGGCTTTACCTGGCTTCACTTGGTTATACGTGGCTTGGTTATTGTCATGTCTTACATGAGTCTATTTGTGCAATATATATTAAAGTTGTTTATATTACTATTAGAACTTGTTTTATTGCATCATGTCTAGGATAGATTCTGCGGAATGCTACATCCGGATTCATACAAGAAACTGCTATGGGTTAATAACTAGAGATTTACTTAGTACATGGCTAAAGATTTTTCTAGATTGAATACAGTCCTGGTTATTCATACAGTTATCTTGAGGAGTATCCAGTGGTTTATATTATATAGTATCTTGAGGAGTATCCGGTGCTGGTTTGTGCATATGGATACCCCGAACGGACTGCAGGGGCATGCGATCAGAAGAAACTATTGCATCGTGTTGCATTATAATTGTTAGTAATTAGGATTGTGATAACCCTAGTTAGTTAAAGTATCAAGTCGTACTTGTATGACTTGCCGTACTTTATGGATGATGGTTAGTCTAGGCTTTACATGATCACACTTTTATTTTCTGCACTTATTACTCTATTGCTTATCAGTTCAGGATATGTCTCATTGCAGGTTTACAGTATCTCTTTTACTATCCTGAGATCTTTTACATTCAGTCTTTACCTTCAGTATTTGTATTGCTTGTGTTGTTGATTTATGTTCTTAGATTGGCTTCATTTGTGGTACTTGCTATTTAGGGGGTCTGACCCCACTAGTTTTGTATGTCCAGATCCAGTAGCAGCACCGGAGGATCTTTTGTACTTTTATGAGGATGGTGGCCACCAGGAGCACTAGATCGCTTGAGTGAGTTTTCTTACTTTTTTACTCTGATGTACATTCTACTCTTGTTGGCATTTAGCCACCAAACAATTGTTTAGCTCATGTTTTGGTTTGATCAGTTAGCCTACGGGCATTAGCATGATTGACATATCATAGGGTTGATCATGTATGATGATGAGAACATAAAATATCATATTTTTATTCCTTAATGTATACTCCTTTATGCTTATTTAATGTCTAAAGATACTCATTATTTTTATATTTTGATCTAGGATACAATTGGAGTCACTAAAAGCAAAATGGAGCTAATTATCAATTCTTGACAGTTCTGACACCTTGTAGAAAAATGGTCATAACTTGCTCATCCGAAGTCCAATTGAGCTGATCCAAATTGATTCGAAAAGCTAAGTGATAGAGGCACAATTTTGCTGTTTCGATTTTCTCGAGATTCTGGCTACATCATGGACCAAATCACGCTTGAAGTTGAGACAACTATGCTGTGCACAAAAAGTGGAGTTGATATAACCATTTCCCAACTTATTCAAAGATTTTATTTTATTGTTGGGTTGTTGTAACTCTTAGAGGATTTTTGGGAAGATATTGTGATCTTCAAACACTTATTTAGAGTGTATAAAAGGGGTAGAGATCAAGAGGAAAAAGGAGAACAACCCACAACTCTTCTTCCTCTTCTCCAATATTCTTTTGAAGTTTTCTTGAACATGCGGAGCTAAAAGTCTTGTTGGTCGAAGGAAACGGAAGCCTCGGAATGAATAAAAACTTGTGAGATCTAATTTGTGTTTATATTTTTGATTTGTGCTTTAAGTATCGAATATTTTCTTATGCATATTTTTATGATTATCTTGTTTAATGACTAGGATGCATACTAGTTTATTATTCATGACAATCTAATGCTAAATTAGATATCGAATCCGTAATTGTTCGATCCCTCTAATTTGTGAAGCAACCAAGATTTAATGAACTGCTTTGTTTTATTAGATCTTAGGAGAAAAATTTTTGACAAAATTAAATGCAACCGCGAGTGCTTGTGTTGTTTTGCTTCATCGATCTCATCGAGTTTAATACGCTACTAGATTAAACCTTTAGCGCTTGTCTGGGGTTATTTAGTAGTTAAGGTTAATTAGATCGCTTGTTTTTAATTAATTATGGCAGAAGGAGATAGGAAAATAATTCCAACGATGAATATTCAAAGTATGAATTAATATATACTTGCATCGATGATCAGTTTTAAGATTCCAATGGTGGATGTTGACTGAGACCAACATTTATTTCTTTGATTGTTTTAATACTTTAATTGTTTTTAGTTCTTCTTAATTTTCTTTTGATAAAAACTCTCCCCCAATCTTATTTTACATAGCATAAAGATCAAACTAATTACTCTTCGTGGGAACGATCCTTACTCTCACTACTACATATTATTTCAAGAGTAAAGGTTTTTTTTGGGGGCCTACGACAGCACGCCAAATTTTGGCGCCGTTACCGGGGAGTAATTTTAGTTGATTTTTGTGCTTTTTGTGATCTTTATTTTGTTCTTGTGATCAAATAATTTTTTTTGCCTATTAGCAAAAAAAAAAAAAATCGATAACAGGAAATGGCGGCCAATTCTCAAATATTTGGCACTTAGCTAGATCTTCCATCTAGGCATGCTGATGAGGTAAATGTTTCTTTCTTAGAACAACAAATTTCTTGTTTAACTTCTTTTGTTCGTCAGATGGTTGTAGGTAACATGAAAACAACAAAGGCTTGTAGGATTTGTCTAGTATCAGGGCATCCAACCGATATGTGTCCAACTCTCCAAGAGGAGTCCAATGAACAAGTAAATACGGAATATGGTTTTCCTGAACTACCAGAAATGAAGTATGATTCCTATTCAGACACGTACAACATAGGATGGAGAGATCATTCCAATCTCACCTATGGGAGTCCAGAATTAAATCAACCAGCAACTCAAAATTGCCTAAGTTACCAGCAATACAAGCAGCAATACCTACAACCAAGCCAAACTTCTAATTCTGGTATGTCTTTAGAAGATATTGTTAAGTCTATTGCCATTAATAATTTACAATTTCAACAGGAGACGAGGGCTAGTATCAAAAGTTTGAACAATCAAATGAGTCAAATGACAACTGCAATTAATAAGCTAGAGGCACAAAGCTTGGAGAACTTACCATCTAAAATGATAGTAAATCCAAAAGAAACTGTAAGTTCAATCATTTTGAGAAGTTGTAAAGAAGTTGAAATTCCAGAAAAAGAAGCATGTGCATCGTCAAAAGAAGAAGAAGAGAAAAATATCGTTGCAGACACGAACATTCCTAACGACAATGTAGTACCTAATAGAAAAGAAGTTTTTAAACTTGATGGAAAAGATGGA
This sequence comes from Iris macrosiphon, assembly GCA_036927795.1. Lineage (NCBI taxonomy): Eukaryota > Viridiplantae > Streptophyta > Magnoliopsida > Asparagales > Iridaceae > Iris > Iris macrosiphon. The sequence goes on from JAYESA010000006.1 coordinate 121,878,933, forward strand.
GTAAAAGTTGCCATCAGTGAGAATTTTGAGAAAGAATATGAGTTAACTTTGAGTACTCACTTACATAAAACTGTTGCAGTGTTGAACGATCTTCCAAAAAGACAACAGTCAGGTAACATTCCATATATTTTGTTACCAATTAATGACAAAAGACCTTTACCTTCTGTTTTGCAGGTATGCATTCTAGACTTGAAACTCCTGCCTAGTTATATCAAGTGTGCATAGAGTCGAACCAACGACAATATTAAACAAAGGCGCTGCTTGGGAGGCAACCCAAGGGAAGTTTATTTTTATTCTCGCATTTTATTTTTTGTTATTTTGTCTTTTTTTTTGCATTTAATCATACATTGGGGACAATGTCTGTTTTAAGTGTGGGGGAAAGATTTAATTTTTTTTTAAGAAGTTTGAGTTTGTGTTTCTCTCAAAAAAAATAAAAAATAAAATAATAATAATAATAATAATAATAATAATAATAATAATAATAATAATTGATATTTTTTAAATAAAAGGATTTTGTTTTTGTTTTTTTAATGATTTTTGGTTGTGTATGTCATGAGTAAGATTCAACTAGATTTGAAAAATTCATAACATGATTGAATAAATAATTTTTTTTTCAACTTAGAATTAATTAGTCTAGTTATTTTTTATTAAAAATTGTAGTATCTAAATTGGTAGACAAAAGCCAGTGAGGATTTGAGCCTTTAGACTAACACATCAGTCTCATTATTCTTTCATGAGAGATATTCTTCCACTGATTTGTTTCTCTAGAACTTGCTTTGATTCTCTTCGAAGTCACATTGACATATGCATGCATGAATAAGATTAAGGCCATCTTTGTTATGCGTTACATAAGCCAAATAGCCCACCTTGTAATTAATTTTCTTTTTGTTGAACCCCTTTGAGCTTTATTGCCTTTTTCTTGGTATACCCACATTACAAGCTTTCAACCAATAATATTTATACCTTTACCCAAGTCGCAAAGCTAGTGGAGCATTGTTGATCATTATGATATGTATGGGTGTACGAAAAAATAAGAGTGGGGGTGTCTAAATTTGTGGTTTGGTTACAACCCACAAAATGGAACATATTTTCATCCTCAAATTTCCTAAGTTCCATTATTGTAAAGAAAAAAAGAAAAAAAAAGAGAAAAAAGATAAAAGAAAAAAAAAGGGATGGAAGTTGTTTTACATTGTTTAAATGCTTTAAAAGCTAAATTAAAGATGTTGCAAAATGGAGTGATTGATTTTATATGTTTTATATTGAGATTGAGTTAATTCAATTTTGCTCTACTAGTTTTGATGGCTTTTGAGCTACACTCCCAAATATATCCCACCTTAATCCTAAGCCACGTTATAACCCATAAAAAGTCCTTATGATTTATGTTATGCATATGATCCCAATGGTGGAGAATGAGAAGATATGCAAGCTTATGGTAGATCATTTCTTCTGGAATAAATTTGAGTGAAATATATACCTTTAAACACATAAGAGTTGAGTATTTATTCCGTGAGGGTCTACCTATTTAGTTTACTCCATTTGTCAAGTAAAAATATCTACTAAGTAATGAGAAGTTGTTTAAAAATATATGTTCATGATATGTTATGAGTTTTGAAGAGCTTGGTTATTTATTTATTTATGACATTGCAACCTTGATTTCTTTTTGAAAAAATAAATTAGAGTTTTGCCCGAGGACGAGCAAAGGTTAAGTGTGGGGGTATTTGATGAAAACATAAAATATCATATTTGATGAGAACATAAAATATCATATTTTTATTCCTTAATGTATACTCCTTTATGCTCATTTAATGTCTAAAGATACTCATTATTTTTATATTTTGATCTAGGATACAATTGGAGTCACTAAAAGTAAAATGGAGCTAATTATCAATTCTGGACAGTTCTGACACCTTGTAGAAAAATAGTCATAACTTGCTCATCCGAAGTCCAATTGAGCTGATCCAAATTGATTCTGAAAGCTAAGTGATAGAGGCACAATTTTGCTGTTTTGATTTTCTCGAGATTTTGGCTACATCATGGACCAAATCACGCTTGAAGTTGAGACAACTATGCTGTGCACAAAAAGTGGAGTTGATATAACCATTTCCCAACTTATTCAAAGATTTTATTTTATTGTTGGGTTGTTGTAACTCTTAGAGGATTTTTGGAAAGATATTGTGATCTTCAAACACTTATTTAGAGTGTATAAAAGGGGTAGAGATCAAGAGGAAAAAAGAGAACAACCCACAACTCTTCTTCCTCTTCTCCAATATTCTTTTGAAGTTTTCTTGAACATGCGGAGCTAAAAGTCTTGTTGGTCGAAGGAAACGGAAGCCTCGGAATGAATAAAAACTTGTGAGATCTAATTTGTGTTTATATTTTTGATTTGTGCTTTAAGTATCGAATGTTTTCTTATGCATATTTTTATGATTATCTTATTTAATGACTAGGATGCATACTAGTTTATTATTCATGACAATCTAATGCAAAATTAGATATCGAATCCGTAATTGTTCGATCCCTCTAATTTGTGAAGCAACCAAGATTTAATGAACTGCTTTGTTTTATTAGATCTTAGGAGGAAAATTTTTGACAAAATTAAATGCAACCGCGTGTGCTTGTGTTGTTTTGCTTCATCGATCTCATCGAGTTTAATACCCTACTAGATTAAACCTTTAGCGCTTGTCTGGGGTTATTTAGTAGTTAAGGTTAATTAGATCGCTTGTTTTTAATTAATTATGGCTGAAGGAGATAGGAAAATAATTCCAACGATGAATATTCAAAGTATGAATTAATATATACTTGCATCGATGATCAGTTTTAAGATTCCAATGGTGGATGTTGACTGAGACCAACATTTATTTCTTTGATTGTTTTAATACTTTAATTGTTTTTAGTTCTTCTTAATTTTTTTTTGATAAAAACTCTCCCCCAATCTTATTTTACATAGCATAAAGATCAAACTAATTACTCTTCGTGGGAACGATCCTTACTCTCACTACTACATATTATTTCAAGAGTAAAGATTTTATTTTTGGGTGCCTACGACAGCACGCCATATGACTCAGATTCTGGCTAGTTTATTTATTCTGTGTTTACTAGCATCATGATCATCTGTATATTATAGTTTGAGACGCTTTACTATTATATTTCAGTTGATCTTACATCTTGTTATTATTCCTGTTGTTCTTGTGATTAAGATACTAGGGTTTGTTGGACCTAGGCTTAACTGATAGTTTATAGTAGTGACCCCTCATGTCTTACAACTTTACCGTATATGCAGAGTACCAGAGTGCTCTAAGTATACGTAGCTGGCCTTGTCAGCCCCGCTCTCCAGTATTATGGTTCTGGGGCGTGACAAAGTCTGCGCTGCAATACAGGTTTGAGGATGGACATCAATGCTGGACAAATGGTAATGTCTAACAAAGGAACATACTTCAAAAAAGTATTTTGTACTGAAGAGATATTCAAACTTCAACTTGTAACTCTGACTAAGATGACAAATGCAGTCACTTCTTCTGGTTATTCTCTTGAGTTGTGACATAATAGATTGGGACATGTTCATTATAAAAGAATAAACAAAATGTCTAGTCTAGGGCTTATCTCCAAATATGGAGGCAAGAAGTTGGAGAAGTGTAAGGTCTGTACGCAAACAATAATCACAAGAAATTATTCAAGCGGGTTAACCGAAGCACAGATCTTTTGGAGTTGGTGCACTCAGATATCTGTGACTTCAAGCAGTTCTCCACAAAGGCCAAGATGAATACTTTATTAATTTTATCGACAACTACTCGAAGTACACGTTCGTCTATACGCTCAAGTCAAAAGATGAAGCGTTCGAGAAGTTCAAGGAGTTCAGGGCTAAGGCTGAACGTCAAACAGGACAATAACTCAAGAGACTCAGAAGTGATCGAGGCGGAGAGTATAGGTCTATTCAATTCATATTGTTCTACAAAGAACATAGAATAGTCAATGAAACGACTGCTCCGTATTCTCCTCAATCGAATGGAGTAGCAGAAAGGAAGAATGGGACGTTGACAGAGATGATGAACTCAATGCTGTTGACTGTGGGTCTTCCAAACTGCTTCTGGGGAGAAGCTGCGCTAACGGCTACGTTCATTCTAAATAGAGTGTCATACGCAACTTCCGATGTCACTCCTCATGAACTATGGTTCAAAGTCAGAACCAACTTGAATGTCATTCGAGTGTGGGAGTGTCTGACATATGTAAAGCTTCCGTACTTGAAGATTCAGAAGTTGGGTACAAGGACTACGAAGACCATCTTCCTGGGTTATGCTAAAAAGAGTGATGCTCAAAGGTTTCTTGATATAGAGTCAAATCATATCATCGAATCTCATGATGCAGAATACTTTAAAGATAAATTTGTATGGCACAAGAACATTATTATCGCAAATATTTCGGAGAACAGTGTGAGTGCACAGGAGGCTAGTGCTTCCAATGAATAAGTAGTCCAAGAAAAAGTTGCCATTTCAGAGACAATATTTTAATTAGAACTCGCAGAACCGATGTCTAAGCGAGTGAGGAGACATAAGAACTTCGAAGATAACTTCGTCACCTACTATGTGGAAACAAATTCTCTTACCTATGATGAGACGATAAAGACCAGAGATACTATCTTCTAGAGGGAGGCTATAAATGATGAGTATGACTCAATAACCTCCAATAACACTTGGGTGTTGGTCGATCTGCCTAAATGAGCTAAACCAATCGGATGCAAGTGGATCTTAAAGAAGAAGATGAAGGTCGACGAAACTGTTGACAAGTTCAAGGCAAGGCTGGTAGCCAAAGGGTTTTCTCAGAAGCAGATGATCGACTACTTTGACACATATGCTCCAGTAGCGCGGATGACGAACATCAGGATATTGATTGATCTGAGTGTAATTCATAAGCTAGTTATTCATCAGATGGTTGTTAAAACAGCATTCCTAAATGGAGAGTTGGTCGAAGAGATTTATATACAACAACCAGAAGGATTTATCATCAAAGGGCTTGAAGAAAAAGTCTATAAGTTGGTAAAATTATTATACGATCTTAAGTAAGCTCCCAAGATGTGGGATGAGAAGTTTGATAAAGTCATAAGATCAAACGGCTACAGGATCAGTGAGACGGACAAGTGTGTCTATGCAAAGTTCGCTGACTGGAGAGGAGTCATCGTTTGTTTGTACGTGGACGACATGTTAATCCTGGGTACGGATCTAACGTGTGTCACTGAGATAAAAAAAGTCCCTTTCATCAAAGTTCAGTATAAAGGACTTGGGGGAAGCTGATGTTATCTTGGGGATAAAGATCATCCGGATGGATACTGAAGTGGCGTTGTCACAGTTTTATTATATTAAGAAGATGCTCACACGTTATGGATATCAGGATCTTCCAGGGATCGATACTCCGTACAGGTGTGACAAGATGCTGAAGCCAAATCCTAGGGAAAGCGTCAGGCGGCTGGAGCATTCAATCATCGTCAGGAGTTTGATGTATGATACAACTTCTACAAGGCATGACATAGCTTTCGCCGTGGGGATGCTGAGTCGATTCACAAGCAACCCAGGTGTGGAGCACTGAAAAGTTGTAAAAAAAGAGATAAGATATCTCAAGAGGACTCAGAAGTATGAACTACACTACAACGGGTATCCGACAGTAGTGGAAGGCTTCAGTGATGCAAGCTGGTCTTCAGAAGTAGAGAGCGAAAGGTCCACAAGAGAATACACTACCAAAATAAGTCAAATTAGCGGCATATTTAGCGACTTTGAATTAAGACGTCGCTAATTTTATAGATTTTAGTGATGTAATAAAATAATGTCGTAATGCGTCACTGTTGGAGACATTCAGCGATGTCTAGCAACTACGATTAATATTATGGAAATGGACGTCGCCGAGAAGTCGCCAAAAGTCGCTATATTTTTTAAAACAGCGACGTTCAGCGACGTTTCTACATATACGTGTCGAATATTATAAACTAGCGACATTTAGCGACGCTTATATTAGACATCGCTAAATCATTTCATATAGGGTTTTGACGTTTCATTCCCCCCTCACTCTTTCGTCCCCAAACTTTTAAATTTAACGATGCTAGCGTCACTGTATACCATCGCCGATTTATGCGGTTGGTTCAAATTCTGATTTCTGCCCTAAAATGTCATTTATAGTCGCTGGACGTCGCTATATAGCGACGATTAGCGACGTCCACATGTGACGTCACAAAAATTATGGAAATTCTGGTCGGTTCGAATTCACTTCCCCCCTATAAATAACCCTCTTCACCCCTCTCCCAACTCCCACTCCCCTTCCCCTCCCCTCCGCTCGACCCCCCTGCCTCTCCCATCTCCCACTCCCCATCCCCATCCCCTCCCCTTTGCCTCGACCCCCTCCCTTCGCACCCGCCTTCGCCTCCACTGCGACTTTCGTGCCTTCCCCTAGTTCTGTCGCCTCCTCCGTGACTGGATCCGCCTTCGATACTTCGACCCCTCCGTCCTGGCCTTGACGAACCTCCTATTTTCCCTCTCCTACGACTCCTGCGTCGTCGTCGGCAACAACGATATCCTCCACAACTCTGACCACGGCCCCCTCATCGACTCACACCACCTCGTCCTCCATCTTCGTCGTGCCTTCCCCTAGTTCCGCCGCCTCCTCTGCCCGCATAGCCGGCTTCTTCCACCGTGCTCGGCCTGCTCCTGCCACCCCTACGGTGCCCAAGTCTCCATCATCACCTATATTGTAATAATTTATGGTTGTAATATTGGTATCTCAACAAATACTTTATATACGGTACAAATAATTTATGGTAGTAATATTTTATTATACAGTACTTATGGTATCTTTATTGGGATGATCATATGTTAGGAAGATATATTATTAATTACCTTTTTCGTGCACTTGGGGTTTTTTGTAAATCTTAACAATTCACAAAGAACCTCTTGTGCATAGAAAAGATAATAAATAGTCTTTCTTTCATAACATTTGAACATCCTAGTAAAGATACTATAAGTACTATATTCCAAAAATAGCGATGTTCAGCGACGTATTATGACGATTAGCGATGGGAGGAATTGCATCGCTAAAAAATAGATGTCTGTCGCTAAGTGACGCTAAACGTCGTTATAATGCTAACATGGCAATTTTTTCTACGTCAGCTTTTTTGTCGCATAACGTCGTTGATTACGTCACTAGTTTAGCGACGTTTGGTGACACTTTAGGACATTGCCGATGTACCGACGTCGAGATGCTGGACGTCGAAACTACGACGACGTCATCATGTTGCAAATATACGTCGCTATAACGACGAATAGCGATGTTTTTGTTGTCAACGACCTTAGAATACACGACGATACATAAACGTCATTAATTACGTCGCTAATAATCGTTGTTAATTACGTCGCTAGTTATTATTAGCGACATTTTTTGGTTAATTAGCAATATTTTTTGACGTCGCTAAAATATATTATTTTGGTAGTGATATGTCTTCTCCATGGGTGGAGCTATTATATCATGGAAGTCGAAGAAGCAGACTATGCTCTCTCATTCCTTGATAGAATCTGAGTTTTATGCACTGACAGTTACAGCAGATGAAGCAAAATGGATTCAGGAGCTCATGTATGATCTTTCAGTATTTGGTGCACAGATTCTGGTGGTACCGATATACTACGACAACCAGGCAACTGCAGCGGTGGCATCAAATAGCCTCTTTAATGGTAAGAAGAGGACTGTGCGGTTGGGGCACATAGCAGTGAATGATCTGATAAAGACAGGAGTTATTACCGTGATTGATGTTTGGAGCTAAGAGAATCTGGCTGATCCGTTCACCAAGGGTCTCAAGCGCCAGCTGGTCAAGGACACAATAATCAAAATGGACTTGAAGACATTCTGATATATGTCTTTGTAATTCTACCATTAAGTTTTATTCTATTAGTTCAAAGATAAATCTACTAGGCATCTAGCTTTTGGTTCAAAGAAGGATCATTGACTGGAGAATATCAGGAACAGTGGGTAGTCATTTGAGACATTGAGGGATTACGGACCCAGAATCACTGTTGTCTACTAATTGTTCTTTGTGTAAAACAGGTCCTGTGGTAGGATGGCTTAGACGCCTTAATGAGTTCTCAGGCATTTTGAATGTCTAGTATACTTTACAGGAAGCACGGTAGCGCATTACTACAAAGGAGAGTAAGGACTCCATGCTATAGTAGGTGATACCACCATGAGGTTCCTCGATAGGGTAATGCCTCGGCTTCGCGAGCCATGTCACAGCAGCGTAGCACCGCACATAGGCAGGTAGCCTAATGTTGTATAATAAAGAGTGGTAGGCAGTACTACAAAGAGACGGGTGACCTCATGTTATAATGGCGTGATACCACCAAGAGGTAAAAGATATAAATCCTCGGCTACGCGAGCTATGTCAAAGCGGCGTAACACCGCAAGGAAGTACAAGGCTTCATGCTGGGTAGTTTACCACTACAAAGATGGTGGGACCTCATGCTACAGTGGATGACACCACAATAAGGTGGAGCCTCGGCATTAGGCTATGTCACAGCGGCGTAGCACTGCAAGAAAGCGCAATGCTTCATGCCAAGGACTCTTTAAAAGAACTCACCTATAATGTTTGGAAAGAGATATAGGTTGTCTCTTGAGGGAAGAGATATATATATCGTCTCTTGAGGGTAAGCTTATAGACACCCAATATACATACACCAAAATCAGGTGTGCACAGGGCCTTCAATGTGCAACTAGAAGCATAGTTGATGTCATTGTGTGAGTCAAAATAATTTTAACTATGATGCATAATTTAAGGCTTAGTCCATTCTTATATTATACTGATATTTGACCCATGTGGGAAGATTTAAGGTTTAGCGACATCTATCCTAATGTATGATGGACAATCACTGTGGGGAACGATCAACCCATATATTGAGATATGTGGAGGATTGTTGGTATTTTTGCCTTTGGAATAAGAAGTTTAGTCCCATATTGGCTACACCACAAAGTGAATATCTCAATATAAAGCTTTGCTTGTGTTGAGGTGTGCACATGGGGTGTGGTGAGGCACATGGGTACCATGTGGAGGTATTTTCATAGGAGAAAAAAGGACTAACTCCTTAATGAAAGCATATATGCTTTTTGTCATGCTCTTGGAATTATTTTCATAGGAGCTAAGCCCCAAAAGGGCTTAGCGACTCGGACTCGGGCTCAAGGGTGCAAAGTGGCACTTTATTGGCGCACTTTGCACTTAGCACATCAACATCGATGCATGACGCTTGTGCGCATTTGATGCGCTCATGCGCTCAGTTATGCGTGAGTTGCATGCATCGTTGCTAGAATGGTTGTATGCGCGGGCGCATAAGCAGGGAACTGAGCAGGTGCTGAGCGGGCACGGGCGCGGTCATGTGCATCTATACTCGTATGTGTATTTACGCGCATGTGCTGCTGCACTGCTGCACACATGCGCCACTGAGACGCTGTGTGCCATGCTACTAGGCGGTTATAGAAAGATTAAGTCTTTAAATAAGATCCATTTTTTCTGGAATTTGAATTAAATTCGATCATATCTTTTGGTAACCGATGGGCGGCCAGGTTCCTCTATAAATACTCTTTTTCGTAGCCGGCCAAGTTCCTCTATAAATACTCTTCTTCGTAGCCCTTTTTGCATATACTTCAAAAGAGAGAGAGAGAGAGAGAGAGAGAGAGAGAGAGAGAGAGTTGAGGATAGGCTTTGCTATGCCGCCATCATCGGAGTCCAGAGAGTTCGCGAGTCCAGAAAGGAGGTGACGCGAGCGTTCCAGAAGTTCTTCAAGAACTTGCTGGTTCCTGGGAGCATATCGTATGGGGGAAAATCTTTCTTTGAGCAACAATTAACTTTATCACCCTAGAAGAAAAAAATATTCTTCCTCTTCTACTTCTCCTCTAGTTGTATCTCGTTATGTCCGTCTGCAACTGCGATTGCAAGAAAGAACATAGATTATTTTCTGATTATTATGTTCTTATTAGCAAGTTGTAATTAGATATATATTGGATATAGTTGTTCGTTGGAGTCGAATTCATCAGAGGGCAAACTTGTTTGCTGAAGCCTTTGTGTCTCGACTATAACTTCTAGATCAAACAGAGGGCAGACTGTAAAGTTTGCCTGAAACTCTGTTTGTGGTTCGTCCCTTCATCTTTTGATTAAGTCCTGAGACTAACAATCTTGCCACCTAAAAAAGATATTGTCTTGTGTCTCATGCTACCTAAGAATCACATAACACATAAGAAGATAATAGTGTTGGAGATGCTCTAAGAGTTGAAAAATGATGAGCTAACCAACTTTAGTACATTTTTTTCCATTCCAAATATTATATTTTACGTCCTCTCTTTCCGTTCGGATGTGGGAAGGAATGCTAGTTGTTGTTGTTTTCTAGTATAAAGGCTTTTTTATAATCATTAGGCCCTATTCGGTAAACGTGAAGTTATTGTGTTTCAAATCCCGCTTCATGGGAATTTAAGCTTGGGAGAAGACTCATATTGTTTGATATGAGTTGAGGGGAGGGGTCATGAAAGAGTTTGGATGATACCTCCAATTCCTGTCTTTAGGAAAGGAGAGCCAAAATTTTGGCTGCCACATCCAGGTTTGGCTGCTATATGTGACTGGAATCCCTTTTTGTTTAATTAATTAATATTTTATTACATTTTTTTTTTGGTTAAGTAACACAAATTATTTATTAATTTTTGGAATCCGACTCCAATTACTTATCATATGGCTTTTGATAAGGGCACTACCATATTTACTTGGGGCTAGCCCAGGATTGGGGCTAGCCCACTAAAGAGGAACTTTTACTTATACTAACCCAACATTTTACTCATACTAGCCCACTACTTCCAAATCCTCCACACCCGACCGGAGCTTTCCCTCCTCCCGCCGGCCGATCTCCGCTGTCCTCCTCCTCCTTGTCGATGGCTCCCAAAGTCTCGAAAGAACCAAGGTACAAATCATCATTCTCCTTGTGCTATTGTATTTGCAAAATTGTCCAAAAATTTTAAAAAATCCTCTCGCATTTTGAAAATTTTGAGTGATTTTCTTTCCATTATTCAAAGAGGGCATACAAGTCCTTGGCAGAGTTTAGGATGTAGTTTAGACGTTCAATTGGTTGATCGAATACGATTTTAGGGCGTACAATATCGAGAATCCTCGACATTGTCGAGCAGTATCGGGCGGGACTGTAGAAATTCCTATAGTCCTATATAGATTTAGGACTGTAGGAAAATCGACAGTCCTATATATATTAAGGACTGTCGAATTGTCTACAGTCCTAAATTTATATAGGACTGTAGGCATTTCAACAGTCCTAAAAAATAAGGACTGTTGAAAATTCTGCAGTCCTGTATAATTACAGGACTGTAGAAATTCCTACAGTCCTCAATGTAAAATTCAATTATTATGTTAAAATAGAAATTAAGTTTTGTCTGTATATATTAATTTTTATCTTATAGTCATGCCCCTGAAAAGGACACTGTGGATGAAGATATGAGAAGACGCCCTACTGCGTCGATGCGTAAGAAACGCGCAGTTTTACGTACTATTGAACCGGGCGTCACTATCCGCGAGCCCGAGGCACACCCTGAAGTGAGAAAACGTCGATTGACGAAGAAGACTGCCCTTCGTTCGAAGAGACGTGCTCCTCCTAGTTCTTCCGGTTCTTCTTCCTCCTCCGATGAGGACATGCCAAATGTTCCAAATTGGCCTACTGATGGTTCAGGACCTTCTCAGCCTGCAGATAGTCCTGTCGAGAGTCTTCCACAAACTCTCAAAAATCGGACTACTGATGGTTCAGGACCTTCTGAGCAGGCAGATAGTCAAGTCGACACTCGTCCAAACGGTTGCTCTATGTTACCGTCGATCGAAAATCATATTGCATACCAAATATGGAACAATCCTGTAAGTATATTACGTTATGATAAATTTATATATAGTTGTAAGTTCAAAGTTTATTTTACATAGAGGTTTAATTTCATCCAATTGTTGACTTTTCAGGAGAGTGGTCGTATGTTGACGGTGATCAACCACGGGAAAAAATGCAATACATGGAGGTATGAATTATTGGGAGATGATGTGAAGGCAAAAATCAGTCCCACCGGTCTACAATATTTGGGTAGCTACTCATATACGACGGTGGATAATGTACTAATTTCAGCATTTGTAGAACGGTGACATCCAGAGACCAACACTTTCCATCTACCCAATGGGGAGTTGACGATTACCCTTGATGACGTCCATCATTTATTGGGACTTAGGGTTGATGGTCGTCCCATGATGAATCAAACTTTTGATGAGTCGAGCATCAACTATTATGACTATATTGTCAATTATGTATCAGGGTGTCTGGGAGTTGATGCCAGACAACATATTGTTCAATACACAACATACAACATATTGTTCAATATATACTTAAACATACATGGATCAACAGAAAATATATTTTTATTATACAGTATCAATCGATTAAAATATCAAAGTAGTGGTCCGGCATAATTTTTGGATCCTCCATCTTCATCATCTTCTTATAGGCCGCCATTGTATCCTTGTAGGGTGTCGTCCATGCGATCGCTTCCTCTGGTGTGTGTTTATACCAAAGCGTAGAAGGTGGCAGAATTGGAGAATGAGCGATCAACCTTGGGATGACGAAGTATTGTCCGACAAGTCCTATGCAACATAGATTGGATACTCGGTATTCGGCCGGGGGGGCACACATTGGAGAGAAAGTATTGTTAATACCTTGTGAGATAATTACAATAGGTAACTTATACCTATTAGAGAATACGTAAGCAGTAGGCGGGACATCCATTTAATGGTCTGGTCCGGTAACTGTTTCCATACAAGGTATGTCTGCCAACAAATCTCCAACAATTTCTTCGCCAAGTATCTGGCTATAGAAGGCTAGTCGCGACTCCAACTCCTCGTATAGCTCTGCCCTAACATGTCTCCATCCTGCTTCCACTGAATAGCCTAGTTGTCTTGCTAGTGCATGGTATCCACAGTGGCCATCCGCAGGAACATCAACAATAGACCAAATGAAATTCCGTATCTCAGGTAGGAAATTTTCAATGTATAGACATAAGAAACAGAAAAGTTTTCAACACCCTCCGCCGTGCCTGCATCTATCGTTTTCTGTTTCTTCCTCCTTCGAATAGTTAGCTTAGGAGTTCGAACAACGGACTTTGTCTCCAAACTGCGTTCGATATGTTCAAATAAGGATGGATCTCTTTTAGTTGACTCCTTCTCCTTCTTTTTTGCTCTACTCTTTCTTGAGTATGGTCTTCCCTTAGGAGTTCGAACAACGGATGGCTCTTGCAATCGAGTTATTGCCGAGACTGCAATCTCTTAGATTTTAAACTCAATGGATCTTCTCTCCGGTTCCGATGTGCCATACCACCTTGCGTGAAGTAGTTTCACTTGGGGCAACACAAAGAAATCATCTTGCACTTCCACCGTCGGCATTATCGACAGTTGTCGCCAACGTTGATCAACACCATCTATTGGAATAGGTATAGATTCACGACGGTATTCGTTGATCTTATATGCACACGAAAGTCCGAGTGAATGTCGATATGAACAACCACAAACCTCGGGATCATAACCCACCGACTTCGACCTACGAATCTCCTCAAACAATAATCCCAAGGCCTTATGAGATACCACATGTGTTAAACCATCCAAGAGGTGTTCTTGCTTGTATTCATGCTTTGCAATATTGAGACTCATCTCAAATGATGCTACAATATCGTTCACCGTGGCAATAGTCATCAAATGAATCGATTGCCAAACAGAGACAAAATTATCGATCGATGACCGCAGATATCTTTTTAAACATGAGTGTGCTCCTTCGACCCGGTTCGTAGTGATCGTGCCATAATGCTTCACCATGTTGGTCCATGCTAAGACGAATTTCTCTTTATGTGGTTCTAGCCAAGTATCTTTGATATAAGATATGCATGTCGGGTTACTCGTCTCCCACTTTTGTTGGAACATGTACCATGCTGCGTCGTAACTGTCTGTAGTACTTGCTCGTCATACAAGACTCCAATCACTGTAGAATTCTTCGAAGCGAAGCATGTCAATTTTACCGTCCATATTTTCAAATTTTCTCTTGTATTGAGCTTGGATATTTCTATTAATATGCCAAGTGCATAGTAGTCTATACGTATGAGGAAATACAATGTCTATAGCATTTATCAACGCATATTCTCTGTCAGTAACAAAAACAGACAGCTCTTTGTAACCTGTGTAAAGGGATTGTAGTTTCCTCAACGCCCATGTGTAATCCTCTACTGTCTCACTCTTCATAAAACAAAAAGCGACTGTAAATGTTTTTCCCGTAGACGTAAACCCGACAACGTGAAAAAGAGGCATCTTGAACTTGTTGGTCTTATATGTACAATCAAGGACCAATACGTCTGCGAAGGACCGAGCCAAGTGTGTGCAATCAGGATGGGCCGAAAACAATGAAAGGAGTTCATCAGTTTGTGGATGTCTTCTATGGTACTCCACGTAGTGATGCTCCCCATGCAACTTTAATACTTGCTGCATCGCCATTCTTCCTTTCATACTATTACATTTTGCTCTGGCCAAACTATTATAGATCGTCCTCATGGTAGACTTGTTCCCATCTTATTTTTGTCGTACAGCAGAATAAATTTGTTTCGGTGCTACTCCTGAAAGGAATAATTCTTCAACCAACTTTTTCTCATCCTCCTTCAACCGTGCCACGTAGGCATGACCCGTAAGTGTCCCTGGAATAGGATGATTGTGTCTTCCATTCTTAACTTTGATTTTCCACTTCACATCTTCAACTTTTACAATCAACACCTTCAATGAACAACCACATTTTCTCGTCCCAACGTTTTTCTTAGGGATTTCTTTTTCAACAACACCCTTTTTTTATGATGCTCCCTAAACACACCTCCTCTTTCGCATCCCAGCTCAAGATATTTTCAGCCCGGCCGAGATCGGATGGATCTTGCAATGACAATAACTACGTTATGTCGTCTTCCAACTTCTCTGCACCACTCTAATACTTCTTCATGGCTTGCAAATTCAATATCCGTTGAGAAAATATCATCCACATCAACACCAACAGCAGGATGTACCATAATATCTGAACAAGGTTGGTCCTATAACCAATATAAAATAATATAAAAATTAATAACTTCATATAATTATCCAGGACTGTCACTATTTTTACAGTCCTATTTTTAAATAGGACTGTCCAAATTATGACAGTCCTACTTTTAAATAGGACTGTCGAATTTATGACAGTCCTCTATTAATTTAGGACTGTAGATTATTTGACAGTCCTATATTTATATAGGACTGTCTAATTTTTACAGTCCTAAATCGTAACTGTCGAATTAGGGTTGTCGTTTTACGTACCGTACGTGCTTCGGAACAACCAACTTGTTCTTCGGAATGTCCGGAGTGCATATTTAATGAATTGGACGATCCGACTTCGTCATCGAATATTTTTTCATGCATTGTTCCTACAATAGTTAAAATAAACTAAATCTTTTTCGGACAATTGCAAAACTTATTCATCGTAGGTTGTCGAAGATATACCGGAAAAATATTCCTTGGAGTATCACCAAAGTAAATTCCTCCTCCAACCACAACTAGCAATTTCCAAATTTAGGTTTGGGCTTGGTGGAATGAGGGTTTCTTCAAGTCTAGGTGGAATGCCAAAAATAGAAAGTCATTTCACTTTTATAGTTTGGTGTGGGCTAGCCCCAAGTAACTATGAGAGTGGCAAACTTGTAATTTTGGAAAATGGGACTGTCAAAATTATGACAGTCCTAACAATTTGTAGGACTGTCGAAATTTTGACAGTCCTTCCAAGTGGTAGGACTGTCAAAATTTTGACAGTCCTGATTATAACAGTCCCGCGTTTGGGCTAGCCCCAAGTAAGTTTTATGATGGCAAACTTGTATTTTTTTGCAAATTTACTTTGGGCTAGCCCCGAGTAAAATGTGTAGTGCCCTTATAATGCCACATCCCATATAACACTAATTACTTATTAATTTTTTATTGCTAATTATTTATTAAATTAACTAATAACTAATAAAAAATTGACTAAACTTTTAAAAAAAATTATTAATTAGTATTACCGATTAGTACATAAAATTTATTTATATTAAATTTTTACTTATTTTTTGACTTATGTAGTATGACCACAAATACGACACGCTAACACAAGGAAATGATGAACATTAGGCATATCTCGGAGTGTCATATACATATTTGTTCCGTTTTTTATACGTGTCTAACATGACAAATAATTTTGGATGGGTCCGAACTATCTAAATTTGGACTGAATATGTTTGAACAATCTAATTATTAGTAATTAATAAATAAATGAGTAGTTAATTAAAAATTAAGTAATATATTTACTATTATTTTAATATACTCTTTCACTTTTTACTTTAATATCTCAACAAAACATATTCTTCCCCTACTAGGGGAACAAGAAAGTGGATGAATTCCTATATGAATTCCATCATTGAAAGTACAAATCCAAATTTTTCACACTTATGATTTACCAAACAGACCCTTAATTAATGTAAGTAATAATTAATAAAAAATATTATTATTATTTTAAATATAAAAGTTTTATTATTAAATAATGTGAGCTGTCAATATAATAAAGTTTATTTATATTAATTTTTTACTAAGTTTTGAACTTATATTCCATGACCATGATTACAACATGATACGATAAATAAGTACATGATAGACATGACGAATATTTTGGTGTGTCCATGGAGTGTCCTATACATATTCATTTAGTACATGATACGTGTCCAATAAGACAAGGCCAACAAGTTTGGATGTATCTGAACTATCTAGATTTAAACTGAATTTATTGAATTATCTAATTATTAGTAATTAATTAATAAATAAAATAATTAATTATTATTTTAGATAATTTACTTATTTTATCATATAATTAAAATAATTAATTAGTTGATAAAGTTTTTAATTAATTGTAACAACTATTTATCTTTATCAATTAAAATAATTATTATAACATAAATTTTCATATACCTTACTCAAGGCATGTTTTGTAAGCAGGAAGTGATCATGGATTTGAAGATTTCATGTATTTGTAGACAAATCTTTATGATCCTATGTTTGATTGGACCATGGATTTAGATTTAAAAATGGACAATTATTACTTTTCAAATCCAAAATCATGATTTGGAGGCTATCTCACATCTTTTTCTCCACTCTGAATTTTGGAATAGGGCTTTTTGATATTATTCCCCCGTTAGATGAAGGATATTGATATTACCCTATGTTGTTTCAAAAGTCGAGAACACCCCCATCAAAGTGTCACTTTTGTCTTTAATGCAACACATTCAAAACTCATTGACGACACTTTGAGGGGGGTATTCTCGACTTTTAAAACGACATGTGGATAATATCAATATCATTCATCTAACAGGGGGTAATATCCAAAAAAACCCTTTGGGAGAAGAGAGTTGGATTTGATTTTTTTTAAATAATTTATTATTCTATTAAATATTTAGTTAACACTAATAAAAATTAATTAACTAATAAATTAATTAAGAATTAACTAATATTTAATAGAATAATAATTTATTATTCTACTCTTAATTAGTATAAATAAGTTGTTATAATATTTAACTAATATAAATAAATCATAGATATAAATTATCTATATTAAAATTTATAAATAATAAGTAACTATAAATTTAACTAGATAATGAATTAGTATTACAATTATATTATTATATAATTAGAATAGTTAATTAAAATAATTTATTAAAATTTAAATTAATTAAAATTTATAAATAATAAGTAACTATAAATTTAACTAGATAATGAATTAGTATTACAATTATATTATTATATAATTAGAATAGTTAATTAAAATAATTTATTAAAATTTAAATTAATTAATTATTTTTAAAGTTATAATTAACTAATAACTTGTTCACATTAATCATAAGACTTAGTAACTACGATGACTAGTAATATTAAAATTTATAACTAATAGGAAACTATTAATTTAACTAGATAATTAATTAGTATTACTATTATATTATTATATAATTAGAATAATTATTTAAATTAATTAAATTAAATTAATTTATTAATATATAAATTAATTAAATTTTTTTAAAATCATAATTAACTAATAACTTGTTCACATTAATCATAAGACTTAGTAACTACGATGATTAGTAATATTAAGATTTATGACTAATAGGTAACTATTAATTTAACTAGATAATTAATTAGTATTACTGTTATATTATTATATAATTAGAATAATTAATTATATTAAAATAATTTATTAATATTTAAAATAATTAATTATTTTTTAATTTATAATTAACCAATAAAATAATCTGGTTCACATTAATAATAAGACTTATTAACTATGATTACTAGTAATATTAAGATATATTGTTATATTATGAATCCTAGGCATTCGTTAGTTTTTAAAAAAAAAGTGGAGGTATATATATATATATATATATATATATATATATATATATATATATATATATATATATATGTGTGTGTGTGTGTGTATGTGTGTGCGCCCGCGCTAATTTCAAAGTGGAGGTATATATATATATGTGTGTGTGTGTGTGCGCCCGCGCTAATTTCAAAGTGGAGGTATATATATATATATATATATATATATATATATATATATATATATATATATATATATATATATATATGTGTGTGTGTGTGTGTGTGTGTGTGTGTGTGTGTGTGTGTGTGCGCGCGCGCGCGCGCGCGCGTGCACCCGCGCTAGTTTCTATACTTTGAATGGGAACATTTGCTAAAATATTTCTAATTTTATCTGTGTCCTACAAATAAACAAAAAGAAAAAACTTTTTCACTTTTTATTTCCTGCTTTTTTGTAATCCAACGAGGAAAGGTAAAATTAATTTTTCTTTCCCTCAATTTTCCTTCCTCTCAAATTTTACTTCCCCTCTCCCATAAAGTTCCAAACATAGTGTAAGTAAAAAAAAGATAATGGAGATCCAAATCATTAAAAATTTGTGTAATCCAAATTCCTAAACACTAATATTCCCTAAATCCACTCATTCCGAGTCATGCACTCTCCAAAAAATATTTGATCAAGCTTCTCAAACTTGAATGTTTAGTTTTTTTTATCTTCCGAACGCCATTATTGGTGATTTGAACCCAATTCTAGGAATTTTGGAAGTCCATAATTTTGTCATAGTCGGGATGAGGACGACAAATAACTGTCAGGATTCTGGTTCACGTCCCAGTACCAAAATACGAAAAATGGGATTTGACTCAACCAGCTATGCACAATGGTATTGTCACTACCACGTTCCGAAAACAGGGGTATTTTCGACTTTTTACAATATTTAATATTATGGTAGTTACAATTAATTAATTACAGGATAGTATATTTGATTTAAATAATTATGTGTGATGTGTAATTTAAATATAGTATTATATACAGTGATCATTTGTGTTTGAGCTAGTAGACTTGACCTAGAAGCCCAGTAGATGACCACCTGTCCGAATTATAGAATTCTGGATTTTATTATTTTATTTAGAATTTATTTATTGAAGATTGTAATTAATTACCGTATTTTATTTAATATTTTTGCGCATTGCCTTTGCTTCGATATTTGGAGCGCTACCCTGACTTTTGTCTTCCAACAAATCTCACCATCTTGTCTTAGACATGCCCGCCTTCCATTCTGCTATTTTTGCAACTCATAATTATGCTCTCCGTGCATTGTTTCTGGCCGCACAAAAATCATCGCGGACGTTATTTAATAAATCCCTATTTTTGTATCGTTGTGCGTTCTAATTTAAATTGGAGACAATCTTGACCTATTTTTTGTGCGGCCCAAATTAGGGTAATATCCTGTTCTGAGTCTTCTTCATTATTGGTATTGATGACCTGACCTGATTTTGGCCCCATGTACTCCTAATTAATTTTAGAACACAACTTGCATTTAATTCTAATTAAATTGAGGATACTGTTTTAACCAATTCTGAAATTCCAAATTAATTCCAGTGCGCTGCTATTTTAGCCCACACCAAACTTACAGCGCCCCCTGACCCTACAAAATACCGGACACCGAATCGCCCGCCAAATTTTTGTCATTTCATGTGTCTGTGCAAATACCCAAATTTAAGGGGGCTAATTTACAAATTTGCATTTTTGGTGTAAACACACATTTGTTTAAACCAATGAGAAATCCTTAATATTTTATCATCCTCATTCCCACATGAAAATTCCTCCATGTCCAATCTGGACCCCTCATTTAAAGGGGGTCAATCACAACCCTTCATTTCAACAACCTCTCTCCCTATATAATGTCACATCAACCCATTTCCCTAGAAAACCCTAATCCCCAAGCAAGCCTCCACCTCCCTCTCTCCTACGTATGTAATTCTCCTCTTTCCTTTCTTCTTCTTTTCTTTTTCTCTTCTCCTTCCTTTTCTTCTCCTTCTTCCTTTCTTCAAAATTTTGAATTTTAAAAAGAGATCAAAGGGGGGGGACACTATTCATCACCCCCATATACTGTTCACCGGTGGCCGGCCATTTCTCCGGCCTGTTCAGCCCGACACCCGCAGTACTCCACCGGCCAACTCCTCTGGCCCGGCGCCCCACTACACCAGGTCGACCCCACCTCCGGTGCCGGTGCTCCACGGCTCGACCATTGCTCCTCCCCTCGCCGCTGTTGTGCCCGGCCAACTTCCCATCCCCGCTGCGACTGCCTCCCTGCTACTACTCCGGCGGCGGCCTACTCCCTCGACCGAACTCCACCATCCACCTCTCCCTCAACTCTCCTCCTCGGCTCCACCTTACCCTGCTCCTCCCCGCAACTCCCTCCGGCGAGCGGCCCGACCCCTCACGAGTTCCTCCTCCCCTCACGAACTCCGGCGGGTCACAACTCCCCGCTGACTGCTCCCAGGCCGCTGCCCCCATCTCCTTCCGCTGACAACTCCAGTCCGGCCACCTCCATCTACATCCACCGGACAGCTCTCCATTCCCTCTGCTACAGCCGGCTCCAGAACACCTCCGACCAACTGTTCCCGGCCATTCCCCGTACTCCGGCGAGCCCAAACTCACAGTGAGTTTCTCCTCTTCCCTTTCCCTGTTAGTTAGTATGTTTTGATTTATTTAGTATACATATGTAAATTAGTGTAAATTATATGTATAAGTATATAACTTAGTATATTATACCATGTATTGTATATATATACGTATATGTGTATTCATATGTATACATGTATATTTCCGTATATTTTCGTATAGCAAATGTGCTTTAAAATACATGTACGTATATCTGTGTGTGTGTGTATATTAATATACATGTATATAGTATAGTTATTATTTTGGTATAAATATATATGTATAGTATATATATTTTGTATATGTATTAGTATATGTTAGTTAATGTGTAGATACTATGTATATGCATGAATATTGGTTATTTTCATATAGTATAAAATTAATAAATGTATGTTTTGTGTATGCGTATTAAATAGTAAATGTTTATATGTATTTTAATGTATATATATATATACGTAGTATATGTATAATTATTTTGGTATATAGGTATATATATATATAGTATAAGTTTATATATATTTTGGTACATGTATGTATATTAGTTTATATATATGTATAAAATATATATTCTTATAATGGGAGTTATGTACATTTTTCTTAAACATAAATAAAATATATTTCCACTTATGTACATACAGTTATACCTATTTGTATACTTTGGAATAACTATATATATATATGTATTAATTTATTTATTGATAATATGATTAATTGGTAAATATACTAGATGACCCTAGTTGACTAGTGCCCTGCCTGGCATGGCCCTGAGGCCAGTGTTTTGACTGTGTGTTAGCGTAGTATCTGATGCAAAAAGTTATATTGTGTTGTGTTTATAGGACTGTTGGTTTACCCAGGGGATACTCTGGAATAGGATATCAATAATTACCAGCTAAGGACCCAAGGCAAGTACATTCTCTGATAATTTCCAATTGTTGATAACTCCTATAAATTTAATAATCTAGAAATGTTACATCTGAATCTTTGACACTGTGCTACACGGACTAGTATATAGCTTGGATCTGCAGTCATGAGATGTTACATTGACTATCATATCGACATTATACATTTGATATTGACATTAGACATTGATATTAGACATTGTACATAATATATTAGACAATGTTTGTGTATTCGTGACGTGTCATGATTGGATCCACAATACTAGTTGGGGGCAGGAAAATTGCTAGTGAGAGATGTGATCAAATACCCATTGTATAATTAAATATTATTGGTGCTAATCATACCCCCACGTATGATTAGCCAGACTATGTAGAAATCGTACATGTTCCCAAGCCGATCACATTTTGAAGCTACTATTTCAAACACTTAGAATATATTACAGTTCCCTATTTTAAATCATATACTACATCACCCGTATATGATACTGTTCCTTGTTCCTTTCATTTTCATTCATGCACTGACTGTATCATATTGCCTATTGCCTGTCTCTTTACATTGCCTGTCTCTCTTAAATTGCCAATGCATTTATTTCACTGTCTTCTCAGTAGCTAGCATGACATGTTTTATTGTATTATAGACATTATCAATTAATGGAACTGTTATTTGAGATTTGTACTTTGCTCCTTCCTGACTGGAAACATTTTTCCAGACTATGCCTTAGGGGACCGCTGTCCGACACTTTATGGACCATATGGTGAGTAGCTGGAGACTTGGACTTGGTAGTTTAGTTGTGATTCCGGGAGGTCTAGCCGAAATCATTAGTTTTCTGTTTAGTTCTTTTAGCAGACTATTTGTACCGGATTTGTCTCCGGCATTTTAATGAGACTTGGATATTGTTGAGTAGATTATTCCTTTTTGACTTGTGTTGTATTTAATTTTGTTGGATATCTTATCGTGCTGTCGTCCTGTGATTGAGTATGTGTTCATTTTATTTGTGTCATCTGTGCCTCCTTATGGAGATTGGATGCTTGTGTGAGATTGGCTAGATAGTATCAAGACCTTGACAGCGTTCTACCGCCGATACTGCGGCGTAGGCTGGACGTACCCACGCACTCGTGCCCCTAGACCGGGTGCGGGTCGTGACAGGTATACACTTGTATCCTGCAATAAGGTCATATTTGTAATTAGACAATGTGGTATATAGTATAGTACAAGTCTCATATGGTTTCACAGAACATGCTATGGCTTAATCAATCAAACAAGAAATCAAAATATAGAACATATAAGATAAAATAGTAAGACGTCATATATCCAAATGGGCATAAAGCTTTATATACAAAATGGAAAGTTACAACAATGTCAAATAATGCATGATCATATCGTTAGGTGCAGTTTGAATATATATACAACTCTCTCTCTATACATTGTACGGGACATCTGTTTAACGGTTGAGATTTCCAAATTTATGGAATATATAAAAGGGAGTGATAGGGGCTATCCTAATTTTTTAAATGTCATCGTTTGATACCCAAAATATTCTTAAACATTTTTAGGGCTATAACTTTTTTTTTTTAGAAAATTGCAATCGCCAAGAAGGCTTTTATAATGTTCCCGAAATTTCAAGATGGATTACCAAAATTATGCTAATTTTATTACAGTTTTTAAAAATAAAATTTATAGCTTTCCTTATAAATTAAGGATAACTTTGATAAGCCACTTTGAAAATCTGTGGACATTATAAAATTTTCTTTGGCAATTGCATTTCCCTTTTTGTATAAATTAAAATATTCTCTTTCTTCCCCACATGTCTTCTTCCTCTGCTCAAAATCCCTAAGGGTCCGTTTGGTAGGAAAAAAAAGTGGGAGAAAGATAAATGGATGAGAATTATGCATTTTTTTTCTTGTTTAGTATATGAAGAAAAAGAGGAGGAAAAGAAAAGTGTATGTGTATCACCCTATTTTTTAAAAAAAATTTAAAATGAATTTCTGGATTTTTCTGTAATTTTTAATTAATTATTATAAATGTCCTTCATGGTTAATATTTTTGTGCATTAAATTAAGTATTAAAATATTAAAAAAATTATATTTTTGGGTGTATAATTAATAGTATGATGTTGTGTAATTTTTTAGAATTTATTGGTCTCAAAAACTATTTTTTAAAATAGCTAAAAACCCTTATTTTAATTAAACCGGATTAAACCAACCCAAACCAAACCGAACCGAACCGAACCCAACCCAACCCAACCCAACCCAAAATGAACCAACCCAACCCGTCCTAACGGGTCGGATCCTACCCGACCCGACCCGTACCCGACTCGACCCGACCCTTACACAGAAACCCCTCTTCCCCCACGATCCTCCTCCCCCGACTCTGCCGCACGACCCCCCCCTCATTTCCGGCCACGACCCCGCCCCCGAATCGGCCGCTCGACCTCGCCTACGACCTCATGACCCCCGCTCCGGCCTCCCCCGCAACCGCCTCCCCTCGCCTATTTAAACCCCCGAGCCCACCCTCACACCAACCTCCATCACCACCGACCTCGACCCTCCGTCGCTTCTCCCGACCGCCGACAACCCACCACAACGCCCCCGTCGACTTCCCCGACCGTCGACGATGACCCACACGGCCCCCAGCAGCTACAACAACCGTCGTGCCCCGCCACGCTGCCTTCTTTTACGACAGCAAACAGCAGCAAGGTACCCGTCTTCCTGCTCGCGTAACTCTCTGTACATAGATCCGTATTTCGTTCTGTCGAATCCTATACGAAGACATCGTGACCCTCTCGAACCTCGTGTAATTCGTTCAGGGTATCGCATCCTGTGTCGGTCGCAAACTGCGACGCAAAAACAGGAAAAACAACCATATTTCTGGACTTTAGAAATTATCCCGAACTCACAAGTTCATGGCCGATTTACTCCCAACCTGTTTATTATTTCTAAATTCTGTTTGAACAGTTAATTAGAAAACATAACCAAGATTTAGATCCTATAATTAGTTTATTTTAATTTGATGTATGTTGTGTTTTACTCGCGGGTGAAATCGACAAAAAACTTGGTTTTTCAATCCCGATTTTTTTCGAAACTGGGTGCGTCTTGCTAAACGAGGCGACTTGGTCGTTGCAAATTTTACCGAAATATGTGCATCATCAATGCAGATGTGTGAGATTTTACGAAAGTTGATTTGGATGTGCGTGCACACCAGAATCAACGCGTATCCGTCGAAATATCCCGTATCGGGCCTATTCTGAAACTCGTTGTAACTTCGTGTGTGCTTATCGTTTCACAACAAAACTTGTGCCATTGGATTCATAGCGTTACGCTGGTCCTGTGACCCAAGTTTGGTTCGATTCTGAGAACGTTGACAAAATTCCATATCGTGGGCCCCATGGCTCTATTTGACGGACAATTTTGTGATCGGCTCATCGGAATCCAGTTCTGGATATTCCGTTGGGTTCGTATCGTCGTTCTGGACTAATAGACACTAAGTTTAATAAATTTGGAGAACTTTATCTCTGGCATATTTTTTGGTGCGAAGTGGACCACATGTGGACCCAGCTTTGACCATAAACTGTCAATTTTGTCCCTGTGTTCAAATTGGACTTATGGGTAGTCAATCCTAGCTATTTCATGTCTTCTGAGAGTGATAGTAATATTTGTTTCAGCATCCGGAGGCATTCCTGGAGATCTTGCTGTTACCGGACAATTGGAGGAGTTCAAACCCCAAGCAAGTGTACCTTGCCAAACTTGCAGTAGTTTATCTGATATTGTTGCTTGAGTTATTTTATATATATATACACTTGAGATATACCTGTTCAACCTAGGACCGTGAGATGTTGCTTAACATCCGAATAATATTCGGGTGTCAAAGTCATATGCGGAGTCGTGTAACGTCACATAGAGAGTCGATATTACGATCCTATATTTTTTCGTGCTTGCTTTATCATGTACGTCATACCATAGGACACATGACACTGTTCATAAGACAGAATCTTTTCTGAGTTATTCATGGTGATTCTGTATAGGCTTACAGGATTCGTGACATAGATCTTGCATATACATAGATATTATTATGACTCGTTGTACTAGCTAGAGGTCATGATCTTACGTGTTATGGACATGAGACGTCATGGACATAAGATGTGTAATTACATTGGGTGGGGGAGAGACACACAGGCAACAGGCTGATTATATATATATATATATATATATATATATATATATATATTACGGTGCCGTAGCCACTACAGTGCTAGGCCCACTACATAGTATAACTGCTACCGGCTCCCCGACACAGAGCTTGTAGTAGTCTCAGCCTGAGTTCTAGTGATGCTCTCATTTGCATATCATATAGCTTGTTACATATTTTGCCCTATTGTTACATTTTCATATACGGTATTTATTTTGGCATGTTGTTTCTCGTACCTTGTTACGTCCCTCTGAGGACCTGGTCCCTTGACAGTTTTGCAGCATAGACCGTTGTGGAGCCTGCTTGGAGTTACTGATGTGTGTTACTTTGTCTTGCAGGAATTGGTGCCAGGTACTTATATTATTTCTTTCGGAGTCATGGTTATTATTCATATTGTTTATTCATCTGCTAATATAGCCTAGTTTTATAGACTCATATTCCTTTCTCGAGTCTATTCGAGCTTATGTGTTACTGGCGGCCGAATTTAGCATATATAGCTCATTCTTGTATATTCTGATCATTGTGGATTGAGGCATAGATATTTATATTTACTTGATTATATATATAGTGACCATTCTAGTACAGCTTATACGTATTCGAGTCAGACCGGAGTCTGGTCGAATGCGTAGTTGGTATGTTACGTATTCCTAGTCCTACATATTTTGGGACTGGGGCGTGACATATTTTTGTGGTAGCCCATACAGGTCCTGATTAAATCATTTCGGTTACTTTTCGGTACTAAGCGAGCCTGTAATCAAAGTTAGCAGTGTTAGCATCTCAATCCACAACTGACTTAAAAATTATTTAGCATTTGATTATCGCCCTTGGACTTCATAATTGTACTCTTTTAATCCCCTCGACATCCTTATTATTGTTTATCATCTCTTCATATTTTGGAGAGATGAATGTTCGTGCAAGGTGTTTCCTCCAGAAGCAGATCCTTGTCAAGGCGGAAGAAGATATGCTGGATATAAATTTTTGAGAAGACGGTTACCCATAGTAGGATAGTAGATAGATTATGCCTATATACTAGAGTTAGTGTAGAGTTTAGCATGAGAATTGAATATAGTATCAGAGGCCTAGAACTAATAAAACCTTACCCTTCCTTAAAGATAGCAAGTAATTTGGAAGTATTGGAAGAAAGAAAATAGGGTTTAATTCTAATGCTCTAGAATACTTTAGGGAATACATAGCTAGATGCTAGGGATCAGATGTGGCTCATGATGGTGATACAAGGAATTGTATTACGACCTTAAGAAAATGGAACTTTGTGTAGCAGGCCATAGTGGCTAAATCCTTAGTTGTCTTGTAACTTTTAGTATCAAAATTAGACCTTATGACCCAGCTGTTACACCCATACTAATTATGCCAAAGAAGGATGGGACGTTCCCCCTGTATATTGACTACAGGTCAATGAACGTTGTAACGATCAAGAACCGGTATCACTTGCCACACATTGACTAGTTGAGTGGTGCAAGTGTATTCTCAAAGATAGATCTTAGATCTGGTTATCACCATATTAGAGTGCGTAGAGAGGATATACTGAAAACAGCCTTCAGGACCAAGTATGCACTCTATGAGTTCTTGGTTATGCCGTTTGGTTTAACCAACGCGCCAGCTGTGTTCAAGAGTTTGATGAACGGAGTTTTTTATCAGTACCTGGACAAGTTCGTGGTTGCGTATTGACGATATCTTAATATATTCCAAGAGACATGCAGAACATGAGCAGCACTCTGTCAGCAGGCCCAGCAACAGAAGTGGACACCACTGCAAGGGCGTGGACAGACTTTTGCGATGACAGTGGAGGACGCACAGACTCGAGGAGTAGCGAATACGAGAAAGATTTAAGTTTTACCATAGCTATCGGTTCCTAGTAATGCTTTAGCATGTGCCTGTTAGTTCCATTTCCTAGTGTCACACCCCAGTCCCAAAATATCGAGGGACTAGACACGTGGCAATGGCCAGCAGCACACACCGATGGGCAAACCCAATTTAATGGACCCATCAGGGTGTACTTAAGCTGTAAAACAATAATATGGGTAATGATACTAATCTCATCCATAGAAATAAATACAATCAATATCAAAAACATAAAGCAATATCAAGTCTTAATAAAATATAACTCGGGGAACAACCCGATAATGAGTCTGATATAGCAGTCAAGAGACAATAAATAAAGAGTACAACTGTAGCAAATACTGAGCATAGATAAAGCAGATACTCAGGAGCAATCCTTGGCGATCACCTCATCCTCTGGTACTGGTACTGCTCCAATGTCTGCTCCTGTCCCGTACACCTCGGGGTAGATCTCTTCTGCTAAACCTGGAGACATAATCCGGATCCAGGTCCTCAGGAGACATAGCAAGATACAAGAATATCTCATGCAAAAAATAAATGCAGTGCAATAATAAATAAATCAATAGGATAAACTATGTAACCAGCTATGTGATATGCAAAATGAGAGCATCACTAGACTTAGGCTGAGACTACTACAAGCTCTGTGTCGGGGAGCCTGTAGTAGTTATACTATATAATTTACTATGTATTGGGCCTACGGCACCATAATAAATTTATATATAAAATCAGCCAATAGCATATGTGTCTCTCCCCAATGTAATCACACATCTCATGTCCACGATGTCTCATGTCCATGTCACGCAAGATCATATCTAATGCAGCAAGTCATAATGATAGCTAAGCACATGCAATATCTATGTCATAAATCATATAACCTATACAGAATCACCATAAATATCTCAGAAAGATTCTATCTCATGAATAGTGTCAGGTATCCTATGGTATGACGTACTTGATGATGCAAGCACGAAAATTGTATAGGGTCTCGATATCCATCTCTAGGTGACGTTACACAACTCCGCGTACGGCGTTGACACCCAAATATTATTCGGACGTTAAGTAATATCACACGGTCCTAGGTTGAACAGATACAACATATAAATACATCAAAGAAATTACATGTAGCAATGACTGCAAGATTGACAATATACACTTGCCTAGGATTTGATTACCAACTGCTGCTCTGGTATCAGAGGGATCTGCAGGTACTCCTCCGAATATTGAAATAAATGTTACTACCAGGTTCAGAAGATATCAAATAGCTAAAATTGCCTGTCCATAAGTCCAATTTGGACACAGGGGCAAAAGTGTCAGTTTTTGGTCAAAACGGGGTCCACATGTGGCCCGCTTCGCACCAAAAAATGTGCCAGAGTTAATATTCTCTAAATTTGTCAAACTTAGTGTCTACAAGTCCAGAACGATGATACAAATCCAACGGAATGTCCAGAATTGGATTTTGATGAGTCGGTCATAAAATCGCCCGTCAAGTAGTGTCGTGGGGCCCACGATACGAAATTTTGTCAACGTTCTCAGAATCGAACCAAACTTGGGTCACAGGACCGACTTATTGCTACGAGTCCGATGGCATAAGTTTCGTTTTGATACAATGAGCGTACACAAATTTACAATGAGTTTTAAAACAGGGCCGATACGGGGTGTTGTCGATGGATACACATTGATTCTGGTGTGCACGCACATCCAAATTAACTTTCGTGAAATCCCACACGTCCGTATTAACGGTGCGCACCTTTCGGTAAAGTTCGCACATGACCAAGTCATCCCATTTAGTGGGGCGCACCCAGTTCCGAGAAAATTAGGGTATTTAAATAACCAATCTTTTGGTCATTTTCACCCTCGAAAATATTACAAACTACAGCTCAATAAATTACACTAAAATAGGGTTTAAAAACTTGGTCATATAGTCTAAATAATTGTTCAAGCAAATTTTGAAAATATTTCACAAGTTGGTCGCAAAACGGTCGCGAACTGGAAAGTTCGGGACGATTTCTGAATTTTTCAGAAAAAGGGGATTTTTTTTCCTGATTTTGCGTCACGGTTTGCGATCGCTACAGGACGCAATACCCCTGGCTATTGGCACGGGGTTCGAGAGGGTCACACAGGGTACGTGCACGATTCGACAGAACAAAAAATGAGGCAGCGAGGAGAGAAAAATTTTTACCTGAACAGGGGGCCAAAAATTACTATGCTTCGCGTATACGCGGGGAGTCGCGACGCGGCTAAGGCGGAGCTCGGGGGTGCTGCTGCGACTCTCGGTCGTCGTGGTCGACGGCGGGGTCGTCGGCGTACTGCCCGTCAGGTCACGGTGGAGGAGACATCGCCAGAGGCGGTGGCTAGCAGAGGGACGGCGGCCGGAGAGGCGGTGGCAGCGGATGTCTACTTTGGTGAAGGGGCCGGGGTTCGTCGGGTCTAATATAGGCGAGAGGGAGAGGCGGCGAGGTCGGAGAGAGTGGCGGAGGCGGTGACCGGGTGGGTTCGTCGGCGGTCGGAGGAATCGGGGTACGGTGGTGATGGAGTGGTGGGCAACGGTGGAGATGAGGGTTTAAATAGGGCAAGGGTGGCCGTTCCGGGGAGGGTATAGGTCGTCGGGGAAGTGAGCGGACGGCAGCGGCGGTTGGAGGAGATGAAGAGGCAGCGGGGAGAGGAGGAGATGGTGGTGGCGACGGTGAACGGCTGCGGGAATCGCGGCGGTCGGGGAGTCAAACGGACAGCGGGTTAGGGATAGGTACTGTAGCGGACGGGTTTGGGTAGACGGGTTGGCGGATTTTGGATCCGGATCCGATCCAATAAGTTTTTGGGTCGGGTATGGGTTAGCGGGTTCCGGGTTGGGTTCACACCCGACCCCACCCACTAGGGGTTTGGGTCCGGTTTAGGATTTAACCGGTTTGGGTTGGTTCGGTTCATTAAACCGGTTGGTTCAGGTTGGTTTATTTTTGGTTTAATTAAAACATTAATTTTTAGGTCTTTAAAAATAGTTCTGGGGTCCAATAAATTCCAGGAAAATTACCCTATGTCTAATATTTTATTTTACACCAAAAAATATTATTTTTATAATATTTTAATATTTATTTTATTACTTAAAAATATTTAATTCAGAAGAACATTTATTTTATTTCCTGAAAAATTACAGAAAATTCCAGAAAAATTCTGAAAATTTATTTTTAAATTCCTGAAAAATTTGAGGGTTTATAATCTACCCCCTTAAGAAGATTGTATCCTCGCAATTAAAGAAATAACTGATCAGAAGAGATGACACGGTTGCAAGCATTGTTCGAAGCATGACACAATCAAAGAATAATGATCAAAGATAAATCGAAGGATGAGAGTTAAACAAAACACATAGGGAATGAATAAAATATTTTTCTAAATAATAAAAATTAGGTAATTCAAGAGTAAAGAAAATCTGGTTAGAGCAAAGAAAACTACAGTCTTAGAAAAACTAGGTTTATCAATTATTAATAAGTTCAAATACTATATTTAGGGATAAGGTCATGAACTAACAGGCACGTGCTAAAGAAATGCTAGAAATAGATAGCTAGGAATAACTTACGCGCATTTGCTACTCCACGAGTCTGCGCATCCTCCATGGTCATTACAAAAGCTTGTCCGCGTCTTTGTGGTGGATTCCTCTGCTGTTGCTGAGCCTGCTGGAAGAGTGTTGCCCGGGGTGCCAAAGGTGGCCTCGTTTGATATTCTTCTAGAGTTTGTGGTCTGACTTCCGTCTATGGTGCTCCCAATGCTTGATAAACTAGCCTTGGTGCTGGTAAAGCTTGTCGGTTTAACATTAGTGCTCCCTCTCGATGCTCAAGATAATCCTTGGCTAAATGTTGGTTGGATCCGCAAATCAAGCATAATCCCAACTTGCGTCTGCACTCAATCTCATAATGGCCTCGCTTGCCACAATATTGACATGTAGGCAGTATCTGCGGAGATGCTCTGGGTGGCTGGTGCATTTGAGATCTCTTTGCAGCTTCTTTCTGTGGTGCTCTGGCTGGTGCTGATGTGAAAGGCCGCTTCAGGCTGGTCTCTCTCATGGTGACGCGCTCCATGCGCCATGCTGCAGCAAGGACGTCCGAGTAAGAAGTAGGTGCCACAGAGCCAATTTGTCTCTGTAGCTCAAAGTTTAGTCCGTTGAAGAACTTCTCAGCCTTCTCTTCTTCTGTCGGGATCAAGGTAGGGGCGAAGCGACTCAGACGAATGAACTCCGCGTTGTATTCTTCCACTATCATACTATCTTGAGTAAGGTGATTAAACTTGTCCCGAAGTTCTGATCGACCAATAGATGGAATGTACATCTCCTGAAAGAGTCTAGAGAACTCTTCCTAAGTGACTCGGTCTGGTCCGAGCCATATCTCCTTAAATAGCCACCAGTGATGTGCATTGCCCGTCAACTGTATCCGGACGACAGTCATCCAACGCTCTCTTGGAAGCTCAGCTGCTTCTAATTGATGTTGAGTGTTTGTGAGCCACTCATGAACTTCAGTGGGCTCCTCCTTGCCTGAAAAAGTATGGGGCTTCAGCTGGCAAAAATCGATGATAGAGCCCGTCGTTGGTCGTCGTGCTGGTAGATTCGCCTGCTCCAGTGCGGTCACTAGGCTGTGACGCAGAGCCTCTTGTTGAATTTGCTGTTGGGCTTGCATCACTGCATAGATTATTTGAAATATCTATTGCCCGTCCATAGCTTGCCTTTGTGGAAATACGGGCATTGGTGGAGAAAACTGCGACGGAGGTGGGATGTCATCCCGCCGGAACCTTGAGGTATATTGATTGGCTTGACTGCTTTGGTGTGCTGATTGACCTCCATCCACCAGTGTTACTTCATCTTTGTTGGTTACCATAACACCTTGTGGTGATCCTGCAGGAGTCTCATCATTTGCTCGTTGATCTATTACTCTGCATCCAAAATAAACTATAAGAGGCGCATAGAGGAATCAAGGCAGGATGCATGTCAAGAATTTAATTCGAAACCGATATAGATATCAAGAACAATTCAATCAAGTGGATGAGATCCTATAACTTATCATATCCTTATCGCAAGCTTGCTCAGTTCCTAAGTTAAAACCGAAGCAATTTAGTCGTTGACCTGTATGGGCCACCACAAAAACCATGTCACGCCCCAGTCCCAAAATATCGAGGGACTAGACACGTGACAATGGCCAGCAGCACACACCGATGGGCAAACCCAATTTAATGGACCCGTCAGGGTATACTTAAGTTGTAAAACAATAATATGGGCAATGGTACTAATCTCATCCACAGAAATAAATACAATCAATATCAGAAACATAAAGCAATATCAAGTCTCAATAAAATATAACTCGGGGAACAACCCGATAATGAGTCTGATACAGCAATCAAGAGACAATAAATAAAGAGTATAACCACAGTAAATACTGAGCATAGATAAAGCAGATACTCAGGAGCAATCCTCGGCGATCACCTCGTTCTCTGGTACTGGTACTGCTCCAATGTTTGCTCCTGTCCCGTACACCTCGGGGTAGATCTCTTCTGCAAAACCTGGGGACATAATCCGGATCCAGTGTCACGCCCCGATCCCGTGGAATCGTTAGTCGTTCCCCAGGCGTGACCGCCGTGCGGGCCTAGGTTGCGCACCGCACAAGGCTAAGTATTTTTGTTTCGCATAGCGAGCACATATCCAGAGTACGCAGATAATTGAAACACATATTGAAACATGGAAAAGTTCTTTTTTTATTAATAATATGAACATCTATTACAAACTCCTTGAACTGAGTCATAAGGATCGCCTCTATGGGCTTACAAAAGTGTTGACACAAAATGAGATAGCAGTCCTGTACATTACATCCTTACTAAACTCAAAATATAAGACCTTGGGTCGGAACGACTGCTTTGCCACGAAGTTGCATGGTTGCTTGGTGGCTAGCTTTTAACTTCAAAATGCTTCTTCTTCTTCAAAATGCTTCAAAGGTTGGCACGGTCGAGGCGTGCCTACAGCTGGACTGGATTGGGGGTTTATCTCCTGCTCCTCGCTCGGCTCTCCTTAGCGCGGGGAACCTGTTTCAACGAGGGTCAGTACATCGAAACGTACTGGTGAAGGCAAGCTATCCCAACTATACCAATCAATACGTTGTTTTAATGAAGCATGCATATTTGTGGGTTTCTATCTTGCCTTAGTTCATTTTACAGCAAGACATATATATATAATCATTGAAATAACTCGCCACCGTTCGGTGACATTTACCTGCCCGTCTGAACCACCTGCATAATACTTACCTTGCCTTCCCTGCCAAGAAGACACAAGTTAGTAGCAACAGGTTTTAAATATACGAGGGGATCACTGGCACGTTGCCATAATGGACGGGCTAGTCTCGGGACGGAATGGCGTACGGCACAGAGAACAGGAGGCGCCACAAGCCACTCGATCCGAAGCAGGCGACTATCGTGAGTTCCGTCCGGATCGGATCGGTGCCAGTGCCCCAGTGACCGTCCGCAGGAACTAAGACCTTGTGCACAAGTTGTCCATGATCAATGCAGTACACTAAGTTAACATTTGAGGCAAATCAGGCACAGGGCAATAACAGGGCAAGATCTACTTTAGCATAGTCTTCCTGTTGGGTTATTGCTTTGAAAATGAGTTCTATACATAGCACAGTTTTAAGAAGAAATATACATTCTAACTTATATTTATGCATATGATGAATAATTCCAAACGAGCAAGCATATAAGTAAGTAACCGTTCACAAGTTTCATTTGACAAGCAATATTTCCCAAGTCTATTCCCTTATTATCTTGATATCTTTTAGTTATTTACTTGGTATAGTTTGATCGGGCAAAGCACGAACACAAGATTTAGATATAAAGACTAGCAAGTAGGGCTAGCTAATCGGGTTGGTAGCCACTCACTTTGGTAGTTGGAAGGAAAAGAAAAGAAGTGCTTTAGGAGTCCGCTCGAGCGACGACTACAGCTGGTTCACCTGTATTAACACGAACAGCTGATCAGTACTTCTTCCTCTCTTTCCCTTATCGGAATTGAAGTGCAGTCCTAAGAACGAAAGCAATGAAATCCATCGAAACCGTTCAAGAAAACCCAAGCAAATCCGAAAATCAACTCAAGGCACGAAAGCAACAAGCGACAGCTAAAACTAGGCAACAAAGAATGCAGCGGAGAGGTCCCTCCTGACTCTGCCGCTAAGTCGATCCTTGGGGCACGGTCCACTGAATATGGGAATCGATTCCGAAGAGACAAATCCATAACGAGGATGAGTTCTTGATTCAATCTATCCCGATCGAACGATACCGTCTAGTATTTCTTAGCCGCGCTCCCCGAATAGGGGGAACGGGGCACCACATCCTACCCAACTAATTGGAAGTTTTGTCCCAAAACTTAAAGAATAAAACCTACCACTAGGAAATAATGAGGGGAACCGTTCCCTCATATCGGATTCGAGCTCCCAAGTAGATTCTTCGATAGAGTGATTCCGCCAAAGCACGCGCACTAGAGGAACCGAACGGGTCCGAAGCAGCTTTTCTTTTCTATCCAAAATTTGTACCGGCTGTTCTACATACGTCAAGTCAGGCTGAAGGTTCAGTTGTCCTAGGTCTACCACGTGGCTTGGATCGTACACATATTTTCTAAGTTGGGAAACATGGAATATATCATGTACGTCAGCTAGGGATGGTGGTAGAGCGATCTGATAAGCAACTGAAGCAACCCGCTTTAGTATTTCGAACGGGCCGACAAATCGTGGACTTAGCTTTCCCTTCGCTCCGAACCTGCTGACCCCTCGCATGGGCGAGACCTTGAGGAATACCCGGTCACCTACTTGAAACTCTAGCGGTCTCCGATGAACATCCGCATAACTCTTCTGACGACTTTGAGCTATCTTTAATCTGTCCCGAATCAGCCAAACTTTCTGGACGGTCTGCTCCACGAGCTCAGGGCCAAGTACTTGCCGCTCCCTGACTTCGTCCCAACAGATAGGAGATCTACACTTCCGCCCGTATAATGCCTCATACGGCGCCATTTGAATGCTTGATTGATAACTATTGTTGTAAGCAAATTCGGCTAGAGGTAGATGAAGGTCCCAACTAGTCTTCGTGTCCAAGGCGTAGAGTCGCAGCATGTCTTCGAGGATCTGGTTAACGCGCTCTGTTTGGCCATCGGTCTGTGGATGGTAGGCGGAGCTGAATTTCAACTTCGTCCCCATTGCTGACTGCAGGCTTCCCCAGAAACGTGATATGAATCGACCATCTCGATCGGAGACTATGGTTACGGGCACGCCGTGAAGTCGGACGATTTCGTTGAGATATTTCTGAGCCAGGCGGTCGGCACTCCAAGTAGATTTGATAGGCAGAAAGTGAGCTGACTTGGTGAGTCGATCGACGATAACCCAGACTGCATCATGTCCCCGTTGCGTCCTCGGCAAGCCAACAATAAAGTCCATCGTTATATCATCCCATTTCCACTCCGGAATAGCAAGGTTTTGAAGCTCTCCGCCTGGTTTCTGGTGTTCGGCCTTTACTCGTTGACAAGCCATGCAATGCGGCACAAACTGCGCCACATCCCGTTTTAAGCCGTGCCACCAAAACGTCGTGCGAAGATCCCGATACATCTTTGTGCTACCCGGATGAGAAGTATAACTAGCATAGTGAGCTTCCGTGAGTATCTTTTGTCTGAGGGCCGCGTCGTTCGGAACACATAGTCTTTCCTTTACTCGAAGCATCCCATCCGCGCTTACCGCAAAGTCGGACGCCTTTTCTGCCAAGATGAAGGCATGTATCTTATGCAGGAACGGGTCGTCCTTCTGAGCGGCCTTCACTTTGTGTAACAAGTCGGGCTCGAGGCGCAGTTGAGCTACTTGCGCCCACTTCTTATATCTTATTTTCAGTGTGATACCTAGTGATTCAAGATCTCGGCGCAGCCTATCACCAATAACCAAACTTCCTACAAACACTCGACTCAATGCGTCAGCTACTACGTTTCCCTTTCCAGGCGTGTATCTGATCGTGAGATCGAAGTCGCTAAGGAGTTCAAGCCATCATCGCTGCCGAAGATTCAAATCCTTTTGAGTGTACAAGTATTTCAGGCTCTTATGGTCCGTATAGATTTTGCACGGCACGCCATAAAGATAGTGACGCCACAGCTTCAATGCAAATACTACCGCGGCAAGTTCGAGATCATGCGTTGGGTAGTTCTGCTCGTGAGGCTTTAGCTTTCTCGACGCGTAGGCTATCACCTTATCGCGCTGCATCAGGACACATCCTAGACCCTTTTCTGAGGCATCACTATATATTTTAAAGTCATCCGGTCCGTTCGGCAGAGTGAGAATTGGGGCAGAGATGAGGCGCTGCTTTAACTCCGTAAACGAAGCTTCACAGTCCTCTGTCCAAGTAAACTTCGCACCCTTTCGTGTCAACTGAGTCAAGGGCGAAGCAATCCTAGCAAAATTTTGTATAAATCTCCGGTAGTACCCTGCCAGACCAAGGAAACTTCGGATGTCGCTAGCTGACTCCGGTCGTTTCCACTGCGTGATTGCTTTTATCTTCTTCGGATCAACTGAGATGCCTTCCGAGGAGATGATATGCCCCAAAAACGAGATACTGTCCAGCCAAAATTCTGATTTGCTTAATTTGGCATACAACTTGTGGTCTCGAAGGGTTTGCAGCACCATCCGCAGGTGTCCTGCGTGCTCATCCCTAGTCTTCGAGTACACTAAGATGTCATCGATAAACACCACCACGAATTTATCGATGAAGGGCCTAAAGACACGGTTTATCGTATCCATGAATGCAGCAGGAACATCCATCAGTCTAAACGGCATCACGGAAAACTCGTAATGGCCGTAGCGGGTTCTGAAAGCAGTCTTGGGCACGTCTTCTGGCTTAATCTTCAGCTGGTGGTAACCCGAGCGAAGATCAATTTTAGAAAATACCGTTGCCCCTTGTAACTGATCAAACAAGTCATCTATCCATGGCAGAGGATATTTGTTCCTGATTGTGACTTTGTTTAATTCCCTATAGTCTATGCAGAGGCGTAGAGTTCCGTCCTTTTTCTTTACAAAGAGCACGGGAGCTCCCTAAGGAGACACGCTCGGACGGATGAACCCGCGATCAAGTAATTCCTGGAGTTGGCGCTTTAATTCATTCAGCTCTGCAGGTGCCATTCTGTACGGAGGCTTTGAAATCGTCTGTGTATTTGGAAATGTGTCTATAGTGAATTTAATCTCTCGGTCTGGCGGCATACCGGGTAGTTCGCTCGGAAACACATCGGGGAACTCTGCCTCAACGAAAGTTGACTTGACGTTTGCGTAGTCCTGCCGTGTGTCCCGAACCGATGCTAGGAATCCCTCGCAGCCTGTGTAGAGCATTCGTCGAGCAGATTTTGCCGAAATCACCATGCAGGCCCTGGTCGCATTGTTCGCTGGACTACTGGTGTAACAGAACACGGCTTCTCCGGGCAGACGGAAAACGACTCGCTTCTCTGCACACTCAATAGTTGCCGCGCACGCGCCTAGCCAGTCCATTCCCAAAATGATATCATAGTCCCGTACATCAAGAACTAAACATCAAGTGACAGCTTTCTCTCCCCAATACAGATATAATCGCCTAGGCATGCTGAACAGACAGGAATTTTTGTACCAGATGGGGTGCTAACGCTTAAATCTAAATGCAACGGAGTCATTTTAACATTGTTCTCCGTGGCGAAGTTTGTAGAAATAAAGCTATGGGTTGCACCTGAATCAAATAGAACGCGAGCAGGTATATTATTGAAAAGTAAGGTACCTGACACGACGGTATCCGAAGCTAGAGCTTCTTCCCGTATCAAGGTGTAGACTCGGCCTTGAGCTTGATTATGCCCTG
The DNA here is from genome assembly GCA_036927795.1 of Iris macrosiphon. Classification (NCBI taxonomy): domain Eukaryota; kingdom Viridiplantae; phylum Streptophyta; class Magnoliopsida; order Asparagales; family Iridaceae; genus Iris; species Iris macrosiphon. The sequence continues at coordinate 121,917,869 of JAYESA010000006.1, forward strand.
GCTGAGGTACCGCTCGATTTGCCTGAGGAGCCGGAGTCTGATCTGGTTGTTGCGGTGTACGAAGCGGACAGCTGCTAATCTGATGGCCAGGATCGCCGCATCTGAGGCAAGTGCCGAGCCGCTTGCGACAGACATTCTCGGTGTGCCCTCTTCTGTTGTAATAGGTGCAACGCTGCCCCTGGTTTTCTCGCTGACGACCGCCATTATTTTGACGCTTTGCAGCGTTGTTTCCTCTATCGTTGCCTTGGCGTTTGTGATTGGAAGGTTGTACAGCGCCGGCGGCAACGTGAGGATACTGCGGTTCGAGCGAAAGGGCGTGGTTCAATACTTCCCACATCGTCTGATACTGTGGAACGGCTACGTGCTCGTGAATGCCAGGACGTAGCCCTCCTTCGAATCGTCTGGCACGACTCGCTGCATCCGGTAGATAAGCGGTAGCAAATTTGGCCAGTTTGTTGAATTCTGCCGAGTATTGCTTCACCGTCATACTGCCCTGTCGGAGTTGAACGAACTCGTTTTCCCGTTGACGTCATAGAGGTGGGGGTATAAACTCCTCCTCGAACGCGGCACGAAAAGTCGTCCACGCGATCGCCTCCTCTCCATGGCCAAGTTGAAGAGATCGTCGATGCACGTCCCACCAGTCGTGCGCGTTGAGGCGAAGCAATAGTTGGGCACAGGTGACGCGCTTGTCTTCCGGCACTTCTAGGAGAGAAAAATGATCTTCAAGCTCGGCGAGCCAATCTAGGGCCACGATCGGGTCCTCAGTCCCATTAAACGGCGTGTTGTAGACCTTCTTGAAGTTGCCAAAGGTGAAGGCAGTCACTTCCCTCGTCCTTGGCGCGGGCGGTAGTTCAACTTCAAGCGCTGGCTGCTCCACTGTTGTAGCTGTCGTTGCGGCAGAATGGTTGGAGGCCAGGGTCTGGACAAGCTGTTGCAGGGTATCTACCTGCTTTTGTTGGCCTGAGAGCCGGGCCTCTAGGTTGCTCTCGAACTTGGCTTGGCGGGCATCATCCCTCTGTCGTTGCTCCGTGAACATTTACATCACCTGCTGAAGGGAATCTGATTGAGACATGCCCCGTTGGCTCCGAGAGCTTCCTGAAGTTCCGAAACTGCTCTCCTGAGTCCTTGTCTCGCCTGGTGCCAGCGTTGATGGTTGCGCTTGTGTCGTTCCTTGAAAGGAAGGTAAATTACATCAGGATCATAATGTATTATTGACTTATTGCATGAACGTATCTCATTTTGGCCTTAACGAGTTCAGGAGTTCGCACAGGGATTTATCGTTAAGGAAACTTTTCCAGTTTAAGAGTCAAAGGAACTTTGAATCTGTGCTCTGATACCAACATGTCATGCCCCGATCCCGTGGAATCGTTAGTAGTCTCCCGGGCGTGACCGCCATGCGGGCCTAGGTTGCGCACCGCACAAGGCTAAGTATTTTTGTTTCGCATAGCGAGCACATATCCAGAGTACGCAGATAATTGAAACACATATTGAAACATGGAAAAGTTCTCTTTTTATTGATAATATGAACATCTATTACAAACTCCTTGAACTGAGTCATAAGGATCGCCTCTATGGGCTTACAAAAGTGTTGACACAAAATAAGATAGCAGTCCTGTACATTACATCCTTACTAAACTCAAAATATAAGACCTTGGGTCGGAACGGCTGCTTTGCCACGAAGTTGCATGGTTGCTTGGTGGCTAGCTTTTAACTTCAAAATGCTTCTTCTTCTTCAAAATGCTTCAAAGGTTGGCACGGTCGAGGCGTGCCTACAGCTGGACTGGATTGGGGGTTTGTCTCCTGCTCCTCGCTCGGCTCTCCTTAGCGCGGGGAACCTATTTCAACGAGGGTCAGTACATCGAAACGTACTGGTGAAGGCAAGCTATCCCAACTATACCAATCAACACGTTGTTTTAATGAAGCATGCATATTTGTGGGTTTCTATCTTGCCTTAGTTTATTTTACAGCAAGACATATATATATAATCATTGAAATAACTCGCCACCGTTCGGTGACATTTACCTGCCCGTCTGAACCACCTGCATAATACTTACCTTGCCTTCCCTGCCAAGAAGACACAAGTTAGTAGCAACAGGTTTTAAATATACGAGGGGATCACTGGCACGTTGCCATAATGGACGGGCTAGTCTCGGGACGGAATGGCGTGCGGCGCAGAGAACAGGAGGCGCCACAAGCCACTCGATCCGAAGCAGGCGACTATCGTGAGTTCCGTTCGGATCGGATCGGTGCCAGTGCCCCAGCGACCGTCCGCAGGAACTAAGACCTTGTGCACAAGTTGTCCGTGATCAACGCAGTATACTAAGTTAACATTTGAGGCAAATCAGGCACAGGGCAATAACAGGGCAAGATCTACTTTAGCATAGTCTTCCTGTTGGGTTATTGCTTTGAAAATGAGTTCTATACATAGCACAGTTTTAAGAAGAAATATACATTCTAACTTATATTTATGCATATGATGAACAATTCCAAACGAGCAAGCATATAAGTAAGTAACCGTTCACAAGTTTCATTTGACAAGCAATATTTCCCAAGTCTATTCCCTTATTATCTTGATATCTTTTAGTTATTTACTTGGTATCGTTTGATCGGGCAAAGCACGAACACAAGATTTAGATGTGAAGACTAGCAAGTAGGGCTAGCTAATCGGGTTGGTAGCCACTCACTTTGGTAGTTGGAAGGAAAAAAAAAGAAGTGCTTTAGGAGTCCGCTCGAGCGACGACTACAGCTGGTTCACCTGTATTAACACGAACAGCTGATCAGTACTTCTTCCTCTCTTTTCCTTATCGGAATTGAAGTGCAGTCCTAAGAACGAAAGCAATAAAATCCATCGAAACCGTTCAAGAAAATCCAAGCAAATCCGAAAACCAACTCAAGGCACGAAAGCAACAAGCGACAGCTAAAACTAGGCAACAAAGAATGCAGCGGAGAGGTCCCTCCTGACTCTGCCGCTAAGTCGATCCTTGGGGCACGGTCCACTGAATATGGGAATCGATTCCGAAGAGACAAATCCATAACGAGGATGAGTTCTTAATTCAATCTATCCCGATTGAACGATACCGTCTAGTATTTCTTAGCCGCGCTCCCCGAATAGGGGGAACGGGGCACCACATCCAGGTCCTCAGAGGACATAGCAAGGTACAAGAATATCTCATGCCAAAAATAAATGCATTACAATAATAAATGAATCAATAAGGTAAACTATGTAACCAGCTATGTGATATGCAAAATGAGAGCATCACTAGACTTAGGCTGAGACTACTACAAGCTCTGTGTCGGGGAGCCTGTAGCAGATATACTATGTAATTATACTATATAATTTACTATGTATTGGGCCTACGGCACCATAATAAATTTATATATAAAATTAGCCTGTAGCCTGTGTGTCTCTCCCCACCCAATGTAATCACACGTCTCATGCCCACGATGTCTCATGTCCATGTCACGCAAGATCATATCTAATACAGCAAGTCATAATGATAATTAAGCACATGTAATATCTATGTCAAGAATCATGTAATGTAAACCCCCAGATTTTGCAAGAATTTTAAATTAGGATTTTTCATAATTTTCTGGAATTTTTTGGGAATTTTTTTGTAATTAAAATCAGGGTTTTAATTATTAAATAATTTTTAATTATTAATAAATAATATTAAAATATTGTGGAAATAATATTTTTGAGTGTAAAATAAAAAACTGGACTTAGGGTAATTTTTCTGGAATTTATTGGGCCCCAAATCTATTTATTTAATTAATTATTTATTAATTTATTTACTGATTTTTAATATTATTATTAATATTTTTATTATTTTTATCCGGCCCAGCACTGGCCCAACCGGTCCGGCCCCGCCCATTGGGCCGAGCCCAGCCCGCCAATGCTAGCAGGTCGGGTCGGATCCACCCGCCACCCGACCCGACCCGAACCGCCTGAACCCTCACCCCCCTGACCCGCTCCCCCCCACTCCGCTTCCGCCGGCGCCTCCGCCGCGCCGTTGCCGCTCCGCCCGGCTCGCCCCTCCCTCCGGCTACGACAACCCCCTCTCTTCTCCGCCCGCCTCGGCCACTCCCTCTTCCCCCTTCCTATTAAACCCCCTCCGGCCATCACACCCGACAGCCACCACCCTAGCCCCGAGCTCACCGCCACCCTCGCCACCGGCCGCCTCGCCCCAGCTCCGCCCAGACCAGCCCCCTCCTCCTCCTTCCTCTCCTTCCTCCGCCCACCTTTCAGTCAGCTCCGGCGCCCGCAGAACGCAGCAGCAGCGGCCGCAGCAGCGTCCCCGAGCCGCCTCCGGCCGCCGCCTCGCCGCGCTGCCCTCGGCCCCTTCCGCCTCCGCCGGAGTCCAGCGAGAAATCCCTAACCCTAACCCTAATTCCTAGATTCGCATGTCGGACACGTGTCGGACACGATTTTGCCCCGGTTTTTCAGCCCGTTCAGGTGCGTGTATTTTCTTGCTCGTAGCTCGGATTTTGATTCCGTAAATTATGTTGTGAAGCCTGTATGACCCTCTCGGTGCCCGGACAAACCGCTCAGGGCATCGCGTCCTGTGGTGATCGCACACCGCGATCCAAAAACAGGAAAAAACATCGACCCGATTCACCCCGGAACTGGGTACGTCCTGCCAAACGGGACGACTTGGTCGCGCACGGTCTTCACAGATACGTGCGCAGCGTTGATACGGACGTGTGGGATTTTGCGGAAGTCGATTCGGGTGTGCGTGCACACCGGGATCAACGTGTATCCGCGGACACCGCCCCGTATCCGCCTTTTTTGATTCATGCCCTAACTTTCTGTACACACGTCGGATCGAGACAAAAATTACGCCATCGGACTCGTAGCGATATGCTGGTCCTGTGGGTCAAGTTTGGTTCGATTCTGAGAACGTTGACGAAATAGCGTGTCGCGTGCCCCACAGGCCCCGTTCGACGGGCGATTTTGTGATCGGCTCATCGGAATCCAATTCTGTAAGTTCCGTTGGGTTCGTATCAGTGTTTCTGACCTGTGGACACTAAGTTTGGTAAATTTGGAGACCTTTGACCCTGACACATTTTCGGTGCAAAGCGGGCCCACATGCGGACCCCGTTTTGACTCAAAATTACTGTTTTTGCCCTTATCTCCAAATTGGACTCAAGGACAGGCGTTTCTAGCTGATTGATATTTTCTGGATCTGATGGTAATATTTATTTCAGCATCTGAACATAATTCTGGAAATTTCCCTGAGACACACAACTGTAATTGGATCCAAATATCAGGCAAGTACCTGCACTTCAAGTTTAATCTTTATATTGTGATAATTAATTCCTTGCTCTACTAGTACCCTTGGTTGTTACACGTAGTGTTAGAATACTGGATTTTATGTCTTGAATATTGTATTTCATGTCTTGCTTTTCGTGTCGGGTGGGAGAATACTAGGAGGCATGTAGTTTACCCTTCCCCCTGTCGTGACTGCTAGCTGTTGGTACGCGACTGTACCATCAGCCTGATACTCGATTATTCATGTCTGATAGTCGTCTATGACGGCCTGATTAGCCTTATAACCCCCTACATGCCAACTATGTATTCTAAATACACAAGTTCACACACAATAGTTCTTGTCGTATTGTAGTTCTTGTTGTCTTGTTACAGTTACATTTCCTGTCACATTTTAGTCCTGTTTTACTCATATTCCTGGTTTATAGTAATTAAATCATGTTTTACTTATAGTCCTGATTTATAGCATTATTTCTCAGTTAATTTCACTACTTATTTATGCATATTCTCAACATGATGCTTAGTCAGTTCTTTTCTACTTGTCATAAATATTTAGTTTAATCTTGTTGTGCATTGTGTACTTTGCTCCTTTCCTGACTGGATCCGTTGTTTTAGGCGATGATGAGAACTTTGCCCCCACCTTTTATGTCCCATATGACATAGCAGATGGTACATCTGAGGAGCCTGTACCTACTCAGGAGACTACTTCTGAGGAGTAGTAGCCAGTTAGCTAGTATATTTTCTTTCAACACAGTAATCGGGTTTGTCCCCGATTTATCTTTTGAATTTTGTATTAAACCATGGATTTGTATATCACATTTTGTTTATGAAATCTTAGCATTCCTATTTTCTGTCATTTTCCTTGTCTATTTACTTTACTGTGGATGAGATAGATTCTAAATTACCTGTGAATATGACCTAGACAGCGTACTACCGCCGACACTGCGGCGTAGGCTGGACGTACCCACGTACTCGTGCCCGAATATCCGAGTGCGGGTCGTGACATGTAACCTATACATAATCACTATGAATATCTCAGGAAGATTCTGTTTCATAAATAGTGTTAGGTGTCCTATGGTATGACGTACTTGATGATGCAAGCACGAAAATTGTATAGGGTCTCGATATCCATCTCTAGGTGACGTTACACAACTTCGCGTACGACGTTGACACCCAAATATTATTCGGACGTTAAGTAATGTCACACGGTTCTAGGTTGAACAGATATAACATATAAATACATCAAGGAAATAACATGTAGCAATGACTGCAAGATTGGCAAGGTACACTTGCCTAGGATTTGATTACCAACTGCTACTCTGGTATCAGCGGGATCTGCAGATACTCCTCCGAATACTGAAATAAACGTTACCATCAGGTTCAAAAGATATCAAATAGCTAAAATTGCCTGTACATAAGTCCAATTTGGACACAGGAGCAAAAGTGTCAGTTTCTGGTCAAAGCGGGATCCACATGTGGCCCGCTTCACACCAAAAAATGTGCCAGAGACAATGTTCTCCAAATTCGTCAAACTTAGTGTCTACAAGTCCAAAACGATGATATGAACCCAACGGAATGTTCAGAACTGGATTCCGATGAGCCGATCACAAAATCGCCTGTCAAGTGGAGTCGTAGGGCCCATGATATGGGATTTTGTCAACGTTCTCAGAATCGAACCAAACTTGGGTCACAGGACCGGCTTATTGCTACGAGTCTGTTGGCATAAGTTTCGTTTCGAAACGACGAGCGTACACGAAGTTACAACAAGTTTCAGAACAGGGCCGATACGGGGTGTTGTCGACGGATACACGTTGATTCCGGTGTGCACGCACATCCAAATCAACTTCTATGAAATCTCACATATCCGTATTAACAGTGCGCACCTTTCGGTGAAGTTTGCAGACAACCAAGTCATCCCGTTTAGCGGGGCGCACCCAGTTCCGAGAAAATCAGGGTATTTAAATAACCAATCGTTTGGTCATTTTTACCCTCGAAAATATTATAAACTACAGCTCAATAAATTACACTAAAATAGGGTTTAAAAACTTGGTCATGTAGTCTAAATAATTGTTCAAGCAAATTTTAAAAACATTTCACAGGTTGGTCGCAAAACGGTCGCGAATTGTGGAGTTCGGGACGATTTCTGAATTTTTTAGAAAAGGGGATTTTTTTTCCTGATTTTGCGTCGCAGTTTGCGATTGCCACAGGATGCGATACCCCTGGCTATTGGCACAGGGTTCGAAAGGGTCACGCAGGGTACGCGCACGATTCGACAGAACGAAAAACGAGGCGGCGATGAGAGAAATTTTTTTACCTGAACAGGAGGCCAAAAATTACTATGCTTCGCATATACAAGGGAGTCACGACGCGGCTACGGCATAGCTCGGGGGTGCTGCTGCGGCTCTCGGTCGTCGTGTTCGACGGTGGGGTCGTCGGGGTGCTGCCCATCAGGTCACGATGGAGGAGACGTCGTCGGAGGCGGCGGCTAGCAGAGGGACGGCGGCCGAAGAGGCGGTGGCAGCGGATATCGACTTCGGTGAAGGGGTCGGGGTTCGTCGGGTCTAATATAGGCGAGAGGGAGAGGCGGCGAGGTCGGAGAGAGTGGCGGAGGCGGTGGCCGGGTGGGTTCGTCGGCGACCGAAGGAATCGGGGTGTGGCGGTGATGGAGTGGTGGGCAACGGTGGAGATGAGGGTTTAAATAGGGCGAGGGTGGCAGTTCCGGGGAGGGGATAGGTCGTCGGGGAAGTGAGCAGACGGCGGCAGTGGTTGGAGGAGATGAAGAGGCAGCGGGGAGAGGAGGAGATGGCGGTGGCGACGGTGAACGGCTGCGGGAATCGCGACGGTCGGGGAGTCAAACGGACAGCCGGTTAGGGATAGGTACTGTAGCGGGCGGGTTTGGGTAGACGGGTTGGCGGGTTTTGGATCCGGATCCGATCCAATAAGTTTTGGGTCGGGTACGAGTTCCGGGTTGGGTTCAGACCCGACCCAACCCGCTAGGGGTTTGGGTCCGGTTTAGGATTTGGGCCGGTTTGGGTTGGTTTGGTTCATTAAACCGGTTGGTTCAGGTTGGTTTATCTTGGGTTTAATTAAAACATTAATTTTTAGGTCTTTAAAAATAGTTCTGGGGTCCAATAAATTTCAGAAAAATTACCCTATGTCTAATATTTTATTTTACACCAAAAAATATTATTTTTATAATATTTTAATATATATTTTATTACTTAAAAATATTCAATTCAGATAAATATTTATTTTAATTCCTGAAAAATAACAAAAAATTCCAGAAAAATTCTGAAAATTTATTTTTAAATTCCTGGAAAATCTGGGGGCTTATACCTAGCATAAGCCTAATATTATGTTAGCATGAACTTGTTAGTCTAGATTAGTAACTGGTACCCAAGTTTTCATAAGCTGTAGTTGATCTTCATTCTAATCAAGTTCCTTTACTCTTGAGTTACTTATCTCTCATTGCCTAGGAAAAAGTTTTTATTTCTTCCCTACGTGTTCTGCTTGAACAAATCTCTCACCCTTCCTCTCGATGTCTCATTGTTCATGATTCTTTGTTCTTGTGTCGTGCTTCAACCAACATGTCTTGAAACCGCGTCATCTCTGCTGCCGGTTATGTTTTGCTTTCTTAATTGCGATGACACAATTCTTTTAAGGTGGGTAGATTATAACACCCTATTTTTAAAAAAATTTAAAAATGAATTTCTGGTTTTTCTGTGATTTTTAATTAATTATTATAAATTTCCTTCATGGATTAATATTTTTTGTGCATTAAATTAAGTATTAAAATATTAAAAAAAATATTTTTGGGTGTATAATTAATAGTATGATGTTGTGTAATTTTTTTAGAATTTATTGGGCTCAAAAACTATTTTTTTCAAATAGCTAAAAACTCTTATTTTAATTAAACCGGATTAAACCAACCCAAACCGAACCGAACCGAACCCAACCCAAAATGAACCAACCCAACCCGTCCTAACGGGTCGGATCCTACCCGACTCGACCCGTACCCGACCCGACCCGACCCGACCCGACCCTTACATAGAAACCCCTCTTCCCCCACGATCCCCCGCCCCCGACTCCGCCGCACGACCCCCCTCGTTTTCGTCCATGACCCCGCCCCCGACTCGGCCGCTCGACCCCGCCCATGATCCCACGACCCTCGCTTCGGCCTCCCCCGCAACCGCCTTCCCTCGCCTATTTAAACCCCCGAGCCCACCCTCACACTAACCTCCATCGCCACCGACCTCGAACCTCTGCCGCTTCTTCCGACCGCCGATGACCCACCATGACGCCCCCGCCGACTTCTCCGACCGTCGGCGATGAATCACACGGCCCCCAGCAGCTACAACAACCGTCGTGCCCCGCCGCGCCGCCTCCTTTCACGACAACAAACAGCAGCAAGGTACCCGTCTTCCCGCTCGCGTAACTCTCTATACATAGATCCGTATTTCGTTCTGTCAAATCCTGTACGAAGACCTCGTGACCCTCTTGAACCCCGTGTAATTCGTTCAGGGTATCGCGTCCTGTGTCATTCACAAACCGCGACGCAAAAACAGGAAAAATAACCATATTTCTGGACTTCAGAAATCATCCCAAACTCACAAGTTCATGACCGATTTACTCCCAACCTGTTTATTATTTCTAAATTTTGTTTGAACAGTTAATTAGACAATATAACAGAGATTTAGATCCTGTAATTAGTTTATTTTAATTTGATGTATGTTGTGTTTTAATCGTGGGTAAAATCGACCAAAAACTTGATTTTTTAGTCCTGAATTTTTCCGAAACTGGGTGCGTTCCGCTAAACGAGGCAACTTGGTCGGTGAAAATTTTACTGAAAGGTGCACATCATCAATGCGGACGTATGAGATTTTGCAGAAGTTGATTTGGATGTGCGTGCACACCAGAATCAACGCGTATCCGTCGAAAATATCCCGTATCGGGCCTGTTCTGAAACTCGTTGTAACTTCGCGTGTGCTTGTCGTTTTGCAAAAAAAACTTGCGCCATTGGATTCATAGCGTTACGCTGGTCCTGTGACCCAAGTTTGGTTCGATTCTGAGAACGTTGACAAAACCCCGTATCGTGGGCCCCACGACTCCACTTGACGAACGATTTTGTGATCGGTTCGTCGAAATCTAGTTCTGGATATTCCGTTGGGTTCGTATCATTGTTCTAGACTCGTAGACACTAAGTTTGATAAATTTGGAGAACTTTGTCTCTGGTACATTTTTCGGTGCGAAGTGGGCCACATGTGGACCCCGCTTTGACCAGAAACTGTCAATTTTGCAACTGTATTCAAATTGGACTTATGGGTAGTCAATCCTAGCTATTTCATGTCTTCTGAGAGTGACAGTAATGTTTGTTTCAGCATCCGAAGGCGTTCCTGGAGATCTTGCTGTTACCGGAGCAATTGAAGGAGTTCAAACCCCAGGCAAGTGTACCTTGCCAAACTTGCAGTAGTTTATCTGATATTGTTGCTTGAGTTATTTTATATATATATACTCTTGAGATATACCTGTTCAACCTAGGACCGTAAGATGTTGCCTAACGTCCGAATAATGTTCGGGTGTCGACGCCGTACGCGGAGTCTTGTAACGTTACATAGAGAGTCGATATTACGATCCTCTATTTTTTCGTGCTTGCTTTATCAATTTTATCGTACCATATGACACTTTACACTATTCATGAGACAGAATATTTTCTGAGTTATTCATGGTAATTCTATATAGGCTTACAGGATTCGTGACATAGATCTTGCATATACATAGATATTATTATAACTCGTTGTACTAGCTAGAGGTCATGATCTTGCGTGTTATGGATATGAGACATCGTGGACATAACGTGTGATTACATTGGGTGGGGGAGAGACACACAGGCTACAGGCTGATTTTATATATATATTTATTACGGTGTCGTAGCCACTACAGTGCTAGGCCCACTACATAGTATAACTGCTACCGGCTCCCCGACACAGAGCTTGTAGTAGTCTCAGCCTGAGTTCTAGTGATGCTCTCATTTGCATATCACATAGCTGGTTACATAGTTTGCCCTATTGTTACATTTTCAGATACTGTATTTATTTTGACATGCTGTTTCTTGTACCTTGTTACGTCCCTCTGAGGACCTGGTCCCTTGCCAGTTTTGCAGCATAGACTGTTGTGGAGCCTGCTTGGAATTGCTGATGTGTGTTGCTTTGTCTTGCAGGAATTGGTGCCAGGTACTTATATTATTTTTTTCGGAGTCATGGTTATTATTCATATTGTTTATTCATCTGTTGATATAGCCTAGTTTTATAGACTCATATTCCTTTCTCGTCTATTCGAGCTTATATGTTACTGGCGGCCGACTTTAGCATATATAACTCATTCTTGTATATTCTGATCATTGTGGATTGGGGCATAGATATTTATATTTACTTGATTATATAGATAGTGACCATTCTAGTACAGCTTATATGTATTCGAGTCGGACCGGAGTCTGGTCGAATGCGTAGCTGGCATGTTACGTATTCCTAGTCCTACGTATTTTGGGACTGGGGCGTGACAGTATGAGTTACTTTTTTTTTCTCTTAACTTAAGAAATTCAATCCCTAAAAACATGAAAAGAAAAGTGTGAATTTTTTTCCCTCTTAACTTAAGAAATTCAATCCCTAAAAACATGGAAAGAAAAGTGTGAAAACAGTGGAGGCTTATCCGAATTTACAATTGTACCACCACAAATTATATTATTTAAAAATTATTCAATGAAGTCAAATGCTAAATAAGTATTTTTAGTTGATGATAAAATTTGTAAAGCCTATATTTTTCTTTTATACCAAACAAAGAAAAGTGTATCAATTCTATTTTTTTCTCCCTCCTACTAAACACAAATGAAGGAAATGCTCAAAATCCCTATGGGTCCGTTTGGTAGGAAAAAAAAAGTGGGAGGAAGATAAATGGAAGAGAATTATGCATTTTTTTTTCTTGTTTGGTATATGAAGAAAAAGAGGAGGAAAAGAAAAGTGGATGAGTTACTTTTTTTTTCTCTTAACTTAAGAAATTCAATCCCTAAAAACATGGAAAGGAAAGTGTGAAAAAAGTGGAGGCTTATCCAAATTTACAATTGTACCACCACAAATTATATTATTTAAAAATTATTCAATGAAGTCAAATGCTAAATAAGTACTTTTAGTTGATGATAAAATTTGTAAAGCCTATATTTTTTCTTTTATACCAAACAAGGGAAAGTGTATCAATTCCATTTTTTTTCTCCCTCCTACTAAACACAAATGAAGGAAATGGTCTTTCCTCTCCATATGAATAGAAAATATATTTCTACTCTTTTTTTTTCTCTCAACTTTTCTATCATTCCTACTAAACGGAGCATAAGGGTTTGTATGGTAGGAGGAAAGAAGTGGGAGTAAGAAAATTAGAGAAAAATAGTGGAAGAGAAAATTAAAGGAAAAGTGGAGGGATTACTTTTCCTTCATAATCTAAGAAATTCGATCTCTCAAAAAATAAGAAGAAAAACTAAAAAAAAATGGAGGCATATCCTCATTTACAATTATATCACATACGAAATATATTATTTAAAAATTATTTAATTGAGTAAAATAATAAATAAGTATTTTTAATTGTACATTTAAAAAATTAAAATATACCCTCACTTTTAATAATTTTTTTGACTATCTTACACTAAACGAGAGCATTTGCTAGATTTTTTTTTTAAGTGTGGGTATATACTAATTTCTATATTTTGAATAGGAATATTTGCTAAAATATTCCATAAAATTACTACTTAGTCTTTGAATTTCTCAACATAGAAAAAGACAACAAATTAATTAAGAAATAATTGGATAAATTTACTAAAATTTTGCTCGTGTGTAAAATTAATGGAAATAATTTTTTTTAATAGAAAAAAAATGTAATAGTCTCCAACACTTCTAAAATATTTTGGATATCAAAAAATTAATTTTTTTAAAACCAAATCTTGAATAGGCCCCTATTACTTTGTGTGCTGCCTTTAGTAATTTCCCTTCTTTTACATATTCAATAAATTTGGAAATCTCAACCCCGTACAGTGTACGGAGGGAGTTGCGTGCAATTAGTTAGTTACACGTCCCTTTCTTTGAATCAATATAATAAAATGTAAAATGAGAGGTTTCATTTTCTACACTACTGACTAATGTTTGAAAGATGACTCTGACAAGTCTTAAAGGTCAAAGTTAGACTTGTGGCTGGCTGGCCTCCCTCAATTTCTCTCTCAAATCCATTTCTGCTATTTTTCTCCTACACCCATCATATCATTGCTCCTTTCCCCTCTCTCTCTCTCTCTCTCTCTCTCTCTCTTTTGAATCACTTCCTCTGCTGTTTCCAAGAAAGGGTGCCCTCCAACACAGGGAAAAAGCTCGTGAAAAAGTAATAAAACAAAAGGGTGGTGGACTGGAAGGCCTTTATCCTCTTTTTGGGGAACTGGGTACATCTCCAATGGAGGTTCGTCATCTATTTCTCTTTCTTTTTATAGTATCCTTACTTTATTTTACATGAGAAGGGTTGGAAAATTTGTAGGTTTTTTAAAATTTTAGTTGTTGTTGTGTGTGAATTCTGGTGTGGGTGAGTTGGGTTGGGGGGGTTGGGAGAGGATTGTGGAGAGATATTCTGTGGGGTTTTGTTTGAACAACTTTAAGGTGTCTAAATAGAACTATTGAAGTTTTTCCTACTTTTGATTCCTTGATTGATTGTTAGTTTGAATGAATATTGGGGTTCTTCATCTGGTAAAGCTGTTGATTTGGGTGGATGAGTTTTAAATGCAATTAACAGTAAGTATATCATGTAGTGACGTTTGGATTCAGCTCATTATGTGTGGGAGTCTTGATAACACAGAAAAGTGCATATAGAAGAAGAACACTTCTTGGATTGGCACTTCTGGCGCTATCCCTTCGGGTGGGGAGAATTATGGCCCTAGAAAGTGCTATACCTTCCGCTTTCTTTTCTTTGTTTGGATGAATTATGTCCCTAGGAAGTGCTACATCTTCTACTTATTTTCTTTGTTTGGATGAATTATGTCCCTAGAAAGTGATTGGACAATTTCCTTAGAAGAGGAAATGGAGAAGTGATCTCCAAATGGACATTGGGTACTTGATGCGGAATATAGAATTATGTTCAACTAATCCAATTTTACAATTAGGGTTCGCAGGAAATTTAACTAGTGACCAAGTTCTTTGTATTAATTAAACAAAAAATGGTGGAAGGAGACCTAGTTGCTGTTATTGCCTTTGAATTTAATTTATACGACTTATCAGGAAGAGCGTGATTCAACTGCAAGCCTTTAAGAAAGGCGCAAATTTTGACTACGAGGACGATGCCTTCAACACGTGCTTGAATTCCTCAGGTTATGGTACAAAACTCGTTGTCAAGGAAAAAGATCGCATGCGTGCACATGAGAATGACATACTTGATCTATATTTGACTTTGATTTTTGAAGGAGTTCGACGTTGGTTCAGTGTGTCTGTCAATTGCTTTGGTTCCGGGAGGTCACTAATTGAAAGATATTGTATTGTTCGAACGGTCCTCAAAGCAAGGCAATGGATCATTCGGCGAAGACGTCGGCGTAAGTTCGATAGAAGAGAAGAGAAGAAAACTCACTCAAGTTATTTGTTTCACACCTGGGTTTAAAAGTGAATTTTATTCTTATTTATTATGTGTTTCTTCTACAATTATTTGACTCTTTTTTATAGCTATACAACTCAACCATGAAATAACACAAAATAATTTAAAGGATAAACAAATTATCCTACAGAAGATGAGTTTTTCGTCCAAACTAACCTCAATATAAACAAATAACAATAAAGTTAGACACATAATCTAATACGAGATAATATTCCTAATAAAAGCTAGTAAGGAGTTAGAAGGATATTTCTTCATAACAAGTAATTTTCAACTCCTCAACACAATATTTTGCGTAGATTTTGCAAGTTGATTAGTCAAAAGCTCAGGCTCGTTTCTATCTTGTGCCGCTTGCGTCTTGGTCAAGTTTGATCCCATCAATTCTCCTCGGCTTAGAAGATTCACCACCTAGTGAATGGTGGTGAAGATACCTTGTTGATACATCCGAGTCTAGCATTTGGAGCTTATCCATAGTCCATCACGAAAGTCAGATTATGGTCATCGAAGCCAACACACTAAGAAGCACGGGTTGCCTCCGTCTGCAGTGGAGACTATCTCATAATCGATAATATCCTCAATCTCAAGTCTTGTACACCTCTAATGTGGTAACAATGATGTAGACGGTATTACTGGTCCAATAGGGTACTAGATTGTCAACATGTGGAGCGTAAACCTGGATAACCTGCAATGTCAGAATCATAAAAGAAAAATATGTAGGCTCATGAAACGATATTAGATCCTCCATATTGAACACAAGGCTTATCCTCATATCCTGTAGAATAACCAGCTCATATGCATTTGAGCCAATCCTTTGTAGAACTCGGTAAGGACATGTCTGTTTGGCATGCAACTTCTTCATAGTTCCACGAGAGAATCTCTTTGGTTTCACTCGTATAAGTACCTCATCAACAATAGAAAATTTTTACAATCTCCTATGACCATTACCTGACAATTTATATAAATTATCACTTACGGTTAATCTCCTACGAATCTCAATATGTAGGTCATGTATATGCTGTGCAAAAACCTGGACAGATGTGTTAGACTGGGATCCTAGTGGTGTGAGTAGAAGATCTATATCCTTCCTAGGTTGGACCCTATTGATAGCCTTAAATGGGCTCAATCATGTAGACCTATTGACTGAACTATTATACACAAACTCTTGCCATTAGTAAGATAACATCCCAAATAGCTAGGTGGTCACCAACCAAACACCTCAACAAATTGCCTAGACCCCTATTGATGACTTCAGTCTGACTATCCGTTTGCGAGTGGTAAGCAGTCGAGAACTAAAGTGCCACATTAAGTTTTTCCAAAGTGTCTTCCAGAAGTAGCTCATGAATCTAATGTTCCTATCAGAAACAATAGTCTTAGACAATTAATGTAACCTCCAAATATCCCTAAAGAATAGGCTTGAACTCAAATAGTGTAGGGCCTGATGATTCGAAAACAAAACAGTCTTCCAGGAGCAGATGTTGATTATAATATTGTATACTTTAATACGACAACATAGAACTCTCGATCATAGTTTGAGTAGTATTATTGAGCCTCATTCAACTTTTTGCTAAAGCGATCGGATAACCCTCTTGTCTCAACATACCACCTATTCCTACGTCGGAAGTTCACAAGCTACTTCGAAGACTTTTAAGAAATCAAGGAGACAAAGGACCAAGGCAAAGGTCAACTTTTGTTTGATTTCTACGAACGCTCTCTTAGTGGCTTTAGTCCATACAAACTCATCTTTCTTAAGGCAATTGGTAATGGGAGCTATAATGGTATTAAATCCCTTGACAAATTTCCTATAAAATATGGTGAATAGATGAAAATTTCTAGACTTATATAGTCATAAGAGCAGGTCAATACCTAATGGCCTTAACCTTGTCATGGTTCATTGAAGCACCCTTACTAGACACGACGAACCCTAAGAACTATAGTTTGCGGTATCGGCCAATACCGATCCGATACGGCCGATACGAATACAATTTGGCATGTCCTGATCCGATATCGATCGACACTGATACTGGCATTGAGCATCTCTTTTTCAGTTAATTAGGCAAAAAAAATTGAATGAAAAAGACCAATCAACAAGGGTGTAAAAACATATTAAGATTGTAAAAGCATGTAAAGAAAAATACTTATCTATCGTACGTAAACCAATCGGCAATGGTGACTAATATTTCATTCCATTTCACTAATAAGAAACAACATATAAAATAATTAAAATTATGCCTAAATGTATAAAATATTTTTTCGAAAATTTTAATAATTTAATTATAATTATATTATTATTGATACCAAAAAATTTGATATTCCGATCCAAAACTGCCGATACTACCGACACTGTCGATCCCGATACTCATAAGAAGGGTCCGATATCGATTTCGATACTAATACTACGAACCTTACTAAGAACTGGACATATGAGATCATAAGGGAACATTTTTTTCAAGTCGACAAATAACTTCTTCTCTTGGAGTACATCTAAGACTTGTGTCAAATGAAAGAGATGTTCCACTTGGGTTTGACTGAACACGAGAATATCGTCAAAGTAGACGACCACGAAGACTCCTAAGAAAGGGTGCAAAATTTGGGTCATAACCTTCATAAACATATTAAGGGCATTGGACAGACCAAAGGGTAAGACCACCCACTCTTATAGTCCGTCCTTAATCTTAAAAACGGTCTAACACTCGTCACCTTCGCGGACGCAAATCTTGTGATAACCACTATATAGATCTATCTTGGAAAATATACTAGCGCCTTCCATCATATCAAAAAGGTCGTCAAGTCAAGGAATGTGGAATCTATACTTGACCTTTATCTTGTTGATAACACGACTATCTATGCACATCCTCCAACTACCATCTTTCTTGGAAATGAATAGTGCATAGACGACACATGGACTCAAGCTTTCATGAATAAAGTCCTTATGTAACAACTCATCCACTTGGTGCCTAAGCTCAATGTACTCTATGGGGTTCATAATGTATTGACATAAGTTGGGTAAGGTGGACCCAAACACTAAGTCTATAGCATGTTGGATGTCTTTCAAAGGCGGAAGTTCACCATTTAGGTCTTCGGACATATATTACTATAATCGGCTAAGACTTGGCGAATCTCAAGAGGTTGTTCTATAGTATCACTAGTAGATACAACACTAGTGCGACAATAGCATATACACGTCCCTCCTCCTTGCTCTCGTAGATAACCTCTATCTTGTTCACCATGTGAATTACTCTCTTGTCCGCCTTAGACATTTCCTATTTGGGTTTGGGCCCAGTTGAAAATTCTTTGGATTTAGATGGATACAAGACGACCTTTTATTTTTGTGATTGAACATATACGTGTTGCTCTTTACAAAATTGGTAACGTTTAGGTTATAAAGCCTAGGTCTCAATAAAATATGTGCAACGTCCATAGGAAGGTTGTCACATCATATGCTATCTTCGTAGGATGAAGAAAAATGTATAGAGACCATGCATCTTTGAGTGGCAGAGTGTGCAATCTTGTTAACCCAAGTGACACTGTAGGTCTGGGGATGTTCCTCGACCTTAAGTCTTATCTTCTCTAAAGGCCGATTTGGTGATATTGCCGATGCAACTCCCTCAATCAATCATAAACTTACAAAACTTGTTAATTTTGCTAAAGGTATGGAAAATATGAGTACGTCGCCAGTCTACCCCGCATGCAGATGTGTCCTAGTGTAATTTGGAGGGTTCGCTACATCTTTGACACAACACAGCCCACGTCTTTGAAGTGTCCATACTCCCTATCCTTTAAGGAGCTAGGGGGGGCATTCTGTAGATGGTAAAATTAGACATGAATGATTAGGCTTATTATCAACAATACTCAATTATATGGAGATAATATTTCTATTAAGATTCCTAGCTCGTTTTTTTGGTCTCCTCTTATCCTACAAGTCATAAGAGGACAACTAAATTAGGCTTTTATTGATAACATCTGTTAGAGAGAACCGATTCTCCCTTTTCCATGCCACCATCAAACTTTACAACGAAATCACAATTTTATGCATTACAGACTACTTAAGGGGTTGTTAGGTTGCCTATAAATGGAAATACCCGATTTTCTATTTGGATTCCAAGCACCTTTTTTTCGTTCTCCTCTTATCCAACAAGTCATAAGAGGACAATTAAATTAGGCTTTTATTGATATCATCTGTTAGAGATTACCAGATCCTCCCTTTTTCATGCACCCCATCAAACTTTACAATGAAATTACAATTATGCATTACAGACTACTTTAGGGGTTATTAGGTTTCTTATAAATGGAAATACCATGCAACAAATGTTGCATGTAGCATTTATTGTTGTAAGTGGTGATTTAAATACTTTTTCTCTCATGGATTCTCTTAAAAAAAGTAAATACATTGGTTGGTTGCTGTAAATATAAATCCATTGTTTGGTTGTGACTCGAATGAAGAGAGAATGAGGTGAAATGGTGTAATAAATGTTGTCGTAAGTGATGTTGCAACCATTTTGGCCGCAACAGATGTTATATGCTTGGTTACAAGTTTTGTTGTTGTAACTACAAATCCAATTGTTTGGTTGTGGCTCGAACAAAGAGAGTGAGGGGAAATGGTGTATGTTGTGTTGCAGCCATTTTGGCTGTAACAATTGCCGTGGTAGTTGGAGGAATTAATGGAACATTTGTTGCACCATTTACATCAAACCAAAGATTGGAATTGATGTAAGTGGTGCAACAAATCTTCCATGTAACTCCATTTACAGCCAACCAAACACCCACTTAAAATCAGTTCTACCTCTGGTCAGGTGCACATGTCCGATATGGATGGTACACCATTGCACCTTGGAACTAGCTGGCATCAGCGGCAGTTTTGTTAAACCCATTCTCTCCTTTTGTCATAAAAGTTTATAGGACTTCCACAGCGCAATACCATACCGAGATAAACTAGAAATGATAGTTTTCCCTTCTGGCTGCAGCAGCAAGCTCATGCTCCAGAGGCCCCAAAGCCAGAGAATGATCTTCATATACCAAAAGCATCTTCCCTAAATCATGACATCTTGGCACGTGGAACCGCCACTGAGTTACCTCTACACCTGCGTAGTGAACGATCCACTCCAGTTGAACTCTTGAAGAAGGAACGACCTAGTGGTGGATCTGACCGCAGTGTTGAGCAATCTCCAATTCACCCCCGTAATCAAGCAAAGGCTTCCTGGGAACGTAGGGCTTCATCAGAAAGCGCTCATGGTGCTGCCCCTGGTACCCCAGGAAGGTTCAAGATGAGAACTGGTGGCCGAGGGGATGAGTCGGTAAACATCTAGTACTTCTTTCTATGTCCATTATATTCGTGTTGATTAGTACTTTTATACCTATGTGTAGAAGATGATATTTGATTCTTAATTCAAAGCCTGATAAAGGCCCAACAGTGCCAAAGTTTGGTGAGTGGGATGAAAAAGATCCATCATCAGCTGATGGATATACGCAACTTTTTAACCAAGTGAGGGAGGAGAAGCAGACTGGTGGAGCAAAAGCTCCCATCATTACCGATGATGCAATGTATCTCAACAGTTACAATCAGGGTGGCAGTAATAAATCATCGGTAAGTGGGTCATCTATCCCTCAATACTGACAAAGGTAGTCTTAATTATTAATTAAATCACTAGTTGATCATATTGATTTGCTTCTTCTTTCAGGAAGTAGTTGATTGTACTGGTTTTATTATGATCTTAATCCTAATTTGTAACCTTGCTTCATTTCTCTGGTTAAATGTGGTTAATATTATTATTATTGTCTGTGTGTAAACGACTTTATTCCCACATAAACAAATAATATAGTAGAGAGGGAAAATTGCAATTCAGATCCTGACAGGAATTCTGCTAGTGATACCCAAATTTGATCAGTGCTCATGGTGTACATGGGTCTGCTTGATGAAGAGCAAATAAGTAGAGCCATGGATAATGAAGATCTTTTATAACATGGTCAAGCTCAAAGAAATCAAAATATTTACATTTGACTTTGTCGGAGATCTTTTACTATTTTTTCCGAAGACAATTGCACTTGGCTATCAGAATTCATTAGCTTTACACAACAAATTGTGGTATAGAAGAAAGGAAGAAAATGTCACCATTAGTGAACAGTGGAATCAATCTGTTACTCGGCCATAGGCCAATCTATGATTAGGCCATAGGCCAAATGGGGTATACATACAAGACGATTGGAGGGAGTCACATCTCCCAGACGGTTTGGGACTAAACTCCCCCATCACTACTACTGTCTAACAGCCCCCCTCAAACTCACTATGGTAGAGCAATGTGAGTTTGACAAAGGATGAATAAAAAGAACAAAAGCAAACAACTACAATCAACATCACGATTAGTGAAAATGTTGGAATATTCAATCTATCATTATGCCATAGGCCCCCACTACTACTATTGTCTAACAGAAATGTCATTTATTGAAAACTTCGAGAGAACTAATTCATCATGATGTTTCCAAACGAGATTAGCCAACTATGCCAAGAGGCACTGCAAGGTGATCACTAGAATGTGATCAATCGGATGTCTTCTAGGATATTTCAGTTGAAGGTCTCATTTCTGTTCTTAAACCTGGGTATGAAATTTCTCTCTTTTTTCATTTGTATTTGTTTCTGTTTGTTTTATTCATGTCATGGACCAAACCCAAGCTTACATGACCTAAGTCAGCTCGTGGAGTTCCTCGTTACTCCTGACTCAGAAGGATACAAATGTCTAAACCCCAAAGCCTATGTCAATATGTTGATGGATGTCAACTTTCTTTATCTGAAATATTTTTTGGCAAATGTCATCCATTCGTTTCAGATAATGAAGTGGTTTGTGATTTGGACATACCATCACCCCCCACTACCGTGTCCTTCACATCACGAATAAAACATCACAGATCATCCATGCCAATTTCGAAAGATGAATTGGGATCACCAAATTCACCATATGAACAACAAACCACCACAATCACCTATGCCATCAATAGACCAACTATCAGACAGAACCTAAACTATAACTGAATAGAAAATGGACCATCTCTAACAATCGACAAGGACTTTTTTATTCGCATATAATTCTCTACTGCCATCTTAAAAATAACGTATTCTTCCATCTCTGAAAAGACTCCACTTCAACAGGATTCAAAGCATTATGTAGGGCATCACCTCTAGTGTAATACTTGTTGTCATGATCCTCCCCTCTTTATTCAGTCTTCTTCTATCTCCTCCACCTTGCACCCAATAACTCTCGAAAGTAAGTTCCAAATAGCAATGAAAACAGAAAGGAAACAACAATGACGTGGCTTGGTGTCCTATGTCAACAGTAACAGATGACAAAGAAACAATCATGAGGATTTCTCCGGATAACATTTTTTTTACATTGTAGAGAAGAATAATAGGATAATTATTATTGAAGAGTGGGTTACATATATATAGGAGAGAATGACCCCTCTCACTATTGTTCTATCCGATGTGGGACTAAAGTCCAATACTACTAATACTACTAATATTCTTAACACCCTCCCTCAAGCTGGAGCATAGATGTCAATCATGTCCAGCTTGTTACACAAAAATTGTACCCAAGGACCCAAAAGAGATTTCGTGAAGATATCGGTTATCTGATCACCGGTCCTCACGTGATGAAACTTTATCATCCCCTTTTTATACTCATCACGAACGAAGTGGACATCAGTTTCAATGTGCTTCGTTCTTTCATGAAATACATGATTGGTAGCAATATGGACAGCAGATTGGTTATCACACCACATATCTGCTGCTTTAGATCCTGCTTCTTCTAGCTCTTGTAGAAGATGCTGCAGATATAACACTTCTGCTGTGCCATGAGCAATGGCTCGATATTCTGCTTCCGAACTTGACCGTGCTATCACACTCTGCTTCTTGCACACTCTACTTCTTGCTCTTCCACGATACCAAGTTTCCGCTAATAAATACCAAGTAGCCAGCTGTAGATCGTCTATCCGTCAAGTTTGCACCCCAGTCAGCGTCGGTAAAGCAATCAACACGAGTATGTCCATGATTCTCTATTCGAATTTTTTTTCTTGTATTCTGAACTAAATAGCGCAAAATTTTGTGGACTGCTTGCCAGTGTGGAACTCGTGGAGAAGCCATAAATCTACTTGTGATGCTTACGGCGAAGGAAATGTCCGGACGAGTCATGACCATCAAGTAGAGTTTTTCAACCACTCGACGATACTGATTCGGATTGGTCATCAAGACCCCCTCGTCTGGGAGTAACTTTGCCCCTGGATCCATGGGACGAGGTTGCTCCCTTGACTTGCATCAGTCCTGCATCATTTAGTATGTCCATCACATACTTCCTTTGAGACATTACAATGTCCCGCTTACCCCGTGTGACTTCAATGTCCAAATAGTAGTTCAGTGATCCCATATCCTTGGTCTGGAATTGTTCTTCCAGAAATTTTTTGAGTCCTCTAATACTATGATTGTCGTCTTCCGTGATTACATTATTGTCAACATAGACACTAAGTAGTATTCTTTCAGCTGATGTCTGTCGGTAGAATACCGAATGATCCTTCTGTGATTGACACATGCCAAATTGAGTAACAACATGTGTAAATCGACCAAACCACGCACGAGGTGATTATTTGAGACCATAGAGTGGCTTCCGCAGATGACACTTTATCCTCCCTTGTAATGAATCCGGGAGGTTGCACCACATACACTTCTTCAATATCCCCGTGGAGAAATACATTCTTGATATCCAGCTGAAGCAATGGTCAGTCATAGCGAACAACTAAGACCAATAGTACACGCACCGATGTCATCCTGGCAACTGGAGAGAATGTCTCAAACTAATCCTCACCATAGGTCTGAGAATAGCCTTTAGCCACCAGACGAGCCTTTAGGCGATCAAGAGCGCCATCTGGTTTCACCTTGATCGTGAACATCCATTTGCAACCTACTGCATGTTTACAGGTAGGTAAATCTACCAAGTCCCAAGTATGGTTCTCCCAAAATACTTTCATTTTCTCTTCCATAGCAGCACGTCAGTTGGGATGTTTGAGATCTTACTCGACAGAATTGGGAATTTGAATCCCATCAATAGTAGCTACCAAGGACAGTGTGGCTCGCAAGCCTTTTGTAGTTTTCAACATACAAAGGATGATCACGACAGGCACGACGAGGTCTAGCTGGTGGAACAGGCGGAGGTGAATCAGTGGAGCTAGAGGAGGATGGTGGTTCCGTGATTACGGGCACTATTGGCGATGTTCGTTCTGGCGATGAAGGTGCTGACTGAACCGGTGTCTGCGGACCGTCGGACCGGGATACTGGCTCGGTAGGGGAGCGCACCCTTACGGGGGGCTGTTGTGTTTGAACGACAAACTACAAGAAATCCTCTTCTGGATAAACTTAGGGCACTAGACCTGTAGTTTGTGGAAGTGGAGGAAACTCGGTTTCAACAAACGTAACATCTCGAGAGAAAAAATACCTCTTTAAGTTAGAGAAAAAACAACGGTACCCTTTCTGGTCTTTAGGATATCCAAGGAAAACACATTGGATTGCCTTAGGATCTAATTTAGAAAGAGTTGGTCGGGTATCCCGAACATAACACAAACAAACAAAAATTTTGAGAGGTAGAGGAAATGACTCGTTCAGGATATAGTCGAGAAAAGGGAGTAGCACCATCGAAAACCGACGATGTCCTGCGATTAATAAGGTAGCATGCTGTAGGAACCGCATCCGATCAAAATCTTCTCAGAGTACGTGCTTGAAACATAAGAGCACGTGTTGTTTCCAAGAGATGTCGATTCTTGCATTCAGTCACACCATTCTGTTGCGGTGTATAAGGACATGAAGTTTGGTGGATGATGCCATGTCGAGACAGATGTGAATTGAACTCATGAGACATATACTCATCAGCCTGTTATCCCCGGCGTACCTTTGATCCGTTGAGCGAGAGCCCTTTTTAGCCGCTCGCTCGGAGCTCGCTACATACGGACTCTCCTCTGTCTCACTCAAGTTAATTGGTTTCGAGAGCATTCCGCTGTTTGCTTGCTCACTAGAAGAGTCAAGCGAGAGCAGCTAGTTTAGAAGGAAGAGGACACTAGGGGCTCTTCAGCGACCGGCCGAAATCCATCAAGTTCTAGAAACCCGTGTCGTCTGCCGGAATGGAAGAAAGCCGTTGAAAAGCAGGGTAAGTGGTCCGCCAGCCAGCCCGGGAGGGATTGTAGGAATTCGAGAAGTGATGAATGGTGATCGCAGAAGAGGTGAGAGATCGCACCATTTCTTCAATCATTCAAGCCGGGTGGAGTTAGATCGATCCAATAACCGCTAGAGACGAGTGCTTACCTAAAGAGTGCTAGTGAAAATGAAAAAAAGCCTACTGCAAGCACCGACCATTGTCACTTCGCAGGCATTTAATCGGAACACCAAATTGTGTTTTGATTTTCGCATAAAATTTGCACCAAATTTCAAATAGTTCGGAGCGATTTTTCATCAGATAGACAAAAGTGACACGTGAGTAATTATCAACAAATGTAACAAAGTATTTGAAACCCATCATCGAGTCAACCGGACATGGCCCCCATATATCAGAATGAACCAACTCGAAAGGAGTAGATACAAATTTATTTTGACGTACCAGATAGAAAATTCGGTGATGCTTACCCAAACTACACAACTTACAATGAAAAGAAATAGGAATATCTAAATATGGCTATAAATTCTGGAGAGCTTAGATAGATGGATGACCTAGCCGACAGTGTAGCTCGAAAGGATCGAGATTTACGCCAGCACAAGCAACAGGGAAAGGTGCGTCAAACAGGTACAAGCCTCTAGCCACATGTTCCCTACCGGCAAGTTTTTTCAGTCTTTAGGTCCTGAAAAACACAACCATCAGGAAAAAATGTTACCGAGCAATGCATGTCGCGAGTAATCTGACTAATGAAAGGTAAACTGAACGGGTTGCCAGGTGTATGTAATACGGAATTGAGTGAGTCCGGAAGAAAGACGAACACTTCCACATCCACGGACTGTTAGTGAACATAGTGAACCGCCATTGAAGACATCCCATGCTTCTTTTTTCAAAGTTATATTGTACCAGTCTTTTACTAGGACATTAGCAAATTGTCTTCCCTGAATGGGAAAGACCTGGGCGGTGGTTATCGCCATGTTCTGGTTATTCACCCTTGGTTGCGGGTTATTCATCATTTGTTGGTTATTCACCATTTGCGGGTTTCTGGCTATTCGGCCCCGTAATTTCTCCACTCGTACTGGCGAGAGTCACGACTCCTTTGTTTTTCTTGGAGTTGACTTCCGTGAATTCGCCTTCACGTTTCATTTCTTCCGTGGCATCGTGAGAGGTATCAGTCTGGCCGTTTGGTCACAAGCTGACGGAAGATTGACGACCTTCATCGTTGCCCGGGAATTGGGATGACCCCGTCTTGGGCTTCCGTCGCTGGAAAGTTGCCGAACTAGAGAGACACCATGTTTACGGCAACTGTCTTGTCATCAAAATCCAAGGTGAGGACCTTGGTGTCGAGCAGACGCTGGATGTACCGCTTCAGGGTGTAGCAGCCCCGCGTCGCATGGTGGACGTAACGATGGTAGTGGCAGTACTTTAGATTATTCATCTCGGCTGCCTCAACAGGGCGTTTGACGTCGGGGAGCCGAAGTTTGTTTCCCTGCATCAGTACGTCAAATATTGTCATAATGTCATCGTCTTCGAAGGAATAGGTTTTCTTCGGTTTTGGAGCTTCCGTCGGCTTCTGCTCGGACTTCTTGGTCAAGTTAGCGACAAGGGCCTGCTTTCCTATGCCGTCACGGCTATTGTTGTCATTGTTGTTGTTATTGTTGTTGTTATAGGGGCATTTTTCCCTATCATCAGCGATGGGAATCTGTATTCCCAAGAGCCGGACGTCCTTCACCTTCTTCTCAGCGCCGACAGCGTTTATGATAAACGCCGTCCAGTCTTTGAATTGATTGTCACCCATCCAGAGGCTGACTATTGGAAGTAGGTTTCTTCGGCACATGTCCCAGTAGGGTTTGCAATGTCCTTCGCTTCCTTGTCGCTAACAATACTAATTCTATCTTCGTCAATTTATACCAATAGGTTATTATCTGTAAGTCCTTGACTTTATGATTAACTTGGACCTCTCGTCCTATAAAATCATTTAATTTTTCTATTTTGTCCAATTGTAAACGAAGGTTTTAAGGAATAAAACATTCTTGTAATAAACTGGCTTCGACTCCGGTATCAAAAAGAGCATAAATAGTAAATTCTTGATATCCTGGAATACATATTGTTAAGGGCACATAAATATGCAATTGTGCTTTCGATTTTAAATCAATTGTGCTAATCATATTGATGTTAGTGATATTTTCTTTGCAAAGAGGATTATCCTTTTCTTCGCTACAAGAAAAGTCATTTTTATTGTTAAGAAAATCTTTCTAGACATTAAAATCAATGGGATGATCAATGGCTTCAAAGGTTTTAAAGCTTATAGTATATCCAACAGATATTCCTCCCTTCTTTGTGACTTTAGATCCAGGTAATAATTCAATTCCTTGCAAATTAATTGATAAAGTACAAGTTTTTTCAATATTTTGATTATCAAGACTAATAGAGAAAGATGAATATTTATACCAAATAACCTATTTACCAGATTGGATTTTGCTCCTCCAATAATACTATTAAGAGGATTATTAATGATTCTTTCATCCATACATGCTAAAAGTATAGGTGTATCAATGTCAGATCGAAATAATCCAGTAATTTTTAATTGAATTAATCCTATGTGAAGATATTTCTTCTTAGGATATTTTTTCCGTATTCTTTCTATTTTATTTTTATCAAGTAATTGTATAGAAGAAAAATCTTTATCACCTTTTAATTCTATATTACCTTGCATCATTTCGAATATATATATGTATATTTGTTTAAAAATCATGATTGAAGAGAGACAAGTAAGTAGATAATCGGAAAGAATTCTGGTTAAAAGGGTTTTTCACCATAATACCTTATCCATGGAATAATATAATACAAAAACGGTATGATGAAATTAGAAATAATGTTCATTCAACTGGATTACTTAAAAGAACTTGTATGGAAGCTATGGAAAGAATATGCGAACAAGCTAAAGCACAAAAATAAATGAATAAAATAATAAAGAATTCTAAGTTAGGATACAATTGTTGTCTCAAATATGATGATGATATTAATACGCAATTTGGTTGTCCTCCAGAATATGGTGAAAGGAAAAAAAAAAGAAATATAAAACCTTTAAGAAAAAGGGTATTAAATCATCAGATTTGGTATCCAATAAGAGAGATTTCTCTTTTACATCAAGGGCTTTGGATTTTGATGTAGAAGAATAGATCACCAAATCATTCAACCTTTATGTTGATTTGTTTAACTTTGCTTCAAGAGTTTGGCTCTTGTGTTTTTCATCTAGAAAAAAGTCTTTCTAACTTGTGAAAGCCAATAGCTGACTGATTTAACATTGGCCGACTAGATGGCTCTGTAACAATTGTTGAAGACATCCTATGCTTCTTTTTTCAAAGTTCTATTGTACCAGTCTTTTACTAGGACATTAGCAAATTGTCTTCCTTGATCGGGAAAGACCTGGCCAGTGGTTATCGTCCTATTCTGGTTATTCACCCTTGGTTGCGAGTTATTCACCCTTTGTTGGTTATTCACCATTTACGGGTTATTCACCCTTGGTTGGTTTTTCACCAAACCAATTGCGGGTTTCTGGCTATTCGCCCCTGCAATTTCTCCACTCGTACTGGTGAGAGTCACGACTCCTTTGTTTTTCTTGGAGTTGACTTCCGTGAATTCGCCTTCACGTTTCATTTCTTCGAGCAGCTTTTTAAAATTGTTTAATTCGTCTTTGTCCATTGTTCATAACCTGGTAAGAGTATCAGCAAGAAAGTTAGTATATCCCGGAATATATTCTACTTCATAATTGAATATTTCAAGATACATAGCAATCATGATCCTTCTTAGGTTCTTCTGGATTATTAATAGTTCGTTTCTTAAGAAACTGAGAGACTGATTTATTGTCAGTCTGAATATAATTTTTTTTTATAAAGAATATAAAATTTTAAACTTTTAATAGCAAGTTTTACAGCTAATAATTCTTTATCGTATGTGGCATACTTAAATTATGTCTTTGAAAATTTTCATGATATATACGTTACAATCTCTTTATTTTTAGCAATAAGTATTGTTTTCCTAGAACAAGGATCTACCTCTAGATTTGAAACTTCTCATAGGATAAGCAAGGATCCTCGGTCACCTTCTGTACTTCCCAGATTTGTGCTGAAGGGAATAGCTTGATATGCTGGCATTCCACCCAAATTGTCTAGATTCTGAATCTAAAAACGGTCTGAAACTTTGTTGAATGTGATGCTACAGTCTTAACACAAATTTGGGAGGAAATGCCTGATGTGGGACTAAAGCCCGATGTGGGACTAAAGCCCAATACTACTAATACTTCTAATATTCTTAACATACATAATCACTCGATTAAAGTAGGCGACCTCAATCTGCCAATAACAACTGAATCATGACGCATGATAGCTTATACTCACACAAGGAGGACATCCAAGTCCAAATTGAAGAAACTCACTTTATTCATGAATTTTCTATTTCCAAAAAAACTTGCATCAAAGAGCTCAGTTTCAATTCTAATCAATTAAAGGATAAGTATAAATCCCATCAAAACTAACTAATTATAATATAAAATAACTAAAGGATAAATATAAATCCCCTCAAAACTAACTAATTATAATATCTAAAATAACTAAAGGATAAAGATAAATCTTATCTAAATCCAAATTTAAATTTAAAAACAATCATATAAAAAGTTAGCTTTTCTGTCCTACATCAAGAGACTTTGTATACAGTCCAACTAGAGTGCTACTCTACTTCTCCCGGATACAAGATACAAATGAAACAAAAACCATTCATGCTTGTCACATCCAGTAGAAAAGATCGTACTTGTCATCCCCAATATTGATACCAAAGTTTGCAGTATCGACCAATACTATACTAATTCGTCTCAACCGTATCATATCGTTTTTGACATGTTCAATCCGATACTCCCCCACAGACACCAAAGTTGTGGTTCTCTTTCCCAATTAATCCACCAAAGGAGAAAAATAGAAGTATTGCGAATTAGTGAGTCTTTAAAATGATTATATCAATGCCAAATATCAAGATGCTAGAGTATGTCGATAAAATTATTTATCAACTAATGTAATTGTTAAAAAAATTCGAGATTTTATACTACGAATTCACAATATTCATACATCTTAATATTATTTAGACAGAGTGAGACTTTGTGTTGTTTTTTCTAGCAAAAGTTTGATGGGTCTAATGTTTTTTGATGGCTTGAACACGGGTTACTTCACACCCACCTAATCTCGATGATAACTGCATTCAATCAACAGTCGCACAATCAATGATATGCTTGATTGATCGTACTACATACAATATTGTGTTCCTCCCGTTCGTATAGAAGACAAAGAGGAAGTAAAGTAGGCCTCCCCTGGTATCTAGTCTTTTGTTCTTTCCTTGGGCTTGCACCACAGTGTGCACTAGATCTATTGTAGATGTTCCTCCAGGAAAGGTCATGTTAGCTCGTGTGGTCGATGTGTTGGGACTTGGAGTGCCTATTGATGAAAGAGGGGCTATAAGCGATCACGAACGAAGACGTATTGAAGTGAAAGCCCCATGGTCAAACTATTATGGTGTACTTTGTCTAAAAGTAAGTAGAATAGACAACAATATTTATTGCGGGCGAATAATTCATCAATGTTGAATATTATTCCATTGAAAGCTAATGGAAGACAACAATACTACATACAATTATGCCTAAATGCATAAACAAATATCTAGTTTTAAAATTACTTTTTAATAGATTTTGACTTTCCGGAATCAAAAACTCCAATGAGAAACCAATGTCATAACTTTCGATACCGTCAATATCAAGAAATATAAGAAAGATGTAGTTTATGGTACCGATTCTGCGAAACTTGGTTGATATAGTAACACCTTCAGTTGTCTTTAACTTGCTTGATCAACCATATTTGATATGTTTGTAATTTTCAGTAGAGGAGATTGTACTATCATCCCCAATGTTGATACAGTAATACCTTTAGTAGACTACTCTTGCTTGATCAACCGACATAACTTTGATTTTAGCTTCTTACGACAAAGTAACCATGATAGAAAAGGACTAGGAGATGGAAAGAACCAGTGATTTCTTTAAGCAAAAGATGTATACACTGTGCTTAAACTGAAAAAAAATGATTAATCAGAAAAACTCTAGGTCCTCCGGATTGTCATTTCTTTTTGGTCTTTGGCTTAATGTGTCATAAAGATGAATGCAAATCCATGTTCAAAATTGTATCATTTTACCTCTTCATTTAGATTCTTTATAGTCTAGTTGAACTTATCCTTAGTTGCACGAACTTAAATTGTATATCCAAAAGTTAGGTTACCTACCTGCCAACTAGCACATAAGGTTTATAGCGATCACTCGTGCTCATATGTACCTTGGCTATCCTTTTTGGCATCAACAAAGGGTTGGGATCAAGTCGACAAACAGTACAAATCTTTGTCAAATCCTTTCTGGAGCTTTCTTATGCTTCATAGTCGACCCAATTCAGATGGAAGAAGACTTGGATGATGACGATGACGACAAAACTCTAGATCATATCATGGCTTCCAAGTAACTCCAAGGAGACTCAAACTGCTATAGGGAAATAGTAGTCCACTGGACCTCCAGTTCTGCAAACAGGAGGCTTGATTATTGTTTCTCAACAACCACAAAAGACCTCTCCTTAAATAATCTCAATAGCCTCTATAAAGCTCTAGCCAAACCTTACTCTTTGTATAAGAAGCAGTCTCTTCATCCATCATAAGCCAAAACCTTAAAACTGAAATAAGATAGCCAAAGATTCTAGTCAAACCCTTGCCTGTAAGGTCAACCAGCCAACAAGTCACACGAAACCAAGAGGAGCCGTCGGCCAATCACCCATAGTCACTTCCATCAACTTGGTTGCTTAGTTTACCAGTTCAAGTGCAAGGCATGAAGGCTATATCAGTGCATTGATGAATAGAAAAGAAGCTACCGAGAAATGAAAATTAATGGAAGAAGCATGGAGTTTAAACAATTTGACTGCTGCTGGAACTTTGTTTATTGCTTTTGGCTTTATTTCTCAAGTTAGATTTTCATGCAATTTTGATCATCTGTCAATCTAAGTGGCGCTTCAATAGTAAATTACTAGACCCTCTCTTTTTAATGACTACCCATTTCTTGGTCATTTGTCACCCCTACCATGCTTCTTTGCATCATCTACAGGGCTGTTGGTGCTTCAACTGGCGCAGAAAATGAGGGAATGAAAACAATTATGAAGCTTTGGCTTGTGAATATCATGCAAAGAAGGCGATTTATGTAACTGATTTATATAGAAGTGCATTCTTTTCTCACGTGTGCTTATTGTAATAAACAGAATGGTTCTGTATGCAAGAAGAATACTGCACTTCTTCTATTTTTGCATCTATATATTACTCTTCTTTAGAACAAGTAAAAATTCTGAAGCCATTATATCAGATTCTTTGCTCTTTCCCTTTGTGCATCTCTATTTTCTTCAAACTTGATTTTCTTGGTTTGTTGTGAGATTTATTGAATGGAAAAAGAGTATTGCCTAATGTAAGTAATAAAATTCAGAGTTGTTTCAGAGGCCAGATCAGCAATTACGTGCGAAAGTATTTTCTTGCTTTGCACAATATTTTGGCACTGTTAAAAGGTTACATGTAGAAAACACCGCTCACCATCACTGATTTTTATTTGTTGTATTTAGATTGAATATCTTGCTTTACTTGCTACCAAGTTTTTTGTTTCCAATTCATATTAAGTTGCAGAATTTTCTATGATTACTATTTTAAATTAGCTTCTGTTGCTTTTTTCAAATCTTGGTTCATTAATTTGTGGGCTCGCAATGATTCACATTCAGACATTTGATCTCGTTGCATATTGGTTTTGTCAAGTTTTTGATAATTGTGTTAAAAGTGCTTCTGATAAGATCGTCAAGAGAAGGAGAGCTGATTCATTTTTGTGACATCCCTACATTAACAGGAATAAGGATAAAGTGCAAATAACTTTTCCTTAGATTTGTGTTTTGTATTTAAAGATCTCTGGTTTTAAAAAAAATTTCGTATTTTCATTTTGGTTCAGTTTGCACCCATTTTGAAATATGTCCTTAACAGACGTTAAAATACGCATGAAAAGACGATTTTACTCCTCTCTCCATTCTCTCTCCCCTCTCCCCAGTGTGTGTGTGTGTGGGAGGGGGGGTGGGGGGGGGGGGGGGGGGGTGAGGAGGAGGGTGTGTCACGCCCCAGTCCCAAAATGCCGAGGGACTGGGCACGTGGCAATGGCCAGCAGCACGCACCGATGGTCAACCCAATTTAATGTATCCATCAGGGCATGCTTAAGCTGTAGTCTAACAATAAATGGAACCAATGATACAGGTCACAGTCTATACTAATCTCATCCACAACAGATATCACAGATCAAATGCCAGAATAATGCAAATAGAGTAACTAACAAATCTCAATAAAGTGTCTCGGGGAACAATCCGAGAGTATGTCTGATACATCAATGCAATAGACAGGAAATAAAGGAACTGAAAATAGAAACAGAAATAACTGACTATGTAAAGCCAATACTCAGGAGAAGTCTTCGGGCACGATCTCGTTCTCAGGTTCTGGTACAGCTCCTGGAGGTGCTCCTGTACGGTATATCTCTGGATGGATCTCTTCGGCTATACCTGGGGACATAATCCGGATCCAGGTCCTCAGGGGACAGCAAGGTACAGATAATACAAGCCAGAATAAATGCAGTCCAGCAAATAATGAAATAAATAGGGTAAGTATGTAACCATCTATGTGAAATGCAAGTGAGAGCATCACGAGTACTCAGGCTGAGCCACTACAAGCTCTGTGTCGGGGAGCCGGTAGCAGTAATATCACTAATAAAGTGCCTAGCTCTGATATAGAGTCTGAGGCCTCACAATAAATATAACACTAATAGAGTGCCTAGCTCTGATATAGAGTCTGAGGCCTCATAATAAATATATATATATATATCAGCCTGTAGCCTGTGTGTCTCTCCCCACCCAATGTAATCACACGTCTCATGTCCATGACACGCAAGATCAATACTAATGCAGCAAGTCATATAATGTCTATGAATATAATGTCTATGTCATAAAACCTGTATCCTATACAGAATCACCATGAATATCTCAGGAAGATTCTGTCTCATGAATAGTGTCAAGTGTCTTGGGTTATGATGTACTTGATAAGACAAGTACGAGAATGTAAAGGGTCACGATATCCATGTCTAGATGACAATACACAACGCCGCGTACGGTGTTGGCACCCGACTATGAATCAGACGCTAAGTAAAGTCACACGATCCTAGGTCAAGCATGAACCACAATATATATATATATATATATATATATATATATATATATATATATATATAAGCCAAGGAAATAAGTAACAAAGACTGCAAGTTTTGGCGAGGTACACTTGCCTGTGGTTCTGGCTCCAACTGTAGCTCTGGTATTTGTGAAATCTCCAAGAACGTCTCCGGATGCTGAAACAAACATTACCATCATATTCATAAAATATCAATCAGCTAGAAACGCCTGTCCTTGAGTCCAATTTGGAGACAAGGGCAAAAATGACAATTTCAGGTCAAAGTGGGGTCCACATGTGGCCCGCTTCGCACCGAAAAATATGTCAAGGTCAAAGGTCTCCAAATTCGTCAAACTTAGTGTCAACAGGTCAGGAACGATGATACGAACCCAATGGAACTTCCAGAATTGGATTCCGATGAGCCGGTCACAAAATCGCCCGTCAAGTGGAGCCTGTGGGGCCCACGATACACGATTTTGTCAACGTTCTCAGAATCGAATCAAACTTGGGTCACAGGACCAGCGTATCTCTACGGGTCCGATGGCGCAAGTTTCGTTTCGATCCGACGTGTGTACACAAAGTTAGGATGCGTTCCAGAACTGACGGATACGGGACGGTGTCCGCGGATACGCGTTGATTCCGGTGTGCACGCACATCCGAATCAACTTCTGCGAAATTCCGCACATCCGTATCGACGGCGCGCACGTATCGGTGAAGACCACACGCGACCAAGTCGTCCCGTTTGGCGGGGCGTACTCAGTTCCGGGGTGAATCAGGGCATTTTTTTCTGTTTTTGGATCGCGGTTCGCGATCGTCACATGACGCGATGCCCCGAGCGGGTTGCACGGGCACCGAGAGGGTTACGCAGGGTTCGCGATGCAACTGACAGAATCGAAAACGGGTAAACGAGCAGGGAGATACTCGTACCTGAACAGGGTTCGAAAAAACTGAACTATTCCATGTCCGACACGACGCGAAGGGCCGTGTCCGCGTCCTGTGTCCTAGGTCAGGGTTAGGGTTTGGCCCTGCGGCGGCCGGAGGCTC
The DNA here is from genome assembly GCA_036927795.1 of Iris macrosiphon. NCBI lineage: Eukaryota > Viridiplantae > Streptophyta > Magnoliopsida > Asparagales > Iridaceae > Iris > Iris macrosiphon. Next base: position 121,953,317 of record JAYESA010000006.1, read on the forward strand.
GCCGGAGAGAGGCTGGGGGCGGTGCTGGCGAGGGCGGCGGCGCGCCGGAGCGGGCGGGGGACGACGGCGCAGGGCTCGGGCGGCCGGAGGCGGGCCGGAGCTGCTGCTGCTGGCTGCTGGGGGGAGAGAAGGAAGGAGGGGCGGCGGCAGCTGCTGGCCGGAGGAGGCATGGGCGGTCGACGGCTGGGCAGCGGGCTGCTGCGGGGGCGGCGCGGTACGGCGGATGAGGGAATAGTCGGCGGGGATTTGGCCGGAGCTGAGGGGAAATGGGGGGTTATATATAGGCGGAGGGGCGAGGTCGGGGAGGCCGAGGGAGGCGGCGCCGAAGGCGGAGACGTGGCCGAGGGGTGCGGGCCACGCGGAGCTGAGCGGGGCGGGCGGAGCGCCGGAGGACGCGGGCGGGGTGCGGGTCGTGGGGGGGAGGGGTGATAGTGGGTCCGGGTTAGCGGACGTGTTCGGGTGCGGGTGGACCCAACCCGTTAGCCAAACGGGCTGGGTTTGGTTGGGCTGGGCCTGGGCTGGGCTTTGGGCTTGGGTTGGGCTATGGGCTTGGGTTGGGCTAGGGTTTAGGTTTAGTTTTTAAATAATAAAATAAATAATAAAAATAGTTTTTAGGTGATATAAAATAGGTCCGGGGTCCAATAAATTCCAGAAAAATTACCCTAAGTCCAGTATTTTATTTTACACCAAAAAATATTATTTTTATAATATTTTAATATACTTTAAAAATATTTAATTTATTTAATGCCAAAAATACCTTATTTTTAATTAGCAAAAATTCTCGAAAAATCCTAGAAAATTCTAAAAAATCCAGTTTTGAAAATCTTGAAAAATCAGGAGGTTTACAATCTACCCCCCTTAAGAGGATTGCGTCCTCGCAATCAAAGAACAACCGGTCAACAAAGATGACACGGTCGCAAGCATTGTTCGAAACACATCACAAGACACTTAGGGAAAATATCATTTTCCTAAGAATGAAAGTTATGCACTTTCCAGAGTAAAGAAAATCTAGTTAAAGCAAGAAAACTACAATTTTTAGAAAACTAGGTTATTATTAACAAGTTTCAAATTACTAGGTTGGGGCTGAGGTCACGAACCAATAGGCACAAGCTACAACAATACTAGAATCGGTAGCTACGAATCACTTACGCGCATTAGCTACTCCAAGAGTCTGCGCGTCCTCCAAAGTCATCGCGAAAGCTTGTCCGTGTGCTTGCAATCGATTCCTCTGTTGCTGCTGAGCCTGCTGGAAGAGTGCTGCTTGTGGTATCAAAGGTGGCCTCGGCTGATACCCTCCTGGACTTGGTGGTACGACTCTTTCAACTCCCGTTTGCGGTGCTCCCATTGCTGGACAGGCTGGCCTCGGCACTGGTAAAGCTTCTTGATGCATCATCAGTATTTCTCCTTGATATGCTGTGCAATTTCTGGCTAAGTGGTGTCTGGATCCGCAAATTAAGCACGTTTCTAGCTTGCGTCTGCATTCTCTTTCAATATGGCCTATCTTGCCACAGTAGTAACAAGTATGAAGGAATGAGACTCCTGGTGCTGCTCTCGGGGGTGGATTTATCTGTTGACGCTTTGCAGACTCCTCTTGTGCTGCTCTGGTTGGTGCGGATGTGGAAGGCCGCTTCAGGTTGGCCTCTCTCCTGACGACGCGCTCCATGCGTCGGGCTGCTGCAAGGACGTCCGAGTAAGAAGTAGGTGCAACGGATCCGATCAGTCTCTGTAGCTCGAAGTTTAGTCCATCGAAGAACTTCTCAGCCTTCTCTTCTTCTGTCGGGATCAGGGTTGGGGCGAAGTGACTTAGACGAATAAATTCTGCGTTGTATTCTTCCACTGTCATACTGTCCTGATTGAGGCAATTGAACTTCTCCCGAAGTTCTGATCGAGCGGTCGCCGGAATGTACATTTCCTGAAAGAGTCTGGAAAACTCTTCCCAAGTGACTCGATCTGGTCCGAGCCGTGTCTCCTCAGATAGCCACCAGTGATGAGCATTATCCGTCAATTGCATTCTGACGGCATTCATCCAACGTTCCCGTGGAAGCTCAGCTGCTTCTAGTTGATGCCGAATGTTGGTGAGCCATTCATGAACTTCTGTGGGCTCTTCCTTGCCTGAAAATGTGTGGAGCTTCAGTTGGCGAAAGTCAGTGATAGAGCCCGTCGATGGCCGTCGAGCTGGTAGGTTGGCCTGCTCCAGTGCAGTTACTATGCTGCTCCTCGAGAAGTCAGCCTCGCGACGCTGAGCCTCGTGTTGGACTTGTTGCTGGGCTTGCATCATCGCGTAGATCATTTGGAATATCTGTTGCCCGTCAATTGGCTGTCCTTGTGGGAATACGGGCATTGGTGGAACGAACTGCGGCGGAGGTGGGATGTCATCACGCCAAAATCTGGAGGTAGGTTGACCTGCCTGATGGCTCTGTTGAGCTGATTGAACTCCACCGACTGGTGTCACTTCATCGTCATAGGTGACACCTGTAGCTTGTGGTGTTTCTGCGGGAGTCTCGTCGCACTCTTGTGAATCCATTGCCCTGCATCCAAAATAAACTATAAGAAGCGTACAGAAGAATCAAGGCAGGATGCAAGTAAATTATTTTTGAAGTCGATATAGAGATCAAGAACGATTCAAGCAAGTGGATGAGATCCTAAAACTTATCATATTCTTATTGCAGGCATGTTCGGTCCCTAAGTTGAAACCGAATAATTTAGTCGTAGACCTGCATGGGCCACCACAAAAACCATGTCACGCCCCAGTCCCAAAATGCCGAGGGACTAGACACGTGGCAATGGCCAGCAGCACGTACCGATGGACAACCCAATTTAATGGATCCATCAGGGCATGCTTAAGCTGTAGTCTAACAATAAATGAAACCAATGATACAGGTCACAGTCTATACTAATCTCATCCACAACAGATATCACAGATCAAATGCCAAAATAATGCAAATAGAGTAACTAACAAATCTCAATAAAGTGTCTTGGGGAACAATCCGAGAGTATGTCTGATACATCAATGCAATAGACAGGAAATAAAGGAACTGAAAATAGAAACAAAAATAACTGAATATGTAAAGCCAATACTCAGGAGAAGTCTTCGGGCACGATCTCGTTCTCAGGTTCTGGTATAGCTCCTGGAGGTGCTCCTGTATGGTATATCTCTGGATGGATCTCTTCGGCTATACCTGGGGACATAATCCGGATCCAGGTCCTCAGGGGACAGCAAGGTACAGATAATACAAGCCAGAATAAATGCTGTGCAGCAGATAATAAAATAAATAGGGTAAGTATGTAACCATCTATGTGAAATGCAAGTGAGAGCATCACGAGTACTCAGGCTGAGCCACTACAAGCTCTGTGTCGGGGAGCCGGGGTAGCAGTAATATCACTAATAAAGTGCCTAGCTCTGATATAGAGTCTGAGGCCTCACAATAAATATAACACTAATAGAGTGCCTAGCTCTGATATAGAGTCTGAGGCCTCACAATAAATATATATATATATATATATATATATATATATATTAGCCTGTAGCATGTGTGTCTCTCCCCACCCAATGTAATCACACGTCTCATGTCCATGACACGCAAGATTAATACTAATGCAGCAAGTCATATAATGTCTATGAATATAATGTCTATGTCATAAAACCTGTATCCTATACAGAATGACCATGAATATCTCAAGAAGATTCTGTCTCATGAATAGTGTCAAGTGTCATGGGTTATGATGTACTTGATAAGACAAGTATGAGAATGTAAAGGGTCACGATATCCATGTCTAGATGACAATACACAACGTCGCGTACGGTGTTGGCACCCGACTATGAATCGGACGCTAAGTAAAGTCACACGGTCCTAGGTCAAGCATGAACCACAATATATATATATATATATATATATATACATAAGCCAAGGAAATAAGTAACAAAGACTGCAAGTTTTGGCGAGGTACACTTGCCTGTGGTTCTGGCTCCAACTGTAGCTCTGGTATTTGTGAGATCTCCAGGAATGTCTCCGGATGCAGAAATAAACATTACCATCAGATTCAAAAAATATCAATCAGCTAAAAACGTCTGTCCTTGAGTCCAATTTGGAGACAAGGGCAAAAATGACAATTTTAGGTCAAAGCGGGGTCCACATGTGGCCCGCTTCGCACCGAAAAATGTGTCAGGATCAAAGGTCTCCAAATTTGCCAAACTTAGTGTCAATAGGTCAGGAACGATGATACGAACCCAATGGAACTTCCAGAATTGGATTCCGATGAGCCGGTCACAAAATCGCCCGTCAAGTGGAGCCTGTGGGGCCCACGATACACGATTTTGTCAACGTTCTCGGAATCGAACCAAACTTGGCTCACAGGACCAGCGTATCGCTACGGATCCGATGGCGCAAGCTTCGTTTCGATCCGACGTGTGTACACAAAGTTAGGATGCATTCCAGAACTGACGGATACGGGACGGTGTCCGCGGATACACGTGTATTCCGGTGTGCACGCACATCCGAATCAACTTCTGCGAAATCTCACACATCCGTATCGACGACGCGCATGTATCGGTGAAGACCGCACGCGACCAAGCCGTCCCGTTTGGCGGGGCGTACTCAGTTCCGGGGTAAATCAGGGTGTTGTTTTTCCTGTTTTTGGATCGCGGTTCGCGATGCACGGGCACCGACAGAGTTACGCAGGGTTCGCGATGCAACTGACGGAATCAAAAATGGGGTAAACGAGCAGGGAGATACGCGTACCTGAATAGGGTTCGAAAAAACCAAACTATTCCGTGTCCGACACGACGCGAAGGGTCGTGTCCGCGTCCTGTGTCCTAGGTCAGGGTTAGGGTTTGGCCCTGCGGCGGCCGGAGGCTCGCCGGAGAGAGGCTGGGGGCGGTGCTGGCTAGGGCGGCGGCGCGCCGGAGCGGGCGGGGGACGGCGGCGCAGGGCTCGGGCGGTTGGAGGCGGGCCGGAGCTGCTGCTGCTGACTGCTGGGGGGAGAGGAGGAAGGAGGGGCGGCGGCAGCTGCTGGCCGGAGGAGGTGGGGGCGGTCGACGGCTGGGCAGCGGGCTGCTGCGGGGGCGGCGCGGTGCGACGGATGAGGGAAGAGTCGACGGGGATTTGGCCGGAGCTGAGGGGAAATGGGAGGTTATATATAGGCGGAGGGGCGAGGTCGGGGAGGCCGAGGGAGGCGACGCCGAAGGCGGAGACGTGGCCGAGGGGTGCGGGCCGCGCGGAGCTGAGCGGGGCGGGCGGAGCGCCGGAGGACGCGGGCGAGGTGCGGGTCGTGGGGGAGAGGGGTGATAGCGGGTCCGGGTTAGCGGGCGGGTTCGGGTGCGGGTGGACCCGACCCGTTAGCCAAACGGGCTGGTTTGGTTGGGCTAGGCCTGGGCTGGGCTGGGCTTGGGTTGGGCTATGGGCTTGGGTTGGGCTAGGGTTTAGGTTTAGTTTTTAAATAATAAAATAAATAATAAAAATAGTTTTTAGGTGATATAAAATAGGTCCGGGGCCCAATAAATTCTAAAAAATTACCCTAAGTCCAGTATTTTATTTTACACCAAAAAATATTATTTTTATAATATTTTAATATACTTTAAAAACATTTATTTTATTTAATGCCAAAAATACCTTATTTTTAATTAGCAAAAATTTTCGAGAAATCCCAGAAAATTTCGAAAAATCCAGTTTTGAAAATCTTGAAAAATCAGGGGGTTTACAGGGTGGCCGCACGGAGAGGAGGAGGGGGGACTGCCACCACCGCGGCGGGTGGGAGGTGAGGGAGGGGAGGCGGTGAGTGGGGAAGAGGGGGGAGGGAGGGAGGGAGTATTTTGGGTATTTTTATTATTATTTTATTTTTTAAACAACCTCTAACGGTCAAATCTGACGGTTTGTAAATGGTATGTGATATTTTGATCGAGTCATATATTGCGGAAGGATTTAATTACTATATTTGTCTATCGAGTCTTATTTTGCTAACGAGGTAAATTGAAGAAGAAAATTTTTGTACTTTACCCCTGTTTTGTTTGACAAAGTTGAACGAAGTAGAAAAATCTAGAAATCGTCATTTTGTTTACACATTGCGTTAAAGTGGAGCAAAGTAATAAATTTTAAAAGTGGAGGTTAGAAGTGAAAAATTTTAAAATTTTGTATTTGGTTGGTTGTTGAAATTAGTGAAAAAGTATAACTTTTTACGGATTTTTTCATTTAAAGTAATATAAAATTAAATATTTATAAAAAATGGGAAAAGTTTTGGGTTTTTGCGGAGGGGGGGACCACTCGCCAACTCAGTTGGCGAGGTGCTGAGTTGGCGAGCATCTCGCCAACTGAGTTGGCGGGGCGCTCTCCACGAGGGGCCGCTCGCCAACTCAGTTGGCGGGCCATGCACCGTTGGCAAATTAGCCGTTGGCCAACGGCTATATTCACTTCCTATAAACCCCCCCCCCCCAAACACTCCTCACACCACATTCTCCTCCTACCCCAAACACTCCTCACACACACCACATTCTCCTCCTATTTTCACAACTTCCTCCTTTTGATATTTACTGGCGATGGCTACCTACAATGACGGTCGTATTCCTGGCGGACCGACTACCGCGCTTATTATTAAGCAACGTGAAGACCACATTTCTAGTCAGATATTTACTGGCGAGGTAATTTTAGAAATTATAAGTTGCCAACTTTATTAATGTATATATTTTTTATAATGCCTATGTTTACTTTATTAATGCATATATTTTTTATAGTTATACGACCATGATCATGCTTTACGAACCCGGATCCACGTACATTGGCGGACCGAAAGAAATTATCGTACGTGGGAGCTAAATTCGGTTCAAAAAGCTTTGGTGGAATCCTTTAGTTTCCACTATATAGATCGTGTTAGATATTTAATTCACGATCTTCATTTAGTTGTAAGCCTTGCGGAGCGTTGGTGGCCAGAACGCAACACTTTCCAACTCCCATTCGGCGAGATGACGATCACCCTTTTTGATGTGGTGAATATACTAGGGTTACCTATTAAAGGTAACGCTATATATTTTGATCCGCACTTAAAGGGATCTGATCTGATCCGGAGTTATCTCGGTGTTAGCCCTCCTTCTGGTCTAAAAGATGGCAATTATGTAAAATTTTCATGGCTCCGTGGCAACTTTATAGACCTACATCAAACTATTGATGGGGTGGTTGATGTAGATAAAAATCGGGTATGTATTTTTATTAGTAAATTTATTTATTACTTAATTTAGTGGTGCAATTCTATATAACACTTAATAAATCCAGGTCATTCGTTGCACTAGAGCGTATCTACTCTGTTTATGTGGTACAATTCTATTTCCCGATGCATCGGGAAATATGGTAAATGTGCAGCTTTTACCATTCTTGGATGATCTGACCAAACCTACTGAGCATGCGTGGGGAGCTGCTACTCTTGCATTTTTGTACGCCAATCTGACAGAATTTGTCAGATCCAATTGCAAGAGTATTTGTGGATGTATTTCACTGATACAGGTATGAATGAAAGACCTTAAAAAGTTAGAGTAATTTTATACGCAAATTATGTTTGTACTAATGTCATATTTTTGTTTTATAGTTCTGGTCCTACGAGCACTTTTATATTGGTAGGCCTGTTACCAGCATTCTCAGTGATGTTGGAGTATTTCCAGTTGCTATGCGCTGGCCTACAGACGTAGTGGATTATCAACACTACCAATACAGGACTGTATCACTATATCGTAGCCAATTTGATACACTGCGGTATAATGAGATAATTTTTAAATATGCAATAAATATCTTTAAATTATTTAAGTTTTGATCGTAGATAAACATCACATCTAATCTCTTAAAATATCTTCAAATAGGTAACCTGGTTACCGTACTCATGTGAACCTGATGCTCCAGAAATCAAGATGACATCCTATGCATTTAGTTTACACAGATGTCATATTATATATGATCGGTTCACCATGTACCATCCGGCAGACCGTGTTCTTCGGCAATTCGGAATGGCCCCAATAATTCTCGATGATCCACCGACAGTCGGTTATCAGACATCAAATGCATTACAACGAATCATTGGTCTCATTGCTGACTGGAATAATCGGTTCGAGAATTATAGTGTGAGGGACATGTCTCCTAGACTAAATTCTGCTGAGGAATGTAAGTTATAAGTTACTCATTATTCGTATTGATTTAGTGTAAATAGTTTGCTAAAATTTTGTTTACATTTTGCAGACATAGGTAGCCTGGACTACAAACAATGGTGGGGATGCCCTCTTATGAGCAACCGAGTATACCACTATGAGGAGCCCAGGTTCAAGACTAGATCCCTAGACGATTCTACTATGCGTGCTTTTATTGATGGAATGAATAATTTGGTATGACTTCATTATACTTTAACTTCATTATACTTTAAAAAATACATATACATAGATATGATAAATATATTAATTTACATGTTTCAAATTTTAGAGTGGGATATACCGGCAACATTTACAACAACCTCATATGGAGGAACATGTGACTCGTCGTCTTATGGAGGAGCTTGTTACTCGTGTTGAGCATCTGGGTATTGGACCGGAACCGGAAATGCCTCCGGTACAATCCCGTCTTCCACCGAACTATCCGACCGGCTTAGTACGACAGAGACACTCTCGTCGTCGTCGGCGGGATACTGCTGGAGCGGGCCCGAGTGACCAGTATGCAGGAGCGGGCCCGAGTTACCAGTATGCTGGAGCGGGCCCGAGTTACCGGTATGCTGGAGCGGACCCGACTTACGAGACTCCTGGAGCGGGACCGAGTTACGAGACTGCTGGAGATGAAAGCTACCAGATATTCACACAATTTTTTTTGACTCCATCAGCACCGCTGCCTACCCAAACTCAACAAGACGAGGACGAGGATTAGTAGATAATTTTTAACATTGTATGATTGCAATTTTTGTATGATTTGTAATAATTTTTTATTACAATATTTGGGTATTGAACAATTATATTTTACTCTCTCGGTTGACTAGTATATCTTCTTCGGTTGTGTCCCATAGCACCACAATTACTGCAACGTAGATCTCTTATCGATGATTTTCGGGGTTTGATGCGGTTCTTCTTTGGTCTTTCGGCTTTGTGTCTTACATCTGGCACCCCAATTTGTCCTCTTACCAAAGGACCTTGGATCTCGTAGGGAACTGGAATTGGCTCCATTTTTGGCGCGTATACACTTCTCAAGGTATCCGTCAAAAATACTGCAGGATAAAAACTATCAATACTAATATTACAATATCTACAAACAAAACATGCATGTATACATGGTATATAAGTATGGTACCATCTTAAACATGTACAAGATCTGTCAGTTATATGAACAATATAGGTTCTACTTGTTGCCCGGTCCATTATTTCAAACTTATAACTATCAATAGCTAATATTTTTAGGTGATTCTTCTCTTTAATAATAGAAGCCATATTTTTTAACATCTTCGGACAATAATCTGTGTCTATATTTTCAGCATTCTTTCTACGATTGTCATGAAGTGTAATAATCTTGGCTCTAATACCATCGAAAAGTATTGTTATTGGCTTATCTCGTAATTTCTTAATCCAGCTATTGAAACATTCAGCAAGATTAGAAGTGTTAATATCTAATCTAGGACAAGTAGCATACGCTGTTATCCAATGTTCAAATCGACGACTTTCATCATTTACACCAATAAGCCAATCGTACAACATTATGTTCACGGCTTTAATTATATCAAACACACTCTCTGCATCCGTTTTATTATATGATCTAGAAAGCGAGTCTAACAAGCGTTGAAATTGTAGCACCCCGCTCTGCGACGATGCTATGTACAAGTGATTCGCCTTTCTTGCTCGAACGGAACTCTTCTCGGAGAATTCCCGACCGATTGATAAAGGTGAGTGGGCAGAACTGCATTCTCTGATTCATGTACGACTTAATAATGAATCTGAGTTTTTGAATGCTTGTTTGCTTAAGAAGAATGTTTTCATAAGAGATTGATAGAACCGACTCAGTATGCTAATAAGAGAACTCATATAGCTTGTCATCGAAACGAATCTGCTGCCTAACTAAGAGAATATGAATGCTTGTCAGAATAAGATAGAACCATTGCTATGCTAAAGAGAATAAGAAATATTGCATGCTTAGAAATACCGACACAGCTATTGAACGAACCTTTGCTATGTTAAGAAAGATAAGTAAATGAATAATTCGAATATGTCCCTTTGAATATGCTAAGAATGAGATAGTTTTTGCATACTAAGATATGAATCAATCGTGCTTGCCTTTATATGTTTCGTTTGTCTGTCTGCTATATCGATCTGCTAAGTGAAAATGTGTGAGTGCTGTGACTAATAGTACGCCCTGAGGATACGGCTCGCAAGGGTCTAGTGGGGTGTGCTATTAGTAATATGATAAGATGTGCTTCATTTCGATAAGATGTGCTTCGTTTTGATAAGATGTGTTTCGCTAAGACCGCATATGTTTAGCTTGATCATTGTTTTGCTTGAACTATGTGTTTTTGTCATTGCATTGGTCTCGGACAACTTGTGCACAAGGTCTTGTCTCTCGAACGGTTCCTGGGGCACTGGGAACCGCTCGGTCCGGAAGAGATTTTTGGATCGCCCTGAGATATACGGCTCGTAAGGGGGTCTAGTGGGGCGATATGTCTATTAGTGTTGTGCAGAACCCATGATGTCACAGCTGCTTGCACTTGGGTGTGTTGGTGAAGAGCTGAACCTTGAGTCACAGCTGCCAACACCCGCGCGTGCTAGTGAAGAGCTGAACCTTGGGCAACTGCTGCTAATCATGGGGCGACCCATGGACCGTCATATAGATAGGGCGCATGCTAGGTTTACCTTCTTGCATACCTATCATTTGTGACACCAAGTGTTTTGATACATAAGTTATGAATTTGCAAATGTGGCTAACTTGTGTGTCTGCTGCAGGGATAACCGTTCGGCTATGGGGTAAGAAATATAAGTTTATGCTTAAGTCTGCTCGTTCATTTTGTCTGCATCATAGAGATTATATGTTAGTGCTTCATGCATTGCATCGGTCAGACAATGACTATTAGTGCAGAGCTGAACCTCGGTCACAGCTGCTAATAGAATCAGAATGTGAGTCATTGGATAGCTGGATTACCGCTGCCAATCCTGAGTTTCTCGGGGACCGAAATCATATAGATGTGTCTGCTTATGTGCTAATAAATACATGATATGTTTGCCTCGATTCGATATGTTCAGTCTGCTAGATAAGCTTTGCCCCAAGAGTTAGTTTTGTGTTGCACAATATATGCTGCGCACTACACGATACCGCACTGTCCCAATTCGTATGCTTATAGTTTGAATGTGCAAAACTGTTTCAAAGTTATATTTTCAAAAAGATGTAATCTGACTAATAGTTCTGAACTGCATGAAATAAACTTAGGTAAAAGTAGCAAGATCACTAGTAATGCAATATTTTGCCACATGATTACTTAGTATGGGTTTCAGGGGGTGTAGCTTCTGTTCAGTTGTTTTATCTCACCAGTACTTGCATAAAGTGCTGACCCACCAACAGTTTGCTTGTTCTCAGGTGCTCGTTCGTCCGAGGAAGCGATAGTCGTGCCTCATCCCTGCAACCGAAAATCTGGAGTCGATGCCTGGAGCCGCATCGAGTTGTGCCTATTTTGAGTTGCTTTTGTATAGAGGGACATAATGTATGGAACGGTGTTATTGTAATCGAGAGAAGAGTGCTTGAGCGATCTGTAACCTCGGCCATGCGCCGCTTGTAACAATTTTGATTATCAATAAAAGAGCCTGTTTTCTTATGCCATTGTGTTCTTTACTTTTCTGCAATGTTATGTGCCGCTACTTCAGATATCGAATAGCTTACTTGCCCTTGTATCAAAGCTTTGGCCTTGTGCAAGCGCACTTTAGCCTTGCACGGCATCACGCCCGTGCGAGGACGATCGGTTCCGTAGGGACCAAAGCGAGGACGAACGGCCCTGCGGGACCGGGGCGTGACATAATGGTATCAGAGCGACTCGATTCTTTGCCCATTCCGTTGCCTCCGACTCTGAGTTGTGTTGTGCTGCAATGAACGTTCCATACAATAAGTCCATAGATATTCTCAAAGATGTGCACAAAAGTTTTCTGGATTTGTTTTCATTGCTTAAGATGTGATTTGTGATTTCTGGATTTGCTGAGTTTTGATTAAGGAAGGTGAGGGATGAGGACTATCGCTGCTCTGTGTTTTCGTGAGTTCTCCTTTAGTTTCGAGGACGAAACTCTTTATTGGTGGGTAAGTATGTAGCGCCCCGCTCTGCGATGACGCTATGTACAAGTGATTCGCCTTGCTTGCTCGAACGGAACTCTTCTCAGAGAATTCCCGACCGATTGATAAAGGTGAGTGGACAGAACTGCATTCTCTGATTCTTGTACGACTTAATAATGAATCTGAGTTTTTGAATACTTGTTTGCTTAAGAAGAATGTTTTCATAAGAGATTGATAGAACCGACTCAGTATGCTAATAAGAGAACTCACATAGCTTGTCATCGAAACGAATCTGCTGCCTAACTAAGAGAATATGAATGCTTGTCAGAATAAGATAGAACCATTGCTATGCTAAAGAGAATAAGAAATATTGCATGCTTAGAAACACCGACACAGCTATTGAACGAACCTTTGCTATGTTAAGAAAGATAAGTAAATGAATAATTCGAATATGTCCCTTTGAATATGCTAAGAATGAGATAGTTTTTGCATACTAAGATATGAATCAATCGTGCTTGCCTTTATATGTTTCGTTTGTCTGTCTGCTATATCGATCTGCTAAGTAAAAATATGTGAGTGCTGTGACTAATAGTACGCCCTGAGGATACGGCTCGCAAGGGTCTAGTGGGGTGTGCTATTAGTAATGTGATAAGATGTGCTTCGTTTCGATAAGATGTGCTTCGTTTCGATAAGATGTGTTTCGCTAAGACCGCATATGTTTAGCTTGATCATTGTTTTGCTTGAACTATGTGTTTTTGTCATTGCATTGGTCTCGGACAACTTGTGCACAAGGTCTTGTCTCTCGAAGGTTCCTGGGGCACTGGGAACCGCTCGGTCCGGAAGAGATTTTTGGATCGCCCTGAGGTATACGGCTCGTAAGGGGGTCTAGTGGGGCGATATGTCTATTAGTGTTGTGCAGAACCCATGATGTCACAGCTGCTTGCACTTGGGTGTGTTGGTGAAGAGCTGAACCTTGAGTCACAGCTGCCGACACCCGCGCGTGCTAGTGAAGAGCTGAACCTTGGGCAACTGCTGCTAATCATGGGGCAACCCATGGACCGTCATATAGATAGGGCGCATGCTAGGTTTACCTTCTTGCATACCTATCATTTGTGACACCAAGTGTTTTGATACATAAGTTATGAATATGCAAATGTGGCTAACTTGTGTGTCTGCTGCAGGGATAACCGTTCGGCTATGGGGTAAGAAATATAAGTTTATGCTTAAGTCTGCTCGTTCATTTTGTCTGCATCATAGAGATTATATGTTAGTGCTTCATGCATTGCATCGGTCAGACAATGACTATTAGTGCAGAGCTGAACCTCGGTCACAGCTGCTAATAGAATCAGAATGTGAGTCATTGGATAGCTGTATTACCGCTGCCAATCCTGAGTTTCTCGGGGACCGAAATCATATAGATGTGTTTGCTTATGTGCTAATAAATACATGATATGTTTGCCTCGATTCGATATGTTCAGTCTGCTAGATAAGCTTTGCCCCAAGAGTTAGTTTTGTGTTGCACAATATATGCTGCGCACTACACGATACCGCACTGTCCCAATTCGTATGCTTATAGTTTGAATGTGCAAAACTGTTTCAAAGTTATGTTTTCAAAAAGATGTAATCTGACTAATAGTTCTGAACTGCATGAAATGAACTTAGGTAAAAGTAACAAGATCACTAGTAATGCAATGTTTTGCCACATGATTACTTAGTATGGATTTCAGGGGGTGTAGCTTCTGTTCAGTTATTTTATCTCACCAGTACTTGCATAAAGTGCTGACCCACCAACACTTTGCTTGTTCTCAGGTGCTCGTTCGTCCGAGGAAGCGATAGCCGTGCCTCATCCCAAGGAACCAGAAATCTGGAGTCGATGCCTGGAGCCGCATCGAGTTGTGCCTATTTTGAGTTGCTTTTGTATAGAGGGACATAATGTATGGAACGGTGTTATTGTAATCGAGAGAATAGTGCTTGAGCGATCTGTAACCTCGGCCATGCGCCGCTTGTAACAATTTTGATTATCAATAAAAGAGCCTGTTTTCTTATGCCATTGTGTTCTTTACTTTTCTGCAATGTTATGTGCCGCTGCTTCAGATATCGAATAGCTTACTTGCCCTTGTATCAAAGCTTTGGCCTTGTGCAAGCGCACTTTAGCCTTGCACGGCATCACGCCCGTGCGAGGACGATCGGTTCCGTAGGGACCAAAGCGAGGACGAACGGCCCTGCGGGACCGGGGCGTGACATAATGGTATCAGAGCGACTCGATTCTTTGCCCATTCCGTTGCCTCCGACTCTGAGTTGTATTGTGCTGCAATGAACGTTCCATACAATAAGTCCATAGATATTCTCAAAGATGTGCACAAAAGTTTTCTGGATTTATTTTCATTGCTTAAGATGTGATTTGTGATTTCTGGATTTGCTGAGTTTTGATTAAGGAAGGTGAGGGATGAGGACTATCGCTGCTCTGTGTTTTCGTGAGTTCTCCTTGAGTTTCGAGGACGAAACTCTTTATTGGTGGGTAAGTATGTAGCGCCCCGCTCTGCGATGACGTTATGTATAAGTGATTCGCCTTGCTTGCTCGAACGGAACTCTTCTCGGAGAATTCCCGACCGATTGATAAAGGTGAGTGGGCAGAACTGCATTCTCTGATTCTTGTACGACTTAATAATGAATCTGAGTTTTTGAATGCTTGTTTGCTTAAGAAGAATGTTTTCATAAGAGATTGATAGAACCGACTCAGTATGCTAATAAGAGAACTCACATAGCTTGTCATCGAAATGAATCTGCTGCCTAACTAAGAGAATATGAATGCTTGTCAGAATAAGATAGAACCATTGCTATGCTAAAGAGAATAAGAAATATTGCATGCTTAGAAACACCGACACAGCTATTGAACGAACCTTTGCTATGTTAAGAAAGATAAGTAAATGAATAATTCGAATATGTCCCTTTGAATATGCTAAGAATGAGATAGTTTTTGCATACTAAGATATGAATCAATCGTGCTTGCCTTTATATGTTTCGTTTGTCTGTCTGCTATATCGATCTGCTAAGTGAAAATGTGTGAGTGCTGTGACTAATAGTACGCCCTGAGGATACGGCTCGCAAGGGTCTAGTGGGGTGTGCTATTAGTAATGTGATAAGATGTGCTTCGTTTCGATAAGATGTGCTTCGTTTCGATAAGATGTGTTTCGCTAAGACCGCATATGTTTAGCTTGATCATTGTTTTGCTTGAACTATGTGTTTTTGTCATTGCATTGGTCTCGGACAACTTGTGCACAAGGTCTTGTCTCTCGAACGGTTCCTGGGGCACTGGGAACCGCTCGGTCCGGAAGAGATTTTTGGATCGCCCTGAGGTATACGGCTCGTAAGGGGGTCTAGTGGGGCGATATGTCTATTAGTGTTGTGCAGAACCCATGATGTCACAGCTGCTTGCACTTGGGTGTGTTGGTGAAGAGCTGAACCTTGAGTCACAGCTGCCGACACCCGCGCGTGCTAGTGAAGAGCTGAACCTTGGGCAACTGCTGCTAATCATGGGGCGACCCATGGACCGTCATATAGATAGGGCGCATGCTAGGTTTACCTTCTTGCATACCTATTATTTGTGACACCAAGTGTTTTGATACATAAGTTATGAATATGCAAATGTGGCTAACTTGTGTGTCTGCTGCAGGGATAACCGTTCGGCTATGGGGTAAGAAATATAAGTTTATGCTTAAGTCTGCTCGTTCATTTTGTCTGCATCATAGAGATTATATGTTAGTGCTTCATGCATTGCATCGGTCAGACAATGACTATTAGTGCAGAGCTGAACCTCGGTCACAGCTGCTAATAGAATCAGAATGTGAGTCATTGGATAGCTGGATTACTGCTGCCAATCCTGAGTTTCTCGGGGACCGAAATCATATAGATGTGTCTGCTTATGTGCTAATAAATACATGATATGTTTGCCTCGATTCGATATGTTCAGTCTGCTAGATAAGCTTTGCCCCAAGAGTTAGTTTTGTGTTGCACAATATATGCTGCGCACTACACGATACCGCACTGTCCCAATTCGTATGCTTATAGTTTGAATGTGCAAAAATGTTTCAAAGTTATGTTTTCAAAAAGATGTAATCTGACTAATAGTTCTGAACTGCATGAAATAAACTTAGGTAAAAGTAGCAAGATCACTAGTAATGCAATGTTTTGCCACATGATTACTTAGTATGGGTTTCAGGGGGTGTAGCTTCTGTTCAGTTGTTTTATCTCACCAGTACTTGCATAAAGTGCTGACCCACCAACAGTTTGCTTGTTCTCAGGTGCTCGTTCGTCCGAGGAAGCGATAGCCGTGCCTCATCCCAAGGAACCGGAAATCTGGAGTCGATGCCTGGAGCCGCATCGAGTTGTGCCTATTTTGAGTTGCTTTTGTATAGAGGGACATAATGTATGGAACGGTGTTATTGTAATCGAGAGAAGAGTGCTTGAGCGATCTGTAACCTCGGCCATGCGCCGCTTGTAACAATTTTGATTATCAATAAAAGAGCCTGTTTTCTTATGCCATTGTGTTCTTTACTTTTCTGCAATATTATGTGCCGCTGCTTCAGATATCGAATAGCTTACTTGCCCTTGTATCAAAGCTTTGGCCTTGTGCAAGCGCACTTTAGCCTTGCACGGCATCACGCCCGTGCGAGGACGATCGGTTCCGTAGGGACCAAAGCGAGGACGAACGGCCCTGCGGGACCGGGGCGTGACATAATGGTATCAGAGCGACTCGATTCTTAGCCCATTCCGTTGCCTCCGACTCTGAGTTGTGTTGTGCTGCAATGAACGTTCCATACAATAAGTCCATAGATATTCTCAAAGATGTGCACAAAAGTTTTCTGGATTTGTTTTCATTGCTTAAGATGTGATTTGTGATTTCTGGATTTGCTGAGTTTTGATTAAGGAAGGTGAGGGATGAGGACTATCGCTGCTCTGTGTTTTCGTGAGTTCTCCTTGAGTTTCGAGGACGAAACTCTTTATTGGTGGGTAAGTATGTAGCGCCCCGCTCTGCGACGACGCTATGTACAAGTGATTCGCCTTGCTTGCTCGAACGGAACTCTTCTCGGAGAATTCCCGACCGATTGATAAAGGTGAGTGGGCAGAACTGCATTCTCTGATTCTTGTACGACTTAATAATGAATCTGAGTTTTTGAATGCTTGTTTGCTTAAGAAGAATATTTTTATAAGAGATTGATAGAACCGACTCAGTATGCTAATAAGAGAACTCACATAGCTTGTCATCGAAACGAATCTGCTGCCTAACTAAGAGAATATGAATGCTTGTCAGAATAAGATAGAACCATTGCTATGCTAAAGAGAATAAGAAATATTGCATGCTTAGAAACACCGACACAGCTATTGAACGAACCTTTGCTATGTTAAGAAAGATAAGTAAATGAATAATTCGAATATGTCCCTTTGAATATGCTAAGAATGAGATAGTTTTTGCATACTAAGATATGAATCAATCGTGCTTGCCTTTATATGTTTCGTTTGTCTGTCTGCTATATCGATCTGCTAAGTGAAAATGTGTGAGTGCTGTGACTAATAGTACGCCCTGAGGATACGGCTCGCAAGGGTCTAGTGGGGTGTGCTATTAGTAATATGATAAGATGTGCTTCATTTCGATAAGATGTGCTTCGTTTCGATAAGATGTGTTTCGCTAAGACCGCATATGTTTAGCTTGATCATTGTTTTGCTTGAACTATGTGTTTTTGTCATTGTATTGGTCTCGGACAACTTGTGCACAAGGTCTTGTCTCTCGAACGGTTCCTGGGGCACTGGGAACCGCTCGGTCCGGAAGAGATTTTTGGATCGCCCTGAGGTATACGGCTCGTAAGGGGGTCTAGTGGGGCGATATGTCTATTAGTGTTGTGCAGAACCCATGATGTCACAGCTGCTTGCACTTGGGTGTGTTGGTGAAGAGCTGAACCTTGAGTCACAGCTGCCGACACCCGCGCGTGCTAGTGAAGAGCTGAACCTTGGGCAATTGCTGCTAATCATGGGGCGACCCATGGACCATCATATAGATAGGGCGCATGCTAGGTTTACCTTCTTGCATACCTATCATTTGTGACACCAAGTGTTTTGATACATAAGTTATGAATATGCAAATGTGGCTAACTTGTGTGTCTGCTGCAGGGATAACCGTTCGGCTATGGGGTAAGAAATATAAGTTTATGCTTAAGTCTGCTCGTTTATTTTGTCTGCATCATAGAGATTATATGTTAGTGCTTCATGCATTGCATCGGTCAGACAATGACTATTAGTGCAGAGCTGAACCTCGGTCACAGCTGCTAATAGAATCAGAATGTGAGTCATTGGATAGCTGGATTACCGCTGCCAATCCTGAGTTTCTCGGGGACCGAAATCATATAGATGTGTCTGCTTATGTGCTAATAAATACATGATATGTTTGCCTCGATTCGATATGTTCAGTCTGCTAGATAAGCTTTGCCCCAAGAGTTAGTTTTGTGTTGCACAATATATGCTGCGCACTACACGATACCGCACTGTCCCAATCCGTATGCTTATAGTTTGAATGTGCAAAAATGTTTCAAAGTTATGTTTTCAAAAAGATGTAATCTGACTAATAGTTCTGAACTGCATGAAATGAACTTAGGTAAAAGTAGCAAGATCACTAGTAATGCAATATTTTGCCACATGATTACTTAGTATGGGTTTCAGGGGGTGTAGCTTCTGTTCAGTTGTTTTATCTCACCAGTACTTGCATAAAGTGCTGACCCACCAACAGTTTGCTTGTTCTCAGGTGCTCGTTCGTCCGAGGAAGCGATAGCCGTGCCTCATCCCAAGGAATCGGAAATCTGGAGTCGATGCCTGGAGCCGCATCGAGTTGTGCCTATTTTGAGTTGCTTTTGTATAGAGGGACATAATGTATGGAACGGTGTTATTGTAATCGAGAGAAGAGTGCTTGAGCGATCTGTAACCTCGGCCATGCGCCGCTTGTAACAATTTTGATTATCAATAAAAGAGCCTGTTTTCTTATGCCATTGTGTTCTTTACTTTTCTGCAATGTTATGTGCCCCTGCTTCAGATATCGAATAGCTTACTTGCCCTTGTATCAAAGCTTTGGCCTTGTGCAAGCGCATCTTAGGCTTGCACGGCATCACGTCCGAGCGAGGACGATCGGTTCCGTAGGGACCAAAGCGAGGACGAACGGCCCTGCGGGACCGGGGCGTGACAGAAATACTGGTTCTTTGGTAACTTTTTTCATGTTTTGTTTAAAATGTTGAATACAAAAAAAATGAGCAGATGTAGGAAAAATAGCACGAACAACATTTATTAAACCCTTTTGCTTGTCAGATATAAATAAAATTGTACTCCAATCATTAAAATAACTTTCAAAAGATATTTTAAGAGAATTTAAAAACCAAGACCAAGAATCACTATTCTCACCTTCAGCAACAGCATAAGCTATATGATATAATTGATAGTTAGGATCGTGAGCACAAGCAATAAATAAGATACCTTGATATTTAGACGAAAGAAATGTAGCATCAGTACTAATAATTGGTAAACATCCACTTAAAAATCCATCAATACATGACTTAAAATAAATAAAAATTCGTTGGAAGCTATTGTTTTCGGTAGTTTTAATAAAACATGTACTACCTGGATTTGTCTCCATAATTCTATAACAATACTCCTCAAGACTAGCGTATGCCTCATCATAACTACCATTAATTTCAGCTAATGCTGTCTCTCGGGCTCTCCATGCTTTGGAATAACTAACTTGTATACGGTGCTCCCTATATATATCTTTAACAATTTGTGATGGACTGTATGACTGGTTATCTCTAATAATGTCAATTATCATGGTCTTAATCCATGAAGCGGTAGCTAGTCGATGACGTCCTGTACTAAGTCTTCCTAAACAAGAATAACGATTTTCTAATGTACTAACTTTAACTATATCGCCATTTCCAATAGATTTGACATATACTCTCCAATTATAATTCGGTTGATCACAACTATAAATAATTCCACGAGCATTATTCATAAGACTAGCTGAACAACTAAAATTATATTTAATTGCTAAATTACTTATAAAGCTTCTAAAGTGAGAACGACTAGGAAATGATTGTCCCTTAAATAATTCATCAGTGATAGCTTTTACAACATCATCATCTACCGTATAATCTACATTTTCAACTAAATCATCACTATTTTCATCGTCGTTGTCACTATCATCATCATGGTTAGATTCATCTGATGATGAATGACCTTCTTGGATAAATAAAACTATTTGTTGAGAAGAACTAGCACCCGAACTAACATGCTGATATTCAGAAAAATATTCATTATTTCTACTATCTAAGGTTGCTGCTACTTTAATAACATATATTTTTATATATCGTGATTGTGAATTAATCTCAAGAATATAATTCCATGCATCTTCACTATATATCAAAAAATAATTAGAAAAGAAAATAGACTTCAGAATAAAATCATAATTAATAGAACAACGTTCAATAATATGATTACGTATATTTTCAAAACTAATATTCGGGTAAGTTAAAAAAATTATACTTTCTCCTCCTTCGTAATTTAACCCATTTACTTTACCGCCGTGCGAGCATACAATTCTTACGCTACGATCCATGACGGTTGAGAACTTTTGCTACAGAAAACAGGAGGAGGAAGCTGTAAAAATAGGAGGAGGAAGCTGCGAAAATATGAGGAGGAGGAGGAGGAGGAGAATGTGTTGTGTGAGGAGTGTTTGGGGGGGTGTTTATAGGGGTTGGAGGGAGCCGTTGGAGGGAGCCGTTGGAGGGAGTCGTTGCCCAACGGCTGGATAGCCAACGGTGCATGGTCCGCCAACTGAGTTGGCAAGTGGCCTCTCGAGGAGAGCGCCCCGCCAACTCAGTTGGCGAGATGCTCGCCAACTCAGCACCTCGCCAACTGAGTTGGCGAGTGGTCCCTCCCTCCGCAAATTCCCCTAACTTTTCCGTTTTTTATAAATATATAATATTATATTACTTTAAATGAAAAAATACGAACTTTTTATTGAAATGACATGGATAGTAAAGTTTTTTTGTTTTTGTTAGAGCATAGAGCAAGTGGTTTTCCAACCAAATGCAAGTGAAGTGAGAATGGACATTTTTTACTTCCACCTTTCACTTAGAAGGAAAAATAAATTTGATTTCATGGTAGACAAAATTTAGTGTTCATGTTAAATCATAGTAAATTTTGTCTGTAAATTTTTAACCAAATATATGAAGTGATTAAATATTTAAATTTTGGTCATTTTCGTACTCCAAATTTGTAAACCAAGTCTGCCCTCTTCTCCATAAAAAGAGGGTCTTTCTGTAAAGTTTATTATACGCTTTAAGAAGAGGAGTAGAGGAGGACATTTGCCATACACCAGCAGCTGTATCAAAGTCTTTTACGGCCAACCATGTTGATGCAGTTCTTATTTCAGTAGCTTTTGTGAAGATGTTAAAAAGGTGGTTAGCATTTCTCATGTTTCCATTAGAGACAGAGTCCGTCAACAGTGTTGACAGAAAATTTACTGTAGCGAAATAAATTTATATTAAATTTATGTAGACGAAACAAGTTTGGATAATTTTGAAATAGAGACATAGTCCGTCAACAGTGTTGGCGGAAAAAAAAAAATCGAACACGTAGACAAAGTGGACACCACATGGCCAAATTCCGCCAATACTGTTGGCTGAATTTGTGCAAACACAAATTCAGCCAACAGTGTTGGCGGAATTTGATCTTGTGGGACCCGCTGGTTGATTTGGGTGATTGGGTTTTGTTTGTTTGGTTTATTTTATTAGTTTGTTTTAATTAATTATGTTTTGGTTATTTTTTTATTTAGTTTAGTTTTGGAATTTGATTTAAAAAAATATATTTTAACAAAATAAAATAAAAATAAATTAATTGTAAAGAAATATTTTTTTCGCACGTCTACTATTTTTGTCTCAGGGATTTAAAACAATTAATTAAAAAAAAATTTCTTTTTAAATTTTTTTCTAATTTTTTTTGGAGGTCGAAACATCGTTTTAAATCCGTGGGCCCCCACACCCAATATAAATTAATTTCGCTATAGTAAATTTTAAATATTCGAAAATAAAATGACCGAAAGTAAAAATTGGAGGTCAAAACATCATTTTTTTGCGATTCTAAATTTTTTTGAAATCCGTCAAACGGTGAAACGATTTATCTCGTAGTACTTTTCGCTACAGTCATTTTCGCACAAACTGGAGCTTGTTTCGATCTCTCAGTCAAAAGTTATGATACTTTAAAGTTTTAATTTTATATTTTTTTCTGTAACATGTGCGTCTTGCTTTGGATAAAATTTTTTTCTACACGATTTGTGTTACTCTCATCGAAAACATGCAAATCGACTTATTGTTTAACAAAAAATGATTTCAAAACAAATAGTTATGGCCGCTCGGAGTCTGCTCGACGACAGACGTAATATTCTTATGGCAGATTTTTATTTTTATTATTTTTTTTAACGTCTGTTAACGACAAGAAAAATAACTATAGGAATATAATATTAAAAAATATAAACGTCCAAAGGACGTTTTGATACTTTTTTCATAATTTTTTAAACTTTGATGCTTTAGATGTAATTTATACAAATTTTGATGCTCTAGATGCAAATTTCCGAAATAAATTTTTCTTTACAATTAATTTATTTTTATTTTATTTTGGTAAAATAAATTTTCTTAAATCTATTTACAAAACAAAAATAAATAAATAAATAAAATCAAAACATAACTAATTAAAACAAACTATTAAAACAAACTATTAAAACCAACCAAACAAAACCAACAAAATCGAACCCGTTGGCCCTCCCACATCCAATTTCTGTCAACTGTGTTGGCTGAAATTGACCCTCCACCAATTTCAGCCAACAGTGTTGGCGAAAATTGGCTTGTGGGGTCCACTTTAAATTTTTTTTAATTTTTTTTCTGCGTACGAGTATGTGTGTTGTGTTTTTCGCCAACACTGTTGGCAGATTCTGTCTATATATCAAAATTTTACAAATTTATTTCATTTGAATAAATTTAATATAAATTTATTTTGGTACAGTAATTTTTCTGACTTCTGTATCGGTACTGCCCACCACATCCAACCTACTCTTTTTTATGTACTCGCTCGGATTTGTACTCGCTCGGTATTTTTAATCGGTTGCCGATTACGTCACCGGTCAGCAAAACCGAGTAAAAACTCATTATTCAGTCGCCGCGGGGGGAGAGAGAGAGAGAGACTCCTTCCTTTTAAAAAAAAAAAACCCTTATAAACCCAACAATTCTCAAAACCTTAACCCTAACCCTAATTTCCTCTTCCTCTCTCCCCAATCCATCGATTGGTGCTCGTTTTCTCGGTAATTTCTCTTGACATCGAATTTCTTTGCTATTGTTTTAAAATTTAAACCATAGTAACCGGATATATATTTGGTGAGTTTTCCTTAGTTTTTCTGTTGTAAGAGATTTTTGATCGATTTATAGAGGTTTAAGTTATAAAATTCCCTTATTTTTTTGTTGAAGGACCTTCTTCCCTCCCTTTTTTGATCGTCTTATAGACGTTCTACTTGTAAAAATCGTTTTTTTTTGGTTAAAACACCCTTAATATCCCCTTTTTGATCGATTTCTATAGGTTTTAATTATGAAAATCTCTTCTTTTTGTTCAAAAGGGCTTCTTTTCGCATCGATATTTGCTCTTGGATAGATTCCCCTTCTTTTATTGTTGGCATTGCAATTGTATTTTTTTCTTAGTTTTATTTTCTTATTCTATGATTATTACTGTTTTTGATGGTTACTACTGTTATATGTAATCACAATATTGTCTGTACAAATTTAGGTTTCTTTACTAGTGCGAAATCAAGAGTGATTTCGGCTTATGGAGGCAACCCTTCATTAAATCTTAGTACGGTATTGTCGGAAAGAAGATGGTTTTGAATTTGGACCTCAATTTCCCTCCGGACTTGCTGGCCGAAGGACCTTCGTTTTCGAATAGTTCGAGGATTGACAGGGGAGCTGCTTTGGAATCCAATAGTGAGATATTTGGTTCGACCGTTATTGACCTCGAGGCAACAGATGATGATGTGGAGCTGTTGTTTTCCTCACCTCCATTGCCTAAAGTATTATACCATCCCTTCATATTACTTATATTTGTAGCAATATTAGATTAGTCAAAGTTGTCGTTGGCTATAAAGCATTGTATTTTAGCAAATTGTTTCGTTCTGGCTAGGATGAATTTTATGATATAATTGATCCGCTAAATTGATTGGTTCTATATATTCTCTATTATGTCGATTATTTGTTCTCAAGATAGATTCATTGTGGCTGTAACGTGGTGCATGATTAAATTTATTGGTCTTTTTTTTCTAGGGAAGGAACCGTAGCAGGAGGAACCAATTATATCAAGTTGTGGAAGTGCTTCCTAGGCAATCAGGTGCTTTACATCAAATCCTGCTGATATAGAATCAAATGCATGGCTTTATTTTATTGGGATATAAAACCCTTACACTAACACTATACAGCCCAGAATTTGGTTCTTACACATTTGAAAGGAGTCAAACTTGTTGTTTATTGACATTATAGTCTCTTTACTGCTTTGTACACTGATGCAACATGCCAAATGATTTGTCATGCATCATCCTTGAACTTTGTTCACCGTTGTGAAGCATTATACAATGACATATATGAATCAGGTATTAAATCATGTGTGTGCCCACAGGAACGCAGGAGATTATCACCCATTTAATCACATATACAATTCAATGTGTTTTTCGATTCTGTCACGTATTTATGGTGCATCTTGGTTTTATTTGCATGTGTTTACCTATGATCTGTCTTGGCCTTAATGGAAACTTAAGTATCTGGATCCTTTGCAAATTTAGAGAATGTTGTGCTTACAATTAAGTGCATGATTACTACCAAATATATTTATGTCAAATGTTCAGGTAATATGATCTTGGGTTCTGACTTGTTATGTGCCATTGCTACTAAGAGGAGAAGGTACGGTGAAAGGTTCTTTTCATAGGTTTATTTTGTTTTATGAACTATCTATTGAAAGCAAAAGGCAGGATGGACATGTCCCTTGATTGAGGATGACTGCTTTCATGTGGACCGCTTATTCCTAAATGTTCATCTCTTGTAAAGAATGCTAGGTATTAGAGAACGGAATATTAAGGTAGGCAAGGAAACCTCTCTCTCCTTTGCAAACCGATTTCCTGCTTTATTTACCATGGATATACATTTGACCTACTATGAACAAACCAACATTTTCCCCTTATTTGGACTAGAAAGAAGCAAAACCTTTTTTACTTTCACAATCAAGTTTATTTTCATGTTTTCTAATGGACTGACTGAGGTCTGGTGCATCATGCCACTCGGCTCGGTTATATTACACAAAATCAAAATTCCCATGCCCTATAACCAAAATGTAGACATGGGTAATATGACAATCTATGTTGTGAAAAGTGCGCCTAAGCGCCGCTTAAGCGATGAATCGAATTTGGGAGCCTCGCTTAGGGGAATCTCGCCCCCGAAAATTGTTCATCGCTTAAGCGCGCTAAGTGGCACCTCGCCTATTGGTAGGCGTTGGAAAAAGCGCCTTGGTTTAAAAAATATATTTTGACCATGGTATTTTTATGACTATTTTGATGACTTTGCATTTTGATTCTAGTATTTATATTGTTACTTTGCTTGATTGATAATTGGTATTGTTATTCATGCATATACTAGTAGGATTGTATAAAAAAATATTAAAATTTATGTGTATTATATATAGAGTATTTTACATGTAGGAGCAAAGTTAAATAAAAATGGGTGTTGCAGGCTGAAGCACTAACTAAGCGGCACTTAAGTGAGGCGCCAGCCTCGTCTCACCTCACGCTTAATATAACATAGATGACAATGACTACAGTTCACTATCAGGCTTCTATAATCAATTTAATGTAATTACAATTGACAAGGCTTATATCATCAGTTTAGAATAATGATTCACAAGATTCTCCAAAGAAATAAGCCATTCTATGTTGTATGAATATGGAAACATATAGGACAAGGCATGAGGACACTATACAGATACGAGATACGAGATATAAACATTTTTAAAAAGGTACAATAAATAGTTACATCTGTTGCATAAATACAAACATTTATATGGACACTATTTTCCCGTATTTGTGCAACATAGGTAGTCACATCTGTTGCACAAATACAAACATGTATATGGACATTATTTCCCGTATATGTGCAACATAGGTCATAACTCTTTACTCACACCCATATTCTAAAATAGTATCCTCATGGAAATTATAACTAATAGATCTTTTCAATTGTTTTCATACACAAATTATATATATAGAGAGAATTCCAATTTCTAGAAAAGGGAACCACTAACCAGAGACTAAAGAAGTAGTAATGAGTCCCAAGCTCGATCTACAACGATTAATAGAACCTCGAATCTCTACTCTGAAAAAAACAATACGTTGAATAAAGTTTGTGCATTTGAAGAAGTCGTGAGTAGAAAATCTTGTTTTTTACACTACGATATATATATATATATATATAGAAAAAACAATAATTATGGGAAAAACGTAGTAGTATAGTAGTTATGTCATGATATCTCAAGCTATGAAGTTATATATTTAAACATTTGTAAACATTTATGCAATGACTATAGATGGGCCTTAGAATTCAATATGGTGTATAGTCCCGGTCATGTTACAAGCGCTAGTTGTTGATCCCAGTCTGATGGGGTTAAAACCATGGTCAACCAAAATGTTGTTAAACCATAAAGTGTCCATGACGGTATTGCTTTACTGAAAAAATCTATGACCTAAGATAACGATAGTAGTATGTATGATGTAATATATCTCAAAATTACCTCAACTACATGTCCAATGTCACAAACATGTAAAAACTATAACTAGTCCACAATATCATGAAAAAAAAACACATACATCAATACAACAATTCTCTTTGGTAACTAACATTTCAAAATAATCAAACACATATGCATCAAATACAACTATTCTCTTTGGTAAGACATTTCAAAATAATCAAACACATATACATCAATACAACAATTCTCTTTGGTAACTGACATTTCAAAATAATCAAACTAGTATATGACAGGAACATGCACAACTTTTTCCATTGGGAATGATGTAATAAATTGATTCTTCTATATCTATCATGTATCTAGAAATCATTAGCAATCTAGGGATCACTCCTCTAGAGATTCCTCCTAGCCATGGTTTAAAACACTTTCGACAAACACGCTCTCCGGTTTCAAAATTGTTGTCGGGCTCTGACACAGAATGCTATACTACGTTACTCGTCAATTCTTTCAAAGTATGGAGTAGCTAGAGATAAGTGATAATGTTTGATTCTAAGTATGGTATAAGTAGAAAAATGGTCTTTCCCTCTAAATGATACATGTCACTAGTACTCTCCATTAAGTGACACATCAACTCATGTGACAGTCCACCATAGCATTTCCACCAAGAAACACATGAAAACCCATGTGTCATGTAAATAGCAATTTGGTACCTGTCACATAACTTTGTAATGTGTTGGCATGCAATGACACTTGTCACATTAAATAATTTCAAACTGTTCTCTATGTGACACGTCTCAACTATCCATCATAGTACTTTCATCAAGAGACATATGCAACCATTGATCCATGTCTCATATTTCTATAATTTCAAGTGTTGTACATGTACAATGACAATATACAGTTACATCTTCACGTGTCTAAACACCAAAAACTTTCAAGTGTCTTGAATCATGATGATACCTTTAGGACACATGTCACTATAATTTCCAAAATCGTTTGCGTATATCCGATTCATTTCGATTCTGTTTCATCCTCAACAATGCTTCTAATCTTAATAGGAAAACAGTCCTAAACAAAAAGGAAACTATCGTAGAAGAGTGTATTATATAAACTAAATCAATCTCAATCAGAAGGAAACTAACCACATGTTGAACAAGCTAAATACACTCTCAATCAAATGATATCTTCTAACTATACTTATGTTAAACATCATAGAAATATAATTCTAGTAGTAGGTAGATATATCAATAGGAATCCATATACTAATAGGGGATTCATAATCAACTTAAACTTCATAGCTCAAATGTAAACCGACTTCTAATAGGATTCTCAATAATATTCAATCAGAAAAACAGAAAAGGTCAACATTGCACTTACTATTTCAAAACTATAGAGGTTAAAAAGTTCTCAGTTCAATATTCACATTTTGGTACATCCAATAATTCAAAAGTCCTACTCCACACATTAAATATTAAAAAAACCATTGGCCTTGGTAATCTTACACTATTGAAAGACTATCAAGTATAAATAACACAAGAAACTACGGTTTATTTAGTTGTTTTTAGCTCTAAAACAGAACTGAACTGCAAACCGAAGTAATCAAAACCAAAAACTGAACCATATCGTGAAAAACCAAATGGAATAGGCTAAATTTGTTTACTTAAGTTATTGTGGTTAAATTGAATAAAGCATACCCCTTTTACACTACCAAGGTAGTTGCCAATGGCAAGATGAGCACTAGAAGTTGGTTTGCTTGTGCACTAATGCTGAGAGAGAGAGAGAGAGAGAGAGAGTGTGTGTGTGTGTGTGTGTGTAAGGGGAAGGAAATTGGAATGTTTAAAATGAGAAAAGGGAAAAAAAGGGAAGAGACAGGAAGATAACAATAGGTCTATAAACAGGATGGGTTATACATTGGGAATTTGTGGAAGAAGAGAAAAATATTATG
The DNA here is from genome assembly GCA_036927795.1 of Iris macrosiphon. Taxonomy (NCBI): domain Eukaryota; kingdom Viridiplantae; phylum Streptophyta; class Magnoliopsida; order Asparagales; family Iridaceae; genus Iris; species Iris macrosiphon. The sequence goes on from JAYESA010000006.1 coordinate 121,982,363, forward strand.
GGAAGTAAGACAAACAGAGGGAGAAGTAGCAAGAAGAGAAACAAACAGAGTAGGAAGAAGATACACCATGTTAAGAGTAGAAAAATGGAAGTACGGAGAAATTGGCATACAAATAGTGATATCAGGTGCTGTCCAACAACATTGGACGGTGTCATGTTTTCCATGGCATCATCATTCATTGCATGGTGCTTCCTACATCTTTGCACTAGTTATGGAAGAAATTTTGGGCTATATAGACAGTGGCACAAATAGACATGAAACCTATGTGCACAGATAGACATGATACCTATGTTACCTGGACTCGGGTATGAGTATGGGTACATATCTAAGAGTCGGGCTCTTTAAACTCATAATTGATGAACACACGGACTTGGCTAAAAATGATCCAAATTTTGGGTACTGGTACAGGGATATAACTATTAAAATAAATATATTTGAATATGGTTTCATAAAAAGATAACATGTAATTAAATTTGCATGGTTTCATAAAAGGACACATCATATAATTAAATTTGCATGCATTCATAAAAGATATGTAATTAAATTTGCACGGGTTCATAAAAAGATATGCTCTCTATTTAAGTTTGCATTGTTTCATATTTATAATTAAATTTGTATGGTTTCATAAAAAGACGCATCATGTAATTAAATTTGTAAGGTTTCATAAAAAAATCACTAGTAATTCTAAAGTACTAGTAAACTTTACTGAACTAGTCGAATAAGTTACTATGGAACCGTTTCTTCAGCTCTCCTACTACTTTACTACGAGTCTACCCTATTAAAATAAACTATCTACTTCACTACTAGTCTCCCGATTGTCACCATAGATGATTGAATACATATTCCATACTCGTACCCATCAGTGTAGTCAAAGGCGCGCCTCAGGTGCGCCTTGCTCCTAGGCGCAGGGGTAGCGCCTCAGGGCACTCCAGGCGGGGCACAATTCTTAAGGCGCACCTAAGACGCGCATTTTCCGAGAACCTTGGAATAGCTAAGGCGCGCCTTAAAAATCTTGTGAAAAAAATAACATGTTTAGACTGTTTTTTGAACTGCTGTACTTTTTTTTTACTGTTTTCTCTCTCACTCAATTCCAAGTGATTGCAACCTACACATAGGGAATTTGAAGCACACATGTTTATCAATGTAGAAATTCGATGTATATATATATATATATATATATATATATATATATATATATATATATTATTTTTGCGTTTCGCGCGCGCGCCTTAAGTGAGCCTCGGCAATTTGGACCCTTTGCGCCTCGAGTGCGCCTTGCGCCTTTTGACTACCTTTGTACCCATGTCCTATCGGGTCGACACATGTACTTTTCCTTAAAGTAGAGAGACCGGATAATAGAGCATGATACGGATTAGGAATACATTCCCACTAAATTAGTGTAACTAGTTTCTTGGAAGAGTCACCTCCATGCTACTGGTGGGTCGGCGAACGCTCAATGGGATTTAAGGAAGGATTTAGAGTTTGAAGCATTACAGTTTGTTGATAAAGTTTGGGATACATGTGAGGGCTACCATAACTTTCGTGATTATCTGGCTACTTGGAAGCAAAGGGATTTATCTAGACGAAAGAATTTACATAAGCATACACAGACAGATTTCCATATGCATATCATGAGAACTTAATTTTTGTTCTTAAATCTGGTGGAATACTGGAGTACAGATGACAATTCAGCATTTAAATTTTCGCATGCTTAATATAAGAATAGAACTTTTGTCCCTCCACTAGTAAAATCCTGGTCCCTGGGAAGGGAGACAAATGCTGTGATGATCTTCTCTTATGCTTTTATGCTTAAAATGGGTGTGGAGTAGAAATTAAGTAGCATTCGTTCCTATTTTGATCCTTTGATGAAATTGTTATTTGCAAAAAAAGTGTCAATTTTCCACTGTTCTGCAATGTAGAGAGAGAAGCAGGTTGCTCTCTGAGCTGGCAATACTTTTTGTGTGTGTGTTTCTTTTTTGCATATTTTTAACACTAAAATCTGTTAGCACTGTTCTCATTTGTGCTTCTTTTCTGCATGACGGCATCCTTGTTTTGCTTGCGTTCACTCAATATCTACATTTTGTCTGGGGACAAACTTCCAATTGACTAGCAAATTTCCAAATTAAAATTTTAATGGTTTTATACAAATTTTTAACCTTGGCACGTCGGTTAACTTGCAAAAACAAGATATGATTATTCTAAAAGAATTATAACATATTTAATCATGATAAAACTTAAACCGTAGTTGTGAAACACACATAATTAGTTATGTCTTGGATAATCTTGTTATAGATGTCTTAATACTTATTTCTTAATATTGTATTGGTTGTCATTGTTCACAAACACAATTAGGTTACTTGTGTCCTTAGATTGTTTCACAAAGATGATTCTTTATGATAAGGCTTTTGTTAACCATGTTGTATATTATTTAATATTTATGAGTTTAAATTTATATAATTCACGAATATCTCAACCTATTATTAAATGAGTTAAGCTCTATGTTAACCGTTAGATCAAGGGTTGCATTGTCGGCCGATACCCATAATTATAGTCCATTTGTATCCGTTTTGGCATGTCTGATCCCATTATAGCTATTATTGTGGTCAAAATTAAAGGCAACTCTAGAGGAGAGGTGGGGGGCAGTGTTGTAAAAGTCGGCCTAGGACTAGGCGCCGACTAGTCGGTAGTCGGACCCCACCAACCCGCCTTGGGTCCTAGGCGGTCCAATTAGTCGGCTGCCGCCTTAGGTGGCTTGAGTCGGCCGACTGGAGAGATTCGGCCGACTAGTCGGCTCCTAGTCGACCGACTAGTTAAAAAAAATGGGTCTGATTCGTACCCGACCCGAAATTAAAAAAAAAGAACTAAAGCCAAAACAGTCGTACGCTTTCGACAGAAAGGAAAGAGAAAGAAGAAAAGGCGAAAGAAAGAAGACAACACTTACCTGACCGATCCCTTCGCCGTCCGCCTCCGCCTCTTCCGTTGAGTCCTTTTTTTCCTTCTTATGGCTTTCAAATGGTGGGAGGGGGTATAGGGGATACATGGATGAGGATGGGAAGAAACTCTCTTCTTACACTTGACAACGCATTGTTTGTTGAGTTTTACTTTTTTACGTCCATGTGTGCAGATGAGCAATTGTTTTTGAACCCCCCATCTTTCCATTTGCATCTGATGCAGTGTAGTCAAAGGCGCGCCTTGCTCCTAGGCGCAGGGGAAGCGCCTCAGGGCACTCCAGGCGGGGCGCAATTCTTAAGGCGTGCCTAGGTGCGCCTTTTTCGAGCGCCTTGGAATAGCTAAGGCGCGCCTTGAAAATCTTGTGAAAAAAATAACATGTTTAGACTTTTTTTAATTGTTGTACTGTTTTTAGACTATTTTTTGAATTGATGTACTTTTTTTACTGTTTTCTCTCTCACTCACTCAATTCAAAGTGAGTGCAACCTAGACATGGGAGAATTTAAAGCACACATGTTTATCAATATAGAAATCCGATGTATATATATATATATAATTTTTGTGCCTTGCGTCGCTCGGGCGCGCGCCTTAAGTGCGCCTTGCGTCTCGGGCGATTTGGACCCTTTGTGCCTCGAGTGCGCCTTGCGCCTTTGACTACCTTGATCTGATGACACTCCTTCCTATTTTTTTAGCTTTTCTTTTTGGTCACTACAAGTCTGTACAACAGTAAAAGGTTATTTCAGAAAGAGTTTTGTCATTTTGTTGGGATGTCACCGTAAGTGCTTGGCTGCCATGTGGTAAGATTGGAATTTTCTTGCTATGTTATTTTGCTAAATGGGTTGAATGGTTCGCTGCCTAATCAAATTCTCCATGCTTTGCTTTTTTTAATAGCACTTAACCATTTTTCCACGTGGGCACTTCTATTTTTCTGAGTGGCTGCATAATAAGCAATGAGCACAGTGAGCAGTTAGCATTCCAACGAAAAGAAACACCAATTTAAGCTTGCTTTGCATCTCCAAGATTTTTTTAAAGCTTAGTGACTGAGCATAGTGAGCAGTGACATATATTGCATATATAAATTAAAACTTCTTTTTGTTGACTGAGCACAGTGAGCAGTGATATATATATATATATATATATATATATATATATATATATATATATATATATAAACCAACTAATTCGACTAGTCCCCGACTAGTCTTCGATTAATCCCTAGTCCCCGCAACTCACTAGCGTCCGACTAGCGATTTTTACAATCTTGGAGGAGGGTGAATAGAATGTGTCAATATTATCAAATAATAAGTAAGGCTAGTTACCAACTAAAAATATAACAAGTATATGGAAAGTAAATAGAGTTCAGAAATCACAAACGTTAACACCGCGATGTGTACTGGTTTTCCTCGTGGATGGCTAATCTAGTCCCGAGAACTCTTGTTCGGAGTTAAATCCACTATTATCACAAATAGCGTACAACACAAGCTTTGATTCGACAGCTTGACTTCAAACAAAATGAAATTAAACTTTACGACTCGAACATACTTCTAGATCGAAACCGCACTGGCACTTAGAAGACTTGGGAGTTGTAATCTTGGGGATGAAGAAGGTTTAGGCTCAGAATATATCTTAGGATATAGAAGAGAAGATGAGAATTGCTTGATGAAAATAGCTTAGTATTCATGGCTATTTATAGGGTGTTTGTAGACCGAGTTCGGGCAGAGTTCGGTCCCCAACGTTCATAAATTTGAACGTTGGAGCCCTGATATATGGGATGAACAAGTCAGCCAAAACTGGGTCTTAAGGGGACCGAGTTTGGTCCGAGTTCGATCAAGGACCGAGTTCGGTCTCCATAGGACCAAAACTTGTTTTGGTCAATTTGGGTTTTGGACCAGGTCTTTATTTGTGGACTGGTTCATATGGTGGACTGAAATGTAGTGGGTAGGATTGTGTTTAAGCTCTCTAGTGCCAACTGCGAACCCGATTTACATTTGTCCTATAAACAAAAGATAAAATATTTCAGCAGAACCCCCGAGTGCGAGGCTTCAGAGATGTCGTAGGCGGTTCAGAGAAATCTTCTGGTATAACGTAGTCTTTCGCTCATCATCATTTCTTTGTTGCATATGTCCATGCTGATTTTACTTATTGCTTTTTTGCAAATACATGTTAGACGCAAAGCAATATACAGAAGCAAACATGATAACATTTAATACATATTTGGACAATACTAAGTTTAAGTATCAACAATCAACATTATAGAGATTGCATGATTATTAGTGATATTATAATGTTAAACTTAATTGATTAGCCATATTCAAAAACTCAACTTAATCATTGGGCTAACATAAATTGTAGCTCTTTTTCGTGGTTTTGATTTAGCAACGAAAAGATAAAGAAAGAGAAGTATGACAAAAAGAATGTTAACCCAATGGTTTCATCCAATGTTATCGGAATCACCATATAGGTAGCAAACATACTACGTTCCATGTTCTGGTGACCTAATAGGCTAATATATGGACTTACCTACTGCTAAGAAGTTTCGTAAGTAGTGAACTTTTTTGGTTTTAATTTTGATTATATAATACATTATATTGCATACGTGTCCCTAAAAAATGTACCACGTGTAGGATCAATGTACCATGTTTCGGAGAAGCCTACCCATAAAGTACTTGTGTACTGGGACCCTCAGTGCACTGCATAACCATTTTCTTCCGCGTACCCGAGCATTCCACGTTCTAGGTAAACTTGGTTTGATTGAATTGAAATCAACATGCTAAAATGTGTCAATAAAAATCATTACCGACAGAATGTAACTGTTACCATTTGCTGAAGTTGTACACAATAAATTCACAACATTCATATATCTTAATATTGTTCCATTCAAAATTATTTATTGTAGGGATTGTCTATAAGCAAGTACAACACTAATCTATTTTGGGTGAATGATTAACAATGTTTAATATTTTTTCAACTTAAAACTAACGGAAAACAATAAATATTACTTAAGATTATGCCTAAATGTATCAAATATTTTTCTAGTTTTTAGAATGATTTTTTTTTTTTTTTGTTTTACGAAACCAAGAATTTTGAAAACTCATAAAAAACCTACAGATATCGGTAAATCATGAAAGGGTCCAAAGCCAACCTTTGTGAACTTTGGGTTAAATATTTATATTATTTTAACACGCACCCATAGGTTGAATACATATTTTATAGGATTCAAAACGCACCGATAGGCTGCAGAGATGGACTTTTGTAGTGTTATTTATTTTCATAAATTTTGCTTAAAATACGTGTGAGAAAGGATTTGAACCCGAGTTGCTCTTATACCATGCTAAAGTCCCTCTCAATACACCATAACTTTAAAACATCTCAATTATTGCATGTGTATAACATTTTAGGTCCCTTAAGGCTGTCCTTCATTACACAACTTGATAGTGTTGCATGATAATTTTGTGCCAAATACTAGTGTTCTTGGTAAGATATAATTAAATGGATGACGAAGGCCTTAGGTCATCATATTTTTTTCCATAGTTTAGCATCATAGAATATAGTAAAAAAAATTTCATTTCACCAAGGTAGGCAATGTCGGAATCGGTATCGGATCCTTTGAGTATCGAGATTGGTATTTTCGGATTGGAGTATCGGATTCTTTGGTATCAGAAAGCAAATAATTATTAATAAAATTATTAAAATTTTAGAAACAATATTTTATACATTTAGGCATAATTTTAAGTATTTTTGTGTTGTTTCTTAGTAGTTTTGAAATTGAATGAAATAATAGTCACTATTATTGAATGGTATCATGTATTAAATGTTTTTGCAACCTTACTATGCTTTTACACCATTGTTGATTGTTCTTTTTCGTTCAATTCTCTCTCCTGAATTGACTCGGAAAGAGACTTCCAACATTGGTATCGGTTAGTATCGGATCTGTACATGTTAAATTGTATCAGTGTCGGCCTTATCGTATCAGTATCGGCTGCTACTAAATGGGACTAACCATCCTAGCACTTGGCTATTGTATTTCAAATTTCAATAACTCAATGTAAATTGTGTGTATTCAAATTCCAAGTCATGTGCTGTGGGTTTTCTATTCAACTGTCGGAAGGACGATGATCTTATGGTTATCTCTTAACTCTATTTAGTGCAGTACCCTCCTTGTAGACAACAGTTCTTGTTTATTGGATAATATATTCAATGTTTGTTTTTGTAGGGTACACCATAGAGGACCCAGTCACCGCATTGTCTCTCAATAGTCTCAACTATCATGAACAGCTTTTGATGAGTAGTGAAATTATTGATTGTGAGCTTTACTCCAATTTGGAAGGAGGTTATGCTACCAAGGTAACATTATTGTTTCTGCTGTGTTTTTTCAACTTGTTGCCTGTGGTTTCTGGCTTTTGAGGGCCGATATGTATGTTACTCTGCTTCGTAGGTTCTCTATTGATGTTACTCTTGTTTTCAAAAAGTTTTTTATGACCTTGTCCTTTTTGGTTATATATCAGTTAAGAGGCTCAATTTTTTTATAAGTTTTTTGTGTTTGTTTCGAGGTTCGTAGTATCTATATCGGAATCGGTATCAGATCCTTCCTTTGACTATCGGGATCGGTGGTATCGGCGGTTTCGGATTGGAGTATTGAATTTTTTTCGTATCGGGAAGCAAATAATTATTAATTTTTTTTAGAAAAAAAAAATTTATACATTTAGGCATAATTTTAAGTATTTCCTATGTTGTTTCTTAGTTAGTTTTGAAATTGAATGAAATAGTAGTCACCTTGCGATAGATAATTTTTTTTCTTTTACAACCTTATTATGCTTTTGCACCCTTGCTAATTGCTATTTTTCGTTCAATTTTCTTTGCCGAATTGACCAGAAAAAAAAATCTTAATGTCGGTATAGGCCAAATATCGGTATCGATCGGTATCGGATTGGGACCTGCCAAACTCTATCAATATCGGCTGTATCAGATCGGTATTGGCCGATACTGCAAATTATGGTTTAGACTGGCTTTATGCTCAAGTAAAAGATCTGTTGTCTGACTCACTCTGTTGTTTTAGATTTGAGCATGTGATCATTGTAGGAATTGCAGTGCAAGGTCTAAATTTTGGGGAGCTTGCAGCAATTGATTTTTTGTCATTTCTTATCTGTATGTTTGTTTCATACAGTACCTTTAAAATGTTAACTAGTTTTAGAAACATGAGGTGCTAACTTGAACCTACTACCAAGTTCCATTCACAGTTTCATCCTTCCGTTTTGCAAAATAAATAGAAAAGATGGAGGACTGCAACAAGCATTAACCAATCTTTGTTGTAGAAATATATGACAGAGGGTAACTGATATCCTGTATACTGTCATAATAGGATGGCTAACAACTAACTATCAAGTATCAAGTTACTAATTTCTTTTTAGCAGTTACTCTCTGTACATAATAACTCTGAACTAAGAAGTTGCACCATTATATGGCACCTGAAACAGTGTTCAAATGCTTGAAAGTCCAAATAGTTAATATGATATTAGTATCTACGCTACATGATACGTATCTTATAGTACAATATTATCCATTTTGTTACATATAGGCTAATAGGTAGTACTGGCTTTTTACTTTGTAATATATACTTAAGATTCTGGAACTAGATAGACTTGTAAAAATGAACAAGTAAATATTTTTTATGAATTCATATTAAATCATGTTCCCATATAGACCTAAACTCCTAGATTTATTGTGTCATATGATACACAATATGATATACAATACCTGATAAATACGCAAGCAAATCGATACACGATAGGATATGCCAGTTGACAAACCTAGGTTACTATATTTTTGTAGGTTGATATAGAACTTATCCATGCTTAAAACTCAAAATAGTTCAAAGCAAACACCCTAAATGCCTGGGGGTCCTTGTTTTGTTTCTATGTTGGTTGCTGTATCTATTGTGTAACATACATGATTATCCGGGACAGTATTATTACTAGTAACACGCGGTCCAATCCTACAAAAAGCATGAAAAATGATGATGATATTGATACTATGGCATGGGAGTTAACGGTAGACATTCCATGGATAAGTTCTGAGCCCATAACTCAGTGATTGATTTATGTCTGGATCAACCAGAAGAATCTTGTTCACAATTCTTACGGACTAGGCTAAAATATTCCAGTGACATTATGATTGCCTTCTACGAGTTCCTACTATATTTCAGTAAAGCAGCTAGCTGCACCATTTCTGACCAAAAAATTATGTGATTACAGAAGAATAATATATATATATATATATATATATATATATATATATATATATATATATATTTATTTATTTTGTCAGGAGTCTCAAATGGCCGCAACACCTTCTCCTACTCCACCTTTGTCACCATCAAAGCAACCCACCTTCAACTGTCCTTTGTGCCTGCATGAATTGACTGAGCCATGTTCAACAGTCTGTGGACATATTTACTGTCGGCAATGCATCAGTGACTCCATCAAGAAGCAGAAAAAGTGTCCCACCTGCAGGAAGAAGCTAACGCAGAAGAGTTTTCACAGGGTCTTCCTCCCAGCCACCGAGACTGAGTGAAGGTGGTGGTGATAAACTTTTCTCGGCATCTATATACCCCCACTCATTTCTTCTATCCATCTTTTGTGGGTTCCAACATTGTAGTTATCTTGATATTTGACTTTACATAAGATTCAAAGCAAGTACACGTCTTCTTTTCGCAGAAAATATTGGAGCTTTTAGTACCTACCGAGTTGTTTTTAATTCTTTGGACCTGAAAATGCTAGAAAATCATAGCTAGTGTAGCCTGTTGGTGATGAAAAGTGATAAGTGATCTGTAGGGGTGTAACTTGGATGGACTAAATTCTAGTCCGATCGAATAAATTCGTTTCGACACAAAAAACTGAAATTCGATAAACTGAAATTCGTTTCATACTAAAAAAAGTTTAAATCCTAATTTTTTTTCTTCAACTTCTTATCCTAAATCTCATTTTAGTTTGCATTTTGTAATGATTGATGTTTGATTGATATTTGATTATGTATTTAATATTAATTTTGTTTAAAATTATTTCAAATATCATATTAGAGTTAGATAAATCTGATGGATCCGACTCAATCCGAGCCCAACCTGATGAATTTGGGCTTCTTTTCTATTCCGCCGGGCTTGGTCTTGGACTTTATATGTTGAATCCGAGGTCGAGTTGGACTTGGGCTCGGACTAGACTTATGATTCATCGGGTTGAGTTCAAGTCCGACCCAATCCGTTCGAGTTGCACCCCTAGTGATCTGATGTCATAATTATTCTTTATACATATTCAGCGAAAGCTTATAATGTGCAGAAGATGCATCCTTGGTTCTAGTGTCAGCTTGTAAGCCCAAACATGACCATGTTCTGAAAGAGCTTGATATTCTCTCTCGATCCTTGTATGGTGTATACATTTATTTTGCTTTATTTTCCAAGAAGCTGAATTGAGAATGGTTGGATGAACGATGATATCTTCCATATTCTTTGAGCCAAGGACATTCATCCTTTTTTAGCTATCCAATTAGGGAAAAAAAATGCAGTAGAACCTTGTTAATATCCAATAAATTAATAATCTCGATTAAATAATATTTTTGTCATGATACTATTTGGAAATAATGTGCTAAATTTATAAAGATAATACATTATAAAAGAAATATATAAGTCTCATGTAATATATAAATTAATAATTTTTTTAATATATGGTACAGTGTTTATGATTCTACTATAATTTTTTTCTAAAATATGACTTAATCATTATTTGTTTTGTCTTAAAATTGATGTTATATTTCGAACTTTTCTTAACATGGTAAAAAATTCGGGTATGATTTTCTCATTGCAACAAAAAATTATTTAATGTTGTTTCTGTTGACAGAAGTTTTACTAACTTTTATTGAGAAACTTGTTTTAAAGTGCAAAAAGAATCTTAAGTACAATAAATTCTAACTACAAAAAGATCTGGAGAGTGTAGCGATGGAGATCAAGTCTGCAGTCGACTTCTTTATTCTGTTGACTAGCCGAATACAAAGATTGAAAAGAGAAAATTTACTATCTCTCAGCTCACTGGCAAGGAGGGCAGCAATTTGGCTCAAAAGTACTCAGCTTTCGATCATTTGGGAAGCACATGTCCCTGCTATTTATAGCCATTCACACTGTAATGGCCATGCGCCTGAATTCGAAAAGTTACTGCTTTCTGGATTCGACGCATAAGGTTTTTAGCTTGCAGCATAGGCTTATGTGATTGATGAGGCGCATAACCCGGTCGACTTAACACGTGGCATGTGTTACAACGATTCAAAATTCGTATTTAAATGCTCGCTGTCATTTGTAACGTATGCGTCATCAATGATTTGAAATGTATAGACATATAATTTTTTCAACTTTATTACCGCTCCGTCGCATAATCAATGCTCTGCCACGTCGGATAAAGACGAAAAAATGCTGCATGAGAATGGTTTGCTGCATACGACTATGCTGCATAGAGGAAAGATCGATGCCATATAGGGAGATCACTGCTTCATGTCGCATAGAAAAATTTGTCATATATACACGTGACACTGCACAGCTATATACTGACAAAAGGTAATAATGACGATGATGTAAGCACTAAAGTCTGTCACGTAACTGTCGCCTGCACAAATTACGAAGCGCCCAGAGCGATTAATGTTGTGTCAGAGTAACGTATGCGACTGGGTTGTTTGCCGCATAGACGAAGTCCTTTCTTTGTTTTGGTTTGGATGCCGTATGTGATTCATGGCGCATAGTATTTAAATACTTGGGTGTATGCGGTCTGACTTTACTAAATCAGACTATTCATTTCTTTGGCGCATAACTGCTTGAGGCGCATGGACTTGAATTTTTTCATGCTTCTACAAGCTCCCCCTTTAAAGTTTTCAAAAACTTGAATGAGTTTTTGAAACACTTTGAAAGAAGCATGGATGACAATTTCTTCTTGGCGCATAGATGTGCCGCATAGCATAACTTTGCCGCATATGTGATATGTCAGGTGGTTAAATCTTCCTTGATCTCCGTACCATTTAATTTTGCCTGGATTCTTGGCAGGTAAGCACGATTTTCGATCGAGGCATCTTTTTACTGCAAAGTCAATGCACAATCTCGGAAACAAGCCACCATTTAATGTGCGCACGAGGATCAATGCGTCCTTTTTGCTTGGGCATTTACTGCTTTTGTGCCTATAAATAGCGAAATGGAGAGAGAGTTTTTCTCTCATCTTTCTCTTTCTCAATGTCTTTCAAAATTTCTTTTTCTCCCTTTGAGAGACTCTGCCAGAGCCATGCGGCCGAGCATATCATTGCTTCTCCCAATTGCCGTCCAAGCATCCTTGCATGCTTGTTCCCTTTGAAGGTGAAGAGATGCTCAAAGCTTCATTCTTCTGTCACTGAGAATAAATGCTTAATCGCAGACACAAACGCATAGTCTCGTGCATGCGTAGACGATCACACCCCGTTGACGCGTATGGTCGTTGCTGAAGAGCTTTGTCATGAACATGCGCCGATGGCAACCGCCTTCCTTTGCACGCATAGATGTAGTTTTCTCGGAATACTCATCATGAATATGTACTGGGAAGATATGCGCATCTACCATATGGTAGTTTGTCAGTCGCATGTGTCTAACTTTTCCCTATGTGCATGAGCGCATTTGTGCATAAAGGCAAAGTTTTTGCGCCTTAAGAACCTCTACGGCTTGGCTCTGTCCATGCGCTTTAACTCTTATGCGCGTAGAGTTTTACTTCTTTGTGTTACTTCCTTGCTGGAAATTGATTATATGGTTCTTGTGCAGATTCCATCCTGACCGGTGCTACTTAAAATGGAGCATAGAGGGATATCATAAACCATTTTGTTCGTTCTGGACAATCACATTACCTGACGACCATGATTTTCTTCAGACCCATCTCGTTGGGTGTACCCATAAAATATGGCCACGATGTTGATTACAGGATTTGAGACAAATCCCAATCAAAACTCATCGTCGACGTTGGATGGCCGTAGTGGGATGGCTTCCCCCGAATCACCATGTTCTCTTCCCTTCTTTGTTATCCATCAGTATGGATTCTTCCATGTACCGAGGTTTGCACTGAGGATCCTGATGGAGGGATGACCCAAAATGTGTTGAGCTCTTTCTGTTGCCAAGTTTACTTGCGTCGGTAGCAGAAACAACACAGAGGGTCATTTTCTGGAGAAAGTTCTGAATGTAATAGATTTCCATTATATGTACTCATGACCTTGAATATCAATAAAAATATTGATGTAATAGATTCTCATCATATGTACTCACGATCTTTAATATCAATGAAAATCTTTTCTTTTTTCAGAACTTCTCTATTCCTCCAATAAAATTCCTCTATTGCCAAAGTTGTGAATACAAATACCTTACTAGAGTTAATGTGGACATAGTATAATATTTTGCATTCTTTAAGGATATTCCACCGGAGAATTTTAGTGGACTTATTATCCATGGCAACTTAAAGGTAAGTGTAGATAATAACTATCAGAGAAAATATGGATATGATAGTAAAGATAATTTCGTGGGAACATTTTTGTGGACTTATTACCCATGGCGCACCCAAAGCTAGGTACAGATAATAAGTTGAAACGACAAGCACCATAAGAGGTAGTATGGACGTGATAGTAGGAAGCAAATAGATAGAACGTTTGCTCAGAGATAAAGTGGATGTGGCAAAGTTTCTGAATTAGGATTCCACTAAGGGTACCTTGCTCAGAGGAAATATGGACATGACAAGATATACTTATGTGGGAATGGGAAAACAATACAAAGGTAATATGAACGTGATTGTTTTTTCTGATGACAAGTTCACTCTACTGGAGATAATGAACATATAATAGTTCAGAGGTAATATGGAGTTGAACCACTGTCGAGAATATCTCAGTCTAGCTAGGGATGAAATATTAAGGAAAAGAGTATCTACAATCCAACTGGAATTGAAAATAATACATTCCTAGAGTGACTGGACTCTAAGAATACGGTAATTTTCTTAGAAGAATTTATTTGGTGATTCAACGAGAATGTTTCGTAGGATATGAGAATTTATTCCAGTGGAGAATTTTTGTGGATCTATTACCTATTGCTTATCCAATGCTTTTGACTACAGGTAATAGCTCGGGGTGAATAAGAGTTTCACTGACTCTCTTGGGAAGGTATTAGAAATAAGACATGCTAAGGGCAACAAAATGCCTACTAAGGATACTTTCACAAAGTCTCTAACCACATTGTGAGAGAGTAATTTTAAGTGTATCTATTATCCATAACGTATTCAAGACTCTTGAATATAAATAATAGATTTTTACAAGCATTCTACGGGGAGTAAATATTTCTTGCTGAGGGTGAAAAGTATAAACACTGTATATTTAACCTGCTGGAAAAAAAATAAAATAAATGTAAACATTGTACATTCATGATTAACTGGGGATGGGAAATACATGTCCAACTTATACGTAGTACTTCTTCAGGAATTTGTCATTGATCGGCATCATTAACAAATTTCTGTTAGGCTTTGCGAGTCTGTATGCGCCGTTTGAATATACTGGCTCCACCACGAACGGGCCTTCCCATTTAGGCTGGACCTTGACCTTGGATTTGTATGTCATGACCATTGATCTTCTTACAGCCAAGACGAGGTCACTAACTTGAAACACTATTTCTTTCACCTTTTTGTTAAAGGCTTTAGAAATGCGTGTTTAGTATAACTCAATGTGCTGTAGAGCTAAGAGACATTTTTTGTCAAGCGTCTTCAATTTTTGTAGCCTAAGACGATGATTGTCTTCAGTTGTTACCTCATTGGAGAGAGCTATTCAGAGAGAGGGGGTCTAGATTTCCAGGGGAAGAGCTACTTCGCTGCCATACACCAGAGAGAATGGCGTGCCGCCAGTCGGTGTTCGGACCGTTGTTCGGTAGAACCGGAGACACTCACCAAGATTCTCATTCTAGACGCGTTTGTTAGATGAAACAAATTTTTAAGGATTTTTATGATTGTTTTATTGAAAGCTTTTGCTAATCCATTCGCTGCTGGATTATATGCTATCGAATCTATGTTCTGAATTCGATTTTTATTACAAAATAGATAGAAGGCATGACTTGCAAATTGTGGACTATTGTTATGGATGATCTTTCGAGGAAGACTGAAGTGGTAAATGATGTGGTGCTTAATGAATCTGATCACATTCCATATTTGGACTTCAATAAACAGTATGGCTTCCATTTGGAGAAGTAATCGGTTATAGCCAAGATGAACCGATGACCTCTGGATGATGGTGGACTAGTTGGACCTATGACATCCATGCACCATGTTTTGAATGGCCATAACACAGGTGTCGGATGTAGAAACTCTGAGGGTTGATGAATGAAGTCGGCATAAATCTGACACGCCCTGCACTTCCTTGCATACTCAATGGCGTCAGCTACCATAGTGGGCCAATAGTAACCCATAGGTCGAAGACGATCCTGTAACTTAGGACCCAGTTGGTGTGTACCACAGGTACCGACATGTTCTTCACGGAGTGCTTGCTTTGCTTCTGCGTCTGATAAACATCGTGTCAAAATCCCGTCGTATGAACGACGATACAACATTTTAGTAGATGTATCATAGTAAAATCTGAGGGATCACCTCTTAATAGAAGTAGTTTATTTTGGATCATCGGGAAGAATTTCGTAGACTGCATAGTCTATAAACGAGAACCGCCAATCCTTCGTATCAACGTTTGCCTCTGCAGCGTAGCTTTGACAAATATGCAGGTTATTCTTGATGCAAAACAACTCTCGACCAATCACTGTGATCGATTGTTGAGTCTTGATTGGGATAACTAAGGATTCTGCTAACCCGGCAAGGGCATCTGCTTTAATATTCTACAATCGAGGCACATGCTCGATGAAGAATCCTGAGAAGGTTGAGGCTATATCAATAGTAGCATTGTCATATGGGATGAGGTCTTCATGGCAAACCTCTTATTCTCCTCGGACTTGATTGAATATCAGCTTAGAATCACCGTAAGCTTCGAGATAGTCTACCCCCAATTGTTTAGCTAGCTGGAGTCCGATGATTAGGACATTATATTCTGCCACGTTATTGGAATACAGTTTCGTGAGGGAATAAGCACGATAGATGACCAGATTATCAGGGGAGACAAATACCACCCCCCACTCCTGCAATACTGCCTTTAGGTCCCGATTTTGAAGCGTTGTCGAAGAACATTCGCCAAATTGATTCTTCCGATGTCGTATTTGATTCCAACACTTCATCTGGAATATCATCATATAGTTTCGATGCTTCTGGTACTGGATGAGTTACCAGAAAATTGGTCAATGCTTGGCCCTTGACTGCCTTCTATGGAACGAACACCATATCGTATGGAGAAAGCAACATTGCCCATGTAGCTAGGTGCGAGTTTAATGCTTCTGTTTTAATCATGAGCACTCTGAGGAGATTGACTTGGGAGATGACATGGATCATTTTTTTATCACATACTGTCGCGTCTTCTGAATAGCGAATATCAGAGATAAACACTTTCTCTACAGGATTGTACCTGTGTTCAGCACCAGCTATCATCCGACTGAGATAGTAGATGGCTTGTTCATATCCTTCATCATTCTTCTGAGCTGGTAATGCACCAAGGAAATGATCCATTGTAAGAACATTGAACATAAAGCACGAACTACTGGAGCCACCAACACTGGAGGATTAGTTAGATATTTCTTGATGTCATCAAATGCACGCTGACATTCTTTAATCCATGTGAAAGACTCCTTTCTTCATCAATTGAGTGAATGGTTGGTTTCGTCCAAAGAGATTAGATATAAATCTTCTCAGGTATGCTAATCTCCCTTGAAGTCCACGTAGATCTTTGAGATTCTTCGGGGGATGCATGCAGGATCGCCTTTATCTTCTCAGGGTCTAGATGAATACCCTCTGAAGTTATAATGAGTCCGAGAAACTTGCCGCTGGAGACTCCTAAAAAGGACTTTGTTGGATTCATCTTGAGTTGGTGTGCAATATTTGTTCAAACACTGTTCTCAAGTCTTGAAGGTGATCGCCCTTGAGACGACTCTTGACTGCTATATCGCCTACATAACATTCTACTATTTTTTGTAAATATTTGCAAAAAATTATTCTTATAGCTCGCTGGTATGTCGCACCTGCAATTTTTATACCAAATGGCATCACCGTATAACAGTATACCCCTAATGGTGTTAAGAACGATATGTGGTTCTCATCATCCAAAAATATTTTCATCTGGTTATAGCTGATAATTCGTCTATGAAGGACATTCGCTCGAAGACACAAGTGTTATCGATCATTACGTCACTGATTAGAAGAGGAAACTCATCTTTGGGACATGTTGAGTTCAGATCACGATAGTCTATGTAGACTCAAAATTTTCCATTTTTCTTTATAAGTGGAACAATGTTAGCCACCCAGTCTAGATGTTGTTATTCACGAATGAAACTGCTTCCTATCAGCTTATTAACTTTTACTTCAATTGTTTCCATGACATCTGGATGGAACCGTCACTGCTATTGCTTCACTGGCTTGATTTGTAGCTCTATGAGAAAACATTAATGTATTCTCTTATAAGCGTTATATGAGATTCACGATCTTCTCCAGAAAGACTTTTGCTGATGAAGATTGGCTTGGAAGATGATTCGTCACCAAAGTTGACTTGAACAATTTTATCTTCAGTAGGCATTTTGCGCTTCTCGAAACGTATCTCCCACTGAGACTCCTACTTTTGAGTCGAAGGTTCGACCTCAAATGACTCAAGTGATTGATCATCGTCTTAACTTGGTCCACTAACACCATACTGATAAATAATTTTTGCTTGAATATTTCTCCTATTTTGGAGTCAAAATCCCAAACAGAAGACTCAGAGGAGTGAGAATGCATCTTGACTTCAACTTCTGAGCATTCAGGCTTTGTTTCAGGAGTGACGTAACCCAAACCATGGCAGGTTCGTTGGTAGTAGGTTTCTGGCTTGCCTTTTGGAGTAAAGTGACATAATGATAGACATTGCCCTTTGCCGTAGTTATGGCCTTGGTTACTTTTTAGATCGTAACCCATCATATGGATGAGATCCTTTGCTTGAGGACTATAACGATAAAGTTATATTTTACTATTATCAGATTCTGGATCATCGACGAGAAAATTTCTTTATCCTTCTACTCTATCAAAGATGATAGGTTTATCTTCTTTTATCTTTGTTGGAACTTCGAAGGTGAGACCATCATATAGGGAAACATCAGTCTTCATGTGAGCTATTATTACTGGTATGCAGAGATGCAGTCCTAACTATACTATAAAGAATAACTAGTACTTAGACATTGGACATCAAAGTAGTTCAAAGGTAGTCCTTCATTCAGAAAGTACAATATTTTCTCCTCAGGAATAACATCGTCCAGGGAGGGTACATCAGGTTGTGCGCTTATATATTCTTTAATCATGTTTTCTTCTTTGACCTCATACTGGCATACAAGAAGTGGTTCTAGAGCTGGAGTTTTGGAGCGACGAAGACTGATTGCCAAATGTTCTAATTTCTTTGCATGAAGATGGTCATCTTTTTGAGACTTTCTTCGAAGATTAATCACAAGAGGCTCTAGAGCATTGTGATTAACTTTCTTATGGATATTTACAAGAAGATGAGTAAGAGTGTCCCCTTTACCTAGAAGATGAGTATGTATGTCCCTAATACGAACCTTTACCCAGAAGATGAGTAAGAGTGTCATAAGAGGCTCTATATCTGGATCTATTTCGGCTTCGTCATCGGTATCATTGCCTTCTTCTTCTCGTTGTGTTTGTTTGTACAATATCTGTTTGTACAATATCGAATCAAAGTAGTAAGTCTCTACTCCTTTGAAAGGGTCGACGTAGGCAAACTTGGTTCTAACCACACCGTCACTGTCAACGTACTTGAAGCATTGATGTAGAGTATAGGGCACGATCATATTTTCATGTATCCAGGGGCGTTCCAACAGAAGATTATAGGATACATCTACATCGATTACATAACAAGTAACCTCGGTCCTCAGATCGCCTATCTGACATTTTAGACGGATCGTGCCCAAGGGATAGCTTATTCCGACATTGAAGCCAAAAATGGTTGTATTGGTTGCAGACAACCGGTGCATAGGAATTTTGAGGGTTTAAAGCAAGATCCTTGGAATTATGCTGAGTGGTGAGCATGGATCGATGTGTAGACGATCCAACTTGATAACACAAATGTACCCGGTATAGTACAGAGGTTGGCATGGTGATTGTTCATCAGCAACATATGTAACGACCCGTTCCGTTCAAGCGGACTGCCGATTCAAACGGCAAAAAGTGCAACGACCCGACCCGCTTTGCTCAGTGAGAATACTCGTTTGAGGCAAAGGATTTCTTGAACTTGGCCCTTCAGTAGTTCCGGCTTAGGCTTTCAGAGGCTCGCTCGGAGTATCGCTCGACTGAGGCGAATCATCGTTAAGGTGGGTGGCTATGATGAACTTGTCTTTGCTTAGCCAGCACACTTAAAATATGGATGATACATACTAGTCGCTAGGTGAATCACCCCCTACATGCTAATAAAGAATACAACGCACCTAGCTAAGGGAATAATTCCAACTTGTATTGCTTGTGCTAGAACATAGAAATAAAACTTTGCTTATAAATAGACCCTTGCATGCTACCTTAGCCTTGTGCAACTAGAACCCCGCTATGCATCGAGTAGAACGATATAAGTATACTCTTCATAGTGCACTGTTCACTTGCCTACACTGCACGTCCCAAGATTTATATCGCTCGGTATGTCCCGTACGGTTTCACTCCTTGCTTTACCCCAGACCGTGCCAAATATAAATGTTTATATTCTAAATGAATGCAATGCTTGCCTGTTTATATGTTAACTTGTACTCGTTGCCTTATCTCAATATTTGCCATACGAAATCATGTCACAATCAAGTAACGTTATCCATATCGTGCATGCATTGAGTCAGCCAGAAGACTATCGAATAGTCCATTTGTGCAATATGAACCTGCAAGTATCCGAGACCGTTAGGTTACCAAGGCAGTCCCTGAACCAGAAAAATGCATCAAGGTAAGTTGAATACTGAACGAGAATCATGTCAAGCAAGCATCAAGAATCACAGCTCGTGGAGCAATGCTCGTTCAAAACAAAATCATGGATTGTCTTGTCAAGATGGGAATTTGGAATGACCTAAGACTTGCATGTCGCGGACAACTTGGAAACAAGGAGGATCTTCGGATCTCGTTCCAAGGACGATCTCCGGGGCACCGGGGCTGATTCGATCCGGATGGAACTCACGTAACAATCTTTTTTATGTACAAGTGAGATGGCGTGTGCGCTTCATGCTGCGCCATTCTTGCTCTAAGATTGATAGTCTCATGTACAAGATGGGATAGCGTATAGTGCCTCATATACTTTACGTTGCACTCTATTCTCGTCTATGACTATGTCCTTTATGGCTATGCCAACGACCTCCTGTTCATATAGATAAGTCATCCTCGCTTAGCGGCAATCCGCGTGCGAGTCATTGCATCACATCGAGAATAATCTGAAACACCTGAATGATCATGAGTAGAACGCACTTGTATATATGGAACACTTCAAATTCTTCTGCAATACACCTGACAATTCGAGTAACTCGTGCACCCGAAATATAATCTCGCGCTGAAACACTTGTGTTTGCATATGCTATTGCCCCTGGATTTTATTATATATGTCCGTGCTTGAATTAAGTTGGTTTGCCTTGGACAGGGAAGGACGATGGTAAGTTGGTAAGTCTCGCCGTGTTCCTTATATCGCACAGTGCACTGCCATACGAGTTAGGCTATTCATCATTGCAATAAAACTGATTCTAAGGCAAGATTACAAAGATAACTTAATAGAGGGTGCACGAAACCTATATAACATGTTTGGATTTATCGAGCGGGCGAGTAGCCTCCCCACCTGTGCATTCATGTACTGATAATCCACCAGATTGTTTGCAGGGTACGGGAGAACCTCGTTCGGTGCAGATGTCCCCCTCGCACGTACTAATGCGTGGAGTTCACTCTGGAGCCTTGGAGCGTTGCATCCGAAACTGTAGTACATATACAAGACATAATATTGGAACATCGCCTATGTATCATTCCACAAATGTAGCCACTTGGCACGCTTTTACTGTTTCAGAGAGAGAGAGGCTTGAGCGACTTATAATCTCGGCCTAGCACCGCCTGTAATACATGTTCAATATTAATAAAGAGTTTGCTTTACTTCTATACTTGTGTTATTCAATGCTTCCGCTATTGATGACTCTGTGAACTTGTTACCAATCGCCTATGCGTTTATTATTCCGCTGCACTCGAACAATCTGTGCGACTCTGTAGCTTAGACCTCTTACCGCCTGCTTGGACCTCGGCCTTGAATGGGCGTGGCTTACGCTCATGCGGCATCACGCCCAGATGGGTCAAGCGATCGTCCCGCGGGAGCGCTGGAGCGGTGATTCTCGCCTAGCAGGGGCAGCCGATTGCTTACGGGAGATCGGGACGTGACATGTTGGTATCAGAGTATGGCTTTACACCTTTGGACTTCGTTTTGATTTTGAAAGCTCGTTCGTGGGTTGTGCATATGCTCTCTCTCAATGTTCCATCTGAATGTTCCAAACAATAAGTCTAAATACTTTCAAAAAGTGTATGTGAATGATATGATTGCTTGTACTAAATTGTGATATGAAGGCCTTTGTGCCGACATGTGCTAGACCTTTTGGGAATAGACTCATGCTAGAATTGCGACTTATGTGCAAACCTAAATGCCTATACGTGATTACCCAACTGGTTAGTGTGCGGAATAGAATATCGCCCGAACGGTTAGCTATGCACACAGCCTTTCAACTAAGTTGTGTTGAGTATCACGCGCCAAGACCCTTTGGTGCAAGCTAGTTGCAATGAGATTGAGATATCATTCAGGAAAAGGATAAGTCAGACTTAGATTGGCAACCGATAGAAATATTATCAGATTATCGCTTAGGTGAACATAGAGAATCGTGCTTGGATTTTGAGTAATAGTTCGAACGGTATTTCGTGTCGGAAGATATAAATCGAATATGGATTTAATTGGGTGACTCGATTCCTAGTGGTGTATAGATCATTTAGAAATGTCCAAACGGATTCATAGGTCTCATGCGATAGTCGGATTGAATGATTGAAAAATGTCTTGAATAAATGATAAGGCTTATATCGAATAGGGATTCTTGGAAAGGAAATCGATATCTTGGTTAAGAAAATTTGGAGTATCGTGCGAGCGATTTCGGATTGAAATAAATGGATTGAACTTGAATACAATATCGCTCGAATAAAAGTTAACTCCAAAATGGATATTGTAGTTCGATGAAAGAGATAAGCGATAACCGATTTAACTTGGAGTTTGGAAGAACGATCTTGAAATCTAGTTCTAAAAGATAACCTTCGAAATCAGTCCCAGCGAGAACGATTATCCTGTAGGAGCACCAGCATGGTAATTTTACATATGGCGGGGATGATGGAACTTACGGGAACATGTCGGTGATTATTCCAAACGAACTCGATGAATAGAACGTATCAAAAATGGGATAGACTTGGGCTTGAATATTTGAAAATTAGTTTCTTGAGGAATGCTAGAAGTAAGATAATGGATCTACTGAACGATAACATTAAAGTTAGATTATTTTGCTAGACAAATTATAATCACTGCGTGAACGGACTTGACTCGATGGATATATAACTTGGATGGAGCAAGATAAAATGATAAGGAAGTCTTGGTCGTTTCAAAGATAACCATAACGTTCAAACGTTCTTGTCTTGTGCGAGCATAACTCTAGGCTCGTACGTGCATCACGCCCGGATATGACGATTATCCAGCGGGAGCGTTGGCGTGGTGATCTCATGTCCAACAAGGGTGATCGAACTTGCGGAAGACCGGAGCGTGACAACTAGTGGATAATCTTGACTTTTGGTTCGATATGATAAGACAAATTTGGAAATGTAAGTGATCAAAAATGTTTCAGGGATAAGTTAGCCTAGAACCTGGAATAAATCACGCTCGATGGTTTTGTAAACGGATACGTGAATCAGGTTGGATGACTTAATGTTATAATCAAAAGGTTTAGAATTAAATCTTGGCTTGGTGGTCTAGACTTGGAATAGATAGGGATTCTATCAAAATAAGTTTGAGAAGATAGACTATACAAATCACTAGGCTCATCCTGCAACTTGGATATATCATAGATTTTACTGAACGAACTCGAACCCTGTACAAACGAACGTGCTAATGAGAGTAGGATGATCCATGCTCGATGTTTAGAAATCTGAGTGAAACGAGCTTGGGTAGAATATCTCGTGCAAATGAACAATGGTTTGATTCTAGAAAATGGGGCGAGCATCGTGCGACAAATTTATACGATAAATCGTGTGCTTGAACTTGTACCTATGATCTTGTGAGATGACCTAGTAATTAGGCAGACGACCCTGTGCCGAGTGAAAGAACCTGTGTGACCGACTTTAGAATATTGCTTGAACAAGCTATAGAACTGGGACAACAATAGACTGGGAACGGTAAGCGTGTGCTATGTTGACCCGAACTGATAAACTCTAGTCGGTAGATCGAATAGATCGTGCTTAACGGTAGTGCAAATACTTGATTTGAGTTAGAATGGAAAAGACTTGGATTTTGATTGACCCTGTCGGAAGTATCCTTGTGATTTATAAATGAGACCCTTGAGATTTTTGCAAGTAGCTTGTCCAATTTTACTATCTCTAAGTTTGGTTGAATGCATCTATTTGAGGGACACCTTGAACGTGTGCACGATCCAAGACTCAATGATATGTAAAACTCGAGTGCACAGACTTCGCTATCGCTAAGTTTGTTGACATGCATGTGTTTGATGGACGCTTTGAATATGTGTACGATCCTGACTCGCGATATGCTGATCTCGAATGCTACTGCAAGTGAATACCCGCATGGCCAAGTATAACGACTTGTATAAGTTTGCCTCATCCTTAGATCGTTATTCAAGATGGATTATAACATACCCCGTGTTAAGCAATATGTTCCGCGCTATGGCACAAATGAGACCGACTCAGCATACACGCGACACGGTGTAAGGAACAAGTAGGAGATCAGTTCGAACAAAATTGGATTTAGTGGTACCGATTGCTACGCTTGGGAAAGATTCGATAGTGCGATAGAACGGCCTGCGCTCAGGAAGTCTCGAGGACGAGACTTTTTCTGAGTGGTATATAATGTAACGACCTGTTCCGTTCAAGCAGACTGTCGATTCAAACGGCAAAAAGTGCAATGACCTGACCCACTTTGCTCAGCGAGAATACTCGTTTGAGGCAAAGGATTTCCCGAACTTGGCCCTTCAGGAGTTCCGGCTTAGGCTTTCAGAGGCTCGCTCGGAGTATCGCTCGACCGAGGCGAATCATCGCTAAGGTGGGTAGCTACGATGAACTTGTCTTTGCTTAGCCAACACACTTAAAATATGGACGATACATTCTAGTCTCTAGGTGAATCACCCCCTGCATGCTAATAAAGAATACAACCCACCTAGCTAAGGAAATAATCCTAACTTGTATTTTTTATGCTAGAACATGGAAATAAAACTTTGCTTATAAATAGACCCTTGTATGCTACCTTTGCCTTGTGCAATTAGAACCCCGCTATGCATCGAGTAGAACAATATAAGTATACTCTTTATAGTGTACTGTTCACTTGCCTACACTGTACGTCCCAAGATTTATATCACTCGGTATGTCCCGTACGGTTTCACTTCTCGCTTTACCCCAGACCGTGCCAAACGTAAATGCTTATATTCTAAATGAATGCAATGCTTGCTTGCTTATATGTTAATTTGTACTCATTGCCTTATCTCAATGTTTGCCACATGAAATTATGCCATAATCAAGTAACGTTATCCGTATCGTGCATGCATCGAGTCAGCCAGAAGACTATTGAATAGTCCTTCTGTGCAATATGAACCTGCAAGTATCCGGGACCGTTAGGTTGCCAAGGCAGTCCCCGAACCAGGGAAATGTATCAAGGCAAGTTGAATACTGAACGAGAATCATGTCAAGCAAGAATCAAGAATCATAGCTCATGGAGCAATGCTCGTTCAGAAGAAAAATTATGAATTGTCTTGTTAAGATGGGAATTTGGAATAACCCAAGACTTGCATGTCGCGGACAACTTAGAAACAAGGGGGATCTTCGGATCTCGTTCCTCGAACGGTCTCCTGGGCACCGGGGTTGATCCGATCCTGATAGAACTCATGTAAGAATCTTTTTCATGTACAAGTGGGATGACATGTGCGCTTCATGTTGCGTCATTCTCGCTCTAAGATTGATAGTCTCATGTACAAGATGGGATGGCGTGTAGCGCCTTATGTACCTTACGTTGCACTCCACCCTCGTCTATGACTATGTCCTTTATGGCTATGCCAGCGACCTTCTGTTCATATAGATAAGTTATCCTCGCTTAGCGGCAATCCACGTGCGAGTTATTGCATCGCATCGAGAATAATCTGAAATACCTGAATGATCATGAGTAGAACACACTGTTATATATGGAACACTTTAAATTCTTCTACAATACTCCTGACAATTCGAGTAACTCGTGCACCCAAAATATAATCTCGTACTGAAACACTTGTGTTTGCATATGCTATTGCCCCTGGATTTCATTATATATGTCCGTGCTTGAATTAACTTGGTTTGCCTTGGACATGGAAGGACGATGGTAAGTTAGTAAGTCTCGCCGTGTTTCTTATATCGTACGGCGCACTGCCACACGAGTTAGGCTATTCATCATTGCCATAAAACTGATCCTAAGGAAAGATTAGAAAGATAACTTAATATAGGGTGTACAGAACCTATATAACGTGTTTGGATTTGTCGAGCGAGCGAGTAGTCTCCCCACCAGTTCATTCATGTACTGATAACCCACCAGATTGTTTTAGGGTACGGAAGAACCTCGTTCGGTGCGGATGTCCCCCTCGCGCGTACTAAGGCATTGAGTTCACTCTGGAGCCTTGGAGCGTTGCGTTCGAAACTTAAGCACATATACAAAATATAATGTTGGAACATCGCCTATATATCATTCTACTAATATAGCCACTTGGCATGCTTTTACTGTTTCAGAGAGAGAGGCTTGAGCGACTTATAATCTCGGCCTAGCGCCGCTTGTAACACTTGTTCAATATTGATAAAGAGTTTGCTTTACTTCTATACTTGTGTTATTCAATGCTTCCGCTATTGACGACTCTGTGAACTTGTTACCAATCGCCTATGCGTTTATTATTCCGTTGGACTCGGACAATCTGTGCGACTCTGTGGCTTAGACCTCTTACCGCCTGCTTGGACCTCGGCCTTGCACGGGTGCGGCTTACGCTCGTGCGACATCACGCCCAGTTGGGTCAAGCAATCATCCCGCGGGAGCGCTGGCGTGGTGATTGTCGCCTAGCGGGGACGACCGATTGCCTGTGGGAGATCGGGGCATGACAACATATCCTCATAAGAGAAGGTGATATTGGAGATATTCTCTATCACACTGTGGAAATGGGGACATGCAACAGGGTTTTTAGCTGACTCCTTGATCTGAGTTAAATATGAATCATCATGTTACAGCGCCTCACTGAGAGCATCTCGGGTCTTTTTGGAGAGACGGAGAAGCCCGAAGATTGACAATCTTGCTGGTGTATTGGTAAGCTATGCCAATATATCAAAGTTCTAGGGTTTGTCCAACCTGGAGGAGAGTTCTTCTTCAAGGACTTGTAAAAGCAAGTCTCCTTTTATTTTATCTTATATGTCGTTGTAGGCTTGGATGGACCTGCTTCGGGTACTACCGGAATAGTAGGTACAAAAGTGGAGGGTGTATTATCCTCTGGAACTGGATCATAGGTCCATAAATGTCTTATCGGACCTGGTTTTGCTGGATTAGCCTTCGTTGACGGCGACCGAAAGAACCATGTGACAGATGTTTTTTTATTCTTCGCACCATAGATTTTCTTGATACCGTTCTTCCTTTCCTTCATCTGCTTCCATGGGGATTCAGATTATTTTCCAATATCTAGAAGAAGGTCCTGATGAACCCACATAATTTTACCAGGCGGTGTAGTGAGTGGTACCAATCCTTCAGCTTGATCACAGACAGGTAAGAGATTAACTATTTCCAATGTTGCCCTCGGAATCGGGATGACACCATCTTGAACTTCTATCACTGGGAGGTCGTCAAACTGGAGTGATACCAAATTTGCGGTGACTGTCTTCCTTAGCGTCGATCAGCTATTAGATGCATCTCTTTAATATGTAGTAATATCTTGTAGCATGATGCACGTGTCAATAGAATAGGCAGTATTTGGGGTTATTGAACTTGTCTATCTCCTTAGGACGTCTGATGTCAGGCAGTTTGAGTTTGTTTCTCTTCATCAGTACATTGCAAATGTCGTCGATATTGTCATTGTAAAAAGAGAATGTCTACTTCGGCTTTGGCTCCTCAACAGGCTTGGACTTGGATGATGCGGTCCCTTTAGATATGTTGACAGCAAGAGCCTTCTTCCCTTTACCGTCATAACTGCTGTTATTAATCTGGGATGCTTTCCCCGATTATCAGGACTATATAATTTGATCCCTAGTAGATGGACATCTTTTGCATTCTTTCAGCTATGTCAGCGCTTGCAATAAACACTGGCCATTCTTTATTTTGTGTGGTGTCTATGCAGAACTTTACTGCCGATAATAAATTTTGCCTGCAAGTGTCCATAAGCCCTGCCTCGGGGATACCATGAGGCATCTTCAGAGCTATCTTTCTGAAGCACTCTATGAAGGTATGTGCAGACTCTTTCTCCCTTTCTACTGTGTCGATGAGGGTCGGCATAGTCATATCCATTTATCTGTCACAAAATTGGGAATAAAAATATCGTCGGAGGTCATCAAACAACGTGATGCATATGTCTGGGAGGCTGCAGAACCACTCATAAGCTACATCGGTTAAAGCCCCGATAAATAACTTAGTGAGCAAAGCGTCATTCCATGGTAGATGCCCTTTCATTTAGTCAAAGTAGTTCATGAATTGACAGGGTGACTTCTTCACATCAAACGAAATCAGGGACCGTGGCTTGTACTTAGGTGGAAAAATAACGTTATTCCACTCAGGAGGATAAGGTTGTCTTATCCCAAGCTACTGGAGCTTCTCTTGATTATTCAAGGCATCAAAGCGAGCACACAACTCCCGAATAGCCTCTTAAGTATCATCAATCGGTGGATGAACAACCGATTATATGGTAGTTGTAGTTGGATCCTGGTGCATCACTGGCAAGGTACCATCCCTAAGGTTGGGAAGGCAGGAGTATCATTTAGAACAACCATCTCTCCATTGTTTGCTGACACTAGAGCCGGTGCTTGTGGAACCAATGTTGCCTTAATCTCCAGTAACATATGGTTTAATATTTGAACCATTATTTCTAAGGCCTCCAGACGTTGGCGGTCGCTGCTGCCTTCTTCATTGTTGTTTTTTCTTACCATATATTCATGCATTATGTGAGAAATACTTGATGGGGCAGTAGATCCTACACTTTCTGCTTCTGATTCTTGAGGCATGTCGTCCTTGGAATTTTTTTTATTCCTGCATCATCTTCAGAATTAGGGGAATTGCTACCCTCGGCTTCTGATGCCTCGTTTACCGTTATGGCATATAGAGGGATACTACCCCCTAGCATGTTATCTTCAGTTTCGTGCGATATACTATCTTCTTGGAATGTCGAATTATTGTGGACCACATGAGGATTGTTACCCCATGTTTGCAATGCTACATCAGGTGCTGGAGAAAGATTACCCCCTGGATGTGGGGTTGTTTCAAGTGTTGAGGGTATATTACCCTCTGCTTGTGCTCCAGGTTCTTGAGACGAAGACCTTGATCTCTGGCAAGTACCCTGGTACACCTAATCGGTAGGAATCCTTGCTTTTTGTGGTGGCAGAGCTGGTATTGGAAGCGTTGGATGACTTCTTGGTGCACTGACCGGAGGGTTAGATGACCCCTCTTTCGTAGTCTTCTTCTTTTTCTGATTTAATTTATCAAAAGGAGACATACATGATGAATAGCATGAGGCAAAGG
Organism: Iris macrosiphon; assembly: GCA_036927795.1. Lineage (NCBI taxonomy): Eukaryota > Viridiplantae > Streptophyta > Magnoliopsida > Asparagales > Iridaceae > Iris > Iris macrosiphon. Next base: position 122,011,469 of record JAYESA010000006.1, read on the forward strand.
GCAACTCGTCTTTGCTTTCATCATTACTTGATATCTTTTTTTTGAGATGCTGTCGGGTTGAAGGAGTGTAGTGCAGTCGTTGAAACACATACTGCCTTGTTGGAGTTCCTGCTATCTTGGAACAACAACAATTGATGATTATGCTAGGACACTAATGCCCTGGAGGAGGCATTGCATGTGTCGCAGTGGTTTTTCTCACCTTGCGTTTGTGACACAATACGTCACACAAGTCTGAATAGGGAAATTTCACCTTTAAAACCCTTGTATGCGTATAGACAGAGCTTTCTGGCATGGGTTTATGGTGGAAATTGGTGCTTTCTGACCCTGCTTGTGGCCAAGCCTTTCACATAGGTCATTGGTGAAAGACGTTTGATGTGGCACATGAGCTTTAGCGTGCATAGCTCAAGTTGTCTTGGACTCTGCAACTTAGCACCCTGTGACACATAGTATAGAGAATCCAGTTCAGAACCAGTTTGAGAGTCTGGCCACATTGAGCAGGAGAGTCTACTAAAGACATGTCCTTTTCCTTGCCGCATACACTGATGCTTTAGGGAACTAGGTCCAACCTCATGATCATTGGTGCATGGAGACATTGCATTCTTCATGTGCATGGTTTGGGAGTCAGCACTGTTCATCCCCTTGAACTTCTTCTTTTGTCCACCCTGCTTGATCCACATGAACGGTCAGAGGGCTGAATACCTAAGTCATTGGCATCATAGTGTTTTTCTCTGCCAATACTTAAGTGTTAAGCACCCCTTGCGTGCATGTTCTAGGAAGCATGCGCCTGACCCTTCTTCTTCTTCTTCTTCTACTCCTGGCCTTACGTAGATAGAAAATCTGAGTAGATATGCTCTTCGGCAGCTATCACCCTCATAGGAGGCATGTCTTCATAAATGTTTGGGTTTTTAGCTCGTACCCCCAGAACCCAAACTTCAGTTTTTGTCTTTTCATGAGCCTTCAGAGAGGCTGAAATATCTTCTGAGATAAAAATACGCTCTATGGCCAATTCCTTCCCCTTGGCCATATCCTCTGCAACACTGGCATGATATGTGTAACGAGCTTTGGGCAGCCAAAATTTGCGAGTTTTCTTCGGCTTTGCGGCTCGTGGCGAGGGAGCTGAGTCTTCTCCCGAAAGCATAGCTTAGTAGGCCTGTTAGCCGAATTGTACGACCAACGTCTTTTGAGTCATTCCAATCTTAGTAGCATCGAATTGCACCACTAACTTCTCGTCGGTGGAAACGTTGGTTCCCAGCAGAGTTGCCATTTTGTTTCCATTGACAAAAGTTTTACTAACTTTTATTGAGAAATTTGTTTTAAAGTACAAAAAGAATCTTAAGTACAATAAATTCTAAGTACAAAAATATCTGGGGAGTGTAGCGATGGAGATCAAATCTGTAGTCGACTTCTTTACTCAGTTAACAAGCCGAATACAAAGATTGGAAAGAGAGAATTTTTCCTATCTCTCGGCTCACTAGCAAGGAGGGCATCAATTTGGTTCAAAAGTACTCAGCTTTTGATCATTTGGGAAGCATATGTCCTTGCTATTTATGGCCATTCACACTATAATGGCCATGCACCTGAATTTGAAAAGTCATTGCTTTCTGGCTTTGCCGCATAAGGTTTTTGGCTTGCCGCATCGGCTTATGTGATTGATGAGGCGCATAACCCAGTTCTAAACATATGCGCATAACCCGATCGATTATACATATGGCATTCGTTACAGCGATTCAAAATTCGTATTTAAATGCTCGCTGTCATTTGTAACGTATGAGTCATCAATGATTTAAAATGTATATATACTTATATAATTTTCTCAACTTCATTACTTCTCCACCGCATAATCAATGCTCTGCCACGTCGGATGAAGATAAAAAATACTGCATGAGAATGGTTTGCCACATACGACTATGCCGTATAGAGAAAAAATCAATGCCACACAGGGAGATCACTGCTTCATGTCGGATAGGAAAATTTGTCATATATACACGTGGCACTGCACAACTATATACTAGAAGGTAATAATGACAATGATGTAAGTACTGGCATCTGTTACGTAACCATCGCCTGTACAAATTATGAAGCGTCCAGAGCGATTAATGTTATGTCAGAGTAACGTATGCGACTGAGTTATTTGCCGCATAGGCGAAGTCCTTTCTTTGTTTTGGTTTGGATGCCGTATGGGCTTCATGGCACATAGTATTTAAATACTTAGGTGTATGCGGACCGACTTCACTGAATCAGACTATTCATTTCTTTGGCGCATAACTGCTTGAGGCGCATTATCACCATCACTTTTCCAACTAAGGGTAGTTTTGTAATTGGGCATGGGTATATTTATTTTAGGATTATTATATTAAATATTGTGCATATTATTTATTATATTATTTATTTATTGTTAGATGTTAGATTTTATTTTTGACTTGTGTTAATGGACCTAACTAGTTTAGTTTAGATCCATGGACCAACATTTGATTCTAGTTAGAATTGAGCCCAATAGTAAGCCCATTCATTAGGAGGATGAATTAATTAGTGAAACCAATTAGACTAGAAATTTCCTTCCTTAATTATTTCTTCATAACAAGCCCCAAGGGGTATTTTGGACTTTCCATAGTAACTTGGAGAAGGGGGTAGTGGCCGGCCACCTATTGGAGTGGGGAAAGACTCTCTCTCCTCATTTGTCATTCCAAATCTAGATGTAGAATTTTTCTCTTCCAATTTTTTTTATTCCCACACCAATCCTACCAAAATTTCTTTCCAATTCCTTCCCTATTCTTCATTTGAGGCTATTAGAGCAATGATCTACAAGGAGAAACCAAGGATCTACATGGAGGAGTAAAGATCTATAAGTTGGAGGCTCTTGACACAGATTTGGGGATTTCATTGGAATCCATTTTTCAATAGGTACAATTCTATTTTTCCTCTCTAATTAGATTCTAAATATGTAATTTAATCATTAAAAACCCTCCCATGTACTAAGGCTGCCCATAGAAATTGGAATTAGGTTCATAGGAGGCCTATGGAGAAAGTTATGTAGTATTTTGTGTCAATTTTGGGGGATTCCGAGATTGGCACATCTTGTATTTGTCATAGGTCAATTAGACCAAATTGACATATGTTTGATTGTGTGTGACTAGTGTCGTGTCCACAATTGGATACATGTAGGCCGTATCCCGATAATTTAGGAGATGCGGGTTGATTTGGTGGTTTTCTTCCGACACGGGGGTTTGAGCATGTTATATTTTGACATATGCACGTAGTTGAGTACTTAACTCTTTATGTTGATTCTAATTATGATTTTAGACTTGCTCGTGTCCTTCGGGATATGTTTGGTTGTGTGGTGGAGCCGTATCGCAAGCGTATCATTGAATGAGTGTGATACGGGTGCGGTGCACTCCACGTGTTTGTTTTCTTGCATTTAGATTCAATTTGCCATGGTAATAGCTATTAGAATACTATAATTATAATTGTTATATGATATATATGTATATATATATTTATGTGTATGTTCTATGTTTCATTTTGAGGTATTGATGGCAATGAGAGATAAGGGGTTCATATGCAATACTAGTGTGGTTATTATATATATATATATATATATATATATATATATATATATATATATATATATATATATATATATATACTCAACCACATACATACATATATGTGTTTGAGTGTGTGTATATATATATATATATATATATATATATATATATATATATATATATATATATATATATATATATATGTATGTGGTTGAGTGTATATATATATATATATATATATATATATATATATATATATATATATATATATATATATATGTTGGTAATCTATTTATATATGTATGTATAGATATGTATTTATATATCTGTGTATGTATAGATATATATTACATATGTCTGTGTGTGTCTTAGTGTGGTGCATTGGTTATGTGTGTGTGTGAGTGAGTGTTGTGTAGTGTGTGCAGTGAGAGGGGGGGGGGGGGGGGGGAGGTCGGGTAGCAGTATATCAGCAGCAGCTAGCTGCATCCTTTAGTAGCAACTTCAGTAGCAACCACAGCAAGCAGCAACCGCAGCAAGAGCAGCAGCATTCAGCAACAAGAGCAGCAGCTGCAGCAGCAACATCAAGAGGAGCAACTACAGCAGTGTGCAGCAACAACTGCAGCATTCAGCAGTAAGAGCAGCAGCAGCTGCAGCAGCAACAACAAGAGGAGCAATGCACAGCAGCAGCAAGGGGAGGTTAGCTTGACTTATAGCTCTAGTTAGTTGGTTATATTGTTAGACTAGTTAGTTATATATATATATACATATTGTTAACTAGTTAGTTATATGTATATATATAAGTATTGGTTGTTAGTATGTTAGTTAGTGTACTATTATATAAGTTTAATGCATGTTAGTATATAGTTAGTGAATGGGTAGTTAGTTACATGTTAGAATTTGGATTACCTTGTGATACCAAGGTAATGTCAATGTATTGGTTTATGCTCAAGGTATTGGGTTTGAGTATCAAGATGGGTGTGTAGGTGGTGTGATACCGCATTGGTTCAAAGCCAAGGTTTCCATTTATCATTAGTTAGCTAGGAGTACTATATATATTGTCTTGTATATATATATATATATTAGTATTTTCATATCTAATAACTTGCGTATCTTATGATATGGTACTTTGTTGGTATCCTAGTATCTTAGCATAACTAGTATAGCCTAGTTACGTAGTGTGTGGACCTAATGTAAACCCCTCGACTAAAAATTAAGTTAATTAACTTAGATAGAGAGATTAGGGTTATTTTGGTGCTAATTAGAATTTTTATACAGAGTTTTATTTATTGTGCAATGCTTTTATTACTTAGGATACCTTACCGTTGGTTCGATATTTAGGATACTACACTAGCTTTTACCCTCAAATAAATTCCATACACTTTGCCTAGACATACCAGCCTACTATTCTGACCCTTGTGTAACTCACAAACGCTCTTTCTTGTGCTTCATTTTAGTCGCACAAAAATTGTTACAAACGTCCGTACGTAAATTTAATTAATTGTATATTTACGTTCTTTGTCCGTTCCAATCAAAATTGAGACCCAACATTAACCCGTCTTGACCAACCCCAGTTATGATATTATTCTACTCTAAGTCCACTACGTCCATGACGCTTGAGCCACTCAATTTTGACCCCCGGTTATTTTTAATTAATTAAAGAACACCTAGCGCATTAATTTTAATTAAATTAATGTAGAGACCCAACCTCACTCAAATTAGACCCAACTCCAACCCAAATCCACACACACACCCTCAAACCTCATACTAAATACCATACACCATTCTAGTCCACTATAAAATACCAAACATGGTGTTTTGTCACATTAAATCCTAAATTCCAATTTTTGTGCAATTTTCTAATTGTTCAGGGGCTTTTGTGCAATTAAGCGATGAGGTGCCCCCCTCTCATTGGCCCAACCACATGAAGAAGATATCCCCCTTCCTTTGACCGGTCCACAAATATTTCTCCCCATTTTTATGTACTTTACATCATTTTTGGAGGACACATCCTAACCCCACATTTCAAACACCTTATATCCTAGCCACATGTGCAATATGTGGAGGCCCTCATACAACCCTAGAAAACTACCCAGCCAGCCCTAATCCCAAGGAGCCCCCTCTCTCCCTCTCTCCTACATAAGCTACCTACATCCTCTTCCTAAAACTGCACACAAACCCAAAAATACAAAGAGAAAAACCTAGAAGTAATAACTAACACCACCACCCTCACCACTCACCTTCACCACTACCCGACCCCTTCCTCAGCCCGCCGCCTCCGCCATCTCCCGCAACGACCGCCACCAGTGTCACCGCCATCACCGCCACTACCAACTGAGCCACCGCCACGGCCACCACGACCGCCGCCACCGCCTGAACCACCGCCACAGCAGCCCCTCTTCATCACCCCGACTCCCTTTTCCCCGACCCGACCATTCCCGCAGCCTCCTTTCGGCCACCACCAAGATGGTCCCCCCTCCGACCAGCGCCCACTCTCCCACCTCCAGCCACCTCCTCCGGCCCCTGCTCCGCCTACAGCCACCGCCATCACCCCCGTCCTCACTATCGACCCAACACCCCCCTCAGCCGAGCCGACCACCCGAATGCCCCCCAGCTCGCCGCCACTGCTCAGCCGACCATCCCACTCCATCGATGACCCACCCAGCCCGTCTTCTCCGTCCCCGCCACAGCTCGGCCCCGGTCGCCCCCGCAGCCGGCCGGCACAGCCCCCGCAGCGACAGCAACGGCTGAATCCCGCTGCTGTTGATGACGACCCCCCCGCGTGCCGGAGCTCCGTCCGGCCACCCTCGCCGGTGTCGACTCGCCCGGCGGACCCACCTCGACCCCCTGGACACCTAGGTATACATTTTATACACGTATACAGTATTATACATAGTATATTTGTATTGCATTGGTTATATACTAATAAAAGTATTCTGTTTTTAGTATTTTATGTATATATTTCTATATATATATATATATATACTGTATTCTGTATATTTTGTGTATTTTATATATAATAGATATATACATGTAGGTATCTCATATTAAACTGTATGTATATACATAGTATACATTATATACATGTATGAAATACTTTGTACGTATTAATATCTCTTATGTGTATGTATATATATATATATATATATATATATATATATATATATATATATATATATATATATATATATATATATATATATATATATATATTTGTGTATATCTATGTATTTAAATACGTATATGTAATCTATATGTATGTATTCTGTATTATAATTTATATGTATATATATATATATATATATATATATATATATATATATATATATATATATATATATATGTATATGTATTTAGCTATATATATATATATATGTATTTAGCTATATATATATATATATATATATATATATATATATATATATATATATATATATATATATATAAATAATATGAATGTATATGTATATGTATAAATATATATGTATATTAATATATAAGTATTATATATTAAAGTATATATATATATAAGTATTTATGTATATATATATATGTGTATTATTTCATGTTGGTATAAATGTATATTATAATATATATGTATGAATATGTGTATATTTGTATTTATATATATATATATAATATATATGTGTATTATTGCATATATAGGTATATGCATATATATATGTGTATTATTTCATATATGTATTATGAAAGTATATATGTATAATTATATATATATATATATATATGTGTGTGTGTGTGTGTGTGTGTGTGTGTGTGTGTGTGTGTGTATATGTAAACATATATGTATACATGTTATTTAATGTTTATATTTAAACATGTATTATTTAATTTATACAAGGTATTTATTTTATATGTTAATGTATTTTGGTATATATTAACTAATGAATATATGTAATTATATACGTATGGTTGTACTGATATAATATATCTATGTACTATAGTAGTAGGTACATATTTATATATATGTTATTAAATTCCTTATACATAATGAACAATATATATATGTTATATGTTATTAATGTATTATATGTATATATGTATTATGAACGTATTAGGGTATCATTGCATTTATATTTATGTATTTATATATAAATACTTATATAATGTAATTACGTATTGATGTGGGTACTTATATATATTTATGTATAATGTATATATGTACATATATCTAAATGCAGTTGTATATATAAGTATGTATGTTATTTAATTATCTATAGCATATATATGTATATGTGTTAGGTATGTTATTTAATTATCTATAGCATATATATGTATATGTGTTAGGTATGTATACTTGTACTATGTTAACATAGGTAATTAAGCATGGTGTAATTTAGTGATTTATAATTTTGGGTTATCTGTTCGTAGGCATCCGAGACGGTGCTACCTTGACTACTGGTTCCGGAGTATTGCTTGTGCACACCAGAGTCCCAGGCAAGTATACTTTGCCTTGTTGTTACTGTTTAAATTCAGATGTTTATCTAGTTGTACATTTTATTGTCTTAATATTAACTGTGCGCGTCCGAGAAGACTCGGGTGCAGTCAACGAAGGCGTTGACGTTAGGACTTGTGTCAGACCTAGTGTCTAGTAGACCCACCTTAAGTTGAGGAGTTATCCATATGACTTCCCAGGCCTTGACACGTATCATTACACGTCACAGAGTGAGATCATGTAGGGACGCGTGCTTCATGACTGACTGGCCATCAGTATGAGCAGTACGTGTGACGGTATTTAGCGTAGTTATTTATTTTTATAGCGACTTGCATCATAGTATGAGGTGTCCATGTCACATTCGCGACTTGTACATTGATATTGGGCAGAGAAGACAATTAGTAGGCGTATGGGACAGATATTTGGCCGTCGTAGTTTCAGAGTAAACTACGGGGCCGTGAGCCTCAGTGTTACCCGGTTATGGGCCATGTGTTACCCGGTTATGGGCTCAGGTTACCCGGTTTTGGGCATATATGCTTGTCGATACATCCGGCAGAGGTTACTAGCTGCGCGCTATCATGATCGATGATGTAGTCAGCATATACCCCTGGCGTTCAGTTTACAGCTAATGCCAGGTACTCCGCCTCTGGCTCAACGCTACGCTTTATACCTTTCACCTACCCATACGTACCAGGGTTGTATTCAAAGTGTATTTCACTTAGCTGGTTAGAACACCCCGAGTTTGCATAGTATATACTTTATGGCATGCATTTTGTATCTTGTTACATCCCTTTGAGGACCTGGTTCTCTTCCAGATCCGGACGAGTACTTGTACCCGACCATCTACGGAGCAGGAGTAGAGACAGGATTCCTGATTGAGGACTTCGAGGCATTTTCAGGGGAGTTCCCGTGATTTGAGTACGCAGCTGTTTCGGGCTAGAGATTTTATATCTAGCTAGTTGATACTCTAGTCTAGTTATCTTACTTCGTTCTGCACTTTATTTCCATTTTTGTATTTCAGTGGATTTGTCCCCATTCAGACTATTTTAGATTTATTATGGATATTCAGACTCTTGTATTTTATTTACCGGCATTTATTTCAGTCTTTATGATATTGTATTCTGTGGATGAGATTAGACATTACCTGCTGTATATTAGCATATTAGACTTGTTAGTATTTTAGGATAGCGTAGCACGCTTCGATAGGATCCATTAAATTGGGATATCCTTCGGAGTCGTGTCAGCTGGCCAATGCCACGTGGCCTGGTCCTGTGTATTTTGGGACTGGGGCGTGACACCTAATATACTAGAGTTAGACTCATACAACCTAGAAATATCTAGTTTGACCTAGAGTTGACCTAGTTTGACTGTTTTGACTTAGAAATGGCTTTATGACCTAGAATTGAACTAGTTTAACTTATTTTTATTCCAAAACCTTGTACTGATGTATATACCATATATAGGTCTGTGTGATACCAGCTTGGGCATCGAGAGACACACCTTGCTCAGGACCTCAGGCGAGTACATTTCTCTGTTAGTTTTTATTTCATAATAGTGTATATATCTCATGTTCTAGAACTATATACTTGATTTTGACATAGTAGTTTCACGGACTGGTACTACATGGATCATATTAGGAGATGTTATCCTCTACCGTGTTCAGCGGGTACTCCTTCACATATATTTTATCGTGTGTATCGGGTATTGATTTATTGTATTTCGTGTTCACACACTGCTCGTATTCACTGTGCTTAAATTTGTGTACACACACTGCTCGTGTTCGGTGTGCCCATATTAGTATTCGTAACGTGTCGTGATTGGATCCATTGGTATTAGTTGGGGATGTGGGTGTAGGAGTTGATTATGTGATCAAAGCCCCAGTGTATTCGTGTACATGTCGATTATATACCACACTTGTAATCGAGTTACCTTATTAGATTCATGTTCAACCTAAACCAATCACATAATGAACTTGTATTCCAAGGCACATTGGTTAGATTTTAATTATTCCTTTTTATTGTAAATATTCTTTTACATGTTCTTCATTCCAGTACATTACCTGTTCACTCTAGTTCATTTTATTCTGTTGTTTAGTTATCTTGTATTCTTTTCAATTATCTATTTTATATGCTCGATTATGTATTTGAAACTGCTTTAAGAGGTATGTACTTCGCTCCAATCATGACTGGATATATTTTTCAGATGATTGGCTCATAGATTAGTATCCTACATTCTACGGACCGTAGGAGGGCATACCATTAGAGGATACTCTTGTAGACCAGGAGGACTTAATACCAGAGCCTAAGGAGGTTTAGTTTATTTGGTGGACTTGTATTGGACTTTTATTGAGATTCATGGCATGTATATTATTTTAAACGTGTGGATTATATCTTTATTCTTTTCTTTGTTATTTTATCCGTGCTCTATCTTCCTTAGTTTTCATTGTGATCGAGAATAGTTACATTTGTGAGATACCATATTGTTCCTTCTTTTGGAGTTGAGATGATTGACATGTACCATATATATATTGTTGAGATGTTAGTTAGTTAGTGTTGACCAGACTGCGTTCTACCGTCGATGCTGCTGCATAGGCTGGATGTTCCCACGTACTCGTGTCTGAATATTCGAGTGCGGGTCGTGACATTTTTTAGTGGTAGCCCATGCAGGCCAGGAGTCACAATTAGAGCGATATCGTAGTAGTGCTCACCTAGAGTATTACTATGAGCCTGCTTTAGAAAATATGATTTAGGCTGAGAGTATACTCAATCACAACTAGGAAACACTTCCAAATATCAGTTTTCTATCCTTATCTATTGAATGTTTGCTTTACTTTGAATAAAATATATCCTTTATTGACGATATCGTATCTTACTCAATATTGATTCCTTTATTTCATCTATCTTCAGGATGCCGCCAAAGATGCATTCCCAGCACTCTGACGCAATATCAGCGAGGTCGGTCACTTCGTCGCCTATGAGGGCAACATTATCAGACGTTGTTCTAGCAGCTACATTTCAGAGGTCCGTCTCACCGATCCAGGTGGGCATTTTCGCAGCAGCTTTTGGAGGTGCTCTACCTCCGGTACAGAGGGCAGGGCTGACAGTTTCAAGGGTTCTTCTACCCCCACCATTCGCAGTCGATCAGACACAGATGTTGGCGCTCTTTCAGCAGATAATAGAGGTGCAGCAGCGTAAGTCAGAGGTTATGCAGCAGAGCATTGAGAATGCTCACCAGATTGCGCTCGCAGCAGTTGAGAGAGCCGCCTTAGTCTAGCCAAAGATAGTACCACCTCAGTTCACCCCATAATAGTTGAGGCTGGGGACCATCATAGACTTCAAGAGTATGGGGCTGAAGGACTTTAAAGGCACTGAAGGGATCATTTATGCTGATGATTGGATAAAAGACATTAAGCGGAACCTGCGGCTGACGTAGATTCCAGAGAGGTTGCAGATAGAGGTCACGGGGGGCATGGTGTTCGATATTGCGTTGACTTGGTTCAGGACGGACCCCAGGATCTCAGTACCAGGACATACTTGGGAAGCTTTCAAAGGTCTCTTCAAGGAAAAATTCTTTCCAAATGTGGATCTGACATCTCTAAAGAGCCACTTCCAGTACCTCATTCAGAAAGGTATGACCGTGGATGAGTATGCGACAGAGTATTGCAGATTAGGCCATTTTGTAGAGGGGCAGAACCCCAGAGGAAGAGCCAGGAAGTTTAGGAAGGGCCTGAACCAGGAGATCAAATCACATACGAATGGAGATCCCACCGCTACTTTCGAGAAGATTCTGAGACAGGCATAGCGGGCAGAGGATGATCTAGATCTTGACTCTAAGAGGCCAAGGGACACAGGCGGATCCAGTACCAACATGGGTCTAATGAAGCGGCCTCACTTTCAGCAACAATACCAGAGGCACTTCCAACATCCGAGGCAGTAGTATCATGGACCAGCTAGAGCGCCGGTACAGCAGATGCACCAGATCTAGAGGAACGTTATTCCTTGCACTTTCTATAAAAAATAAGGACATAGATGGGATGCATAGAGGATGAGATTAGACCAGTACTTATTCTACGGATCAGGAGAATATCAGTTGAGGGCTTGTCCTAAAGTTCCAGCTCGTCCAGCTCAGGGCGGAGCTCAGGCATAGAGAGCACCCGCGAGACCACCAGCGGGACAGCAGAAATGACCTCCTCTACCATCATAATAGCAACAGTTTGCTCAGCACCAGCAGTAGCAGAAAGGTGCCCAGCGACAGGGGTGAGCTTTCGCCTTGACCGTCGAGGAGGAGGAGCCAGTCGGTGATGTTATCTCAGGTTCAGTCTATCTTGATTCTTTTCCATCTCATGCTTTATTTGATTTTGGTGCTTCACATAGTTTTGTATCTGTATCTTTTGCTCTGAAACGTTATCTTGAGTCTGAACCGTTGGCGAGGACTTACAAGATCACGACCGGGGGTGGCATTATCCTGGTCTGTGATATTTTCAAGGACCGAAGAGTTTCTTTGGGAGGTCAAGGGTTGGGCGTATATCTACTCGTAATGCCACTTTCGAGCTACGATATAGTACTCGGGATAGATTGGTTGAGTAGGCATCATGCTAGTATCGATTGTCGAGGAGACAAAGTTTTGTTTCAGGTGACATAAGAGCCAGATTATGAGTTTGTCAGAGGAGCAGCAGAGTAGAGTGAAGGAGACTTCTGTAGAGCTTTGGTAGAAGATCAGAAGCCGCCACATCCATTGATTATGGAATATATTGACATCTTTTTGGAGGAGTTGCCGGGGTTTCCACCAGACAGAGATGTGGAGTTCTCTATAGATTTGGTGCCAGTGGCAGAGCCAATATCACAATACGTCTATAGAGTGAACAACAACGAACTAGCATAGTTGAAGAAGCAGGTGGATGAGTTACAAGACAAGGAATTCATCTGCTCTAGTTTATCACTGTGTGGTGCTTCGATATTATTTGTACAAAAGAAGGATGGGTTGGTACGCATGTGTATCGACTACAGGGCACTCAACAACCTCACTATCAACAAAAAATCTCTGTTGCCGTGAATTGATGATTTGTTTGATCAGTTGAGCAGAGCGAAGGTATTCTCGAAGATAGACTTGAGGTCGGGGTACCACCAGGTGAAAGTGAAGAAGGAAGACACTCTGAAGATAACTTTCAGGACTCGGTATAGGCAGTTTGAGTTCTTGGTGATTCCGTTTGGGTTGACCAATGCCCTGACGATATTTATGAACCTGATGAATAAGGTTTTTCATTAGTATTTGGATCAGTTTATGGTAGTATTCATTGATGATATACTGATATATTCGAAGACCCCGGAGGAGCATGAGAAGCACCTGAGGATAGTTCTGGAGACCCTCCGGAAGGAGAAGCTATATGGCAAGCTTTTGAAGTGTGAGTTCTTTCTTGATAATGTTGAATTCCTTGGACATGTGATTACAGGAGACGAGATCTCAGTAGACCCGAAGAAGATTTCAGCAGTTGAGTCGTGGTCTACCCCGAGTTTAGTAAAGAAAATTTGGAGTTTTCTTGGACTGGTAGGCTATTATCAGAGAATTATTCAGGGTTTTTTCAGGATTGCGGAGTTGATGACTAGACTAACCAGGAAGAACATGGAGTTCATGTGGACTGAGGATTATAAGTCTGCTTTTGAGGAGCTAAAGAAGCAGTTGACTACAGCTCCAATATTGACATTGCCATCAGGGACAGGAGGATTTTCTATATATAGTGATGCATCGGGTAAGGGTTTGGTTTGTGTGTTACAGCAGAACGGAAAGGTGATTGCCTATTCTTCCAGTCAATTACACCCACACGGGAAGAATTACCCTACCCACGATTTAGAGTTGCCCGCAGTTATTTTTATTATTAAATTGTAAAAGTATTACTTGTATGGAGAGCATGTAGAGATCTTTACAGATCACAAGAGCTTGAAGTATATGTTTACACAAAAAGAGCTTAACATGAGGCAACAACGATGGTTGGAGTTGATAAAGGACTTCGACATTGCTTTGTAGTACCATCTAGGGAATGCCAACGTAGTCGCGGATGCCTTGAGCAGGTATCCAGTAGCTATGTACTTGACGAGGGACAAACATTTATTGGACGATCTTGATAGCTTGGGCTATCATGCCCCGATCCCACAGGGGCTGATCGTCCTCGCTTAGTCCCTACGGAACTGATCGTCCTCGCTTAGGCGCGATGCCATGCAAGCCTAAAGTGCGCTTGCACAAGGCCGAAGCTTTGAACTAGGGCAACTTAGCTAATCAAGATGGGAGCAGCGACACTATATTGCAAAAAAGTAAAGAACATAATGGCATATGAAAATAAGCTCTTTATTGATAATCAAGATATGTTATAAGTGGCGCTTGGCCAAGGTTACAGTTCGCTCAAGCTCTCTTTCTCTTAATTTACAATGACACCATTCCATATATTATGTCCCTCTATACAAAAGCAGCTCAAAGCAATCTTGATATGGCTCAAGGCATCGACTCTAGATTTTTGGGTACTGGGGCTGAGGTACGACTATCGCTTCCTCGGACGATCCAACACCTACAAACAAGCAAACTATTGGTGGGTCAGCACTTTGGAGAAAGTACTGGTGAGTATAAAATCAATGAATATAAGCAACACTCCCTGAAACCCATACTAAGTAAGCTTGTGGCAAAATATTATATTACTAGTGATCTTGCTACCTTTTACCTATGTTCATTTCATGCAGCTCAAGAATATAGTCAGTTTAGATCTTTTCAAAAGTATAGTTTTGAAACCAGTTTGCATTTCAATACATACAAGCAAGCTATAGAGATAGTGTTCTATCGTACAGTGTGCAGCATATATTGTGAGCCATAATCAATCTCTTAGGAACAAAGGTTCTCTGGTGGACTGTTCATCTCATATCTCACTAATGACAGATCGACTAATAGCTGCTGAAATGCATGAGTTGTTATACCCTAAAATATGCTCAAAATAGTAGCCGGGTCTCATGGTTCAACACTACACTAAAAGCCACACCCTCCTATAAATAAGGACTTCTAGCCTCAGGGTGTTCCAGATCTCTCCCAGGCCGAACGATCCCCAGTGCCCCAGGAACCGCTCGAGAGATAAACCTTGTGCACAAGTTGTCAGACCAATGCATGAATGCACTTATATCAGATAAATACCAAATGATGCACATGATCCAGAACTAGCAAGCAAGCGTATCTATCAAGCTATAGAGCCGGAGCTCTCAATACTCTTGCCTAATAGCCACACCCTCCCGTAAGTAAGGACTTCAAGCCTCAGGGCAGACTACTAGTCTAGATGCACAAGTTCAAGCTATTCATGAAGTTCTATCTCTTTACAAGCGATCAATAAAACATATTCAAGCAATCTAGCTCTTTTAATAAGTAACAAGCAAGAACAATTCTATAAATCTAGTATGCAATTCTATCTCTTTTAGACAAGCATTCAAGTATTCTAGTTTAGCATATGATACCAAGATAAGTGCAAGCAATCTTTTACTCTTTCTCATTAGCATGACAGCGGTTTGTTCGATACCGGTGTCCGTTTAACTAAGCATTCAATATTTCTATCTTTAACTAGCATAGCAATGGTTCCATCTCTTCAGACAAGCATACAAGTTCTCTTAGTTAGGCAAGCAGATTCATTTCAATGACAAGAAATACAAGTTCTTTTATCTAGCATACAGAGTCAGGTTCTATCATTCCTCTTATGAAACAAGCATTCAAAAACTCAGATTCATTATTAAGGCGTGCAAAAATTAGAGAATGCAATTCTGTCCACTCACTTAGATCAATCATCTTGTGGTTCAATCGAGAACTCTCCGAGAAGGCTTCTGCTCGAGCAAACAAAGTAATATCATTTGTACATAGTGCCTACGCGGTGTGCGGCACTACATACTTACCTACCAAGAAAGAGTTGTATCCTCGAAACTTCAAGGACAAACTTTCGATATCCAGAGCAGCGATAGTCCTTATACCTCACCATCCTCAATCAAAAAACTCTAGTAATCAGAACTCAATAAAACTCTAGCCATTAGAAATCACAAATCATACCTCAAGCAATAAAAAAATCCAGAAAACTTTTGCCGACAACTTTAAGAATATTTACGGACTTATTTTATGGAACGTTCATTGCAACACAACATCGGGCACATCTCAGAGTCGAAGGCAACGAAATAGGAAATAATTGAGTCACTCTGATACCATTATGTCACGCCCCGATCCCGCAAGGGCCGATCATCCTCGCTTAGTCCCTACGAAACCGATCATCTTCGCTTGGGTGCGATGCGATACAAGGTTAAAGTGCGCTTGCACAAGGCCGAATCTTTGAACAAGGGCAAGTTAGCTAATCAAGACGGAAGCAGCGGTACTATATTGCAGAAAAGTAAAGAATACAATGACATATGAAAATAATCTCTTTATTGATAATCAAGATGTGTTACAAGCGGCACTTGGCCGAGGTTACAGTTCGCTCAAGCTCTCTTTCTCTCGATTTACAATGACACCGTTCCATATTTTATGTCCCTCTATACAAAAGCAGCTCAAAGCAATCTTGATATGGCTCAAGGCATCGACTTTAGATTTCTGGGTCCTGGAGATGAGGCACGGCTATCACTTCCTCGGACGACCCAACACTTGTAAACAAGCAAACTATTGGTGGGTTAGAACTTTGGAGAAAGTACTGGTGAGTATAAAATCAACGAACATAAGCAACATTCCCTGAAACCCACACTAAGTAAGCTTGTGGCAAAATATTATATTACTAGTGATCTTGCTACTTTTTACCTATGTTCATTTTATGCAGCTCAAGAATATAGTCAGTTTACATTTTTCAAAAATATAGCTTTGAAACCAGTTTGCATTTCAATACATACAAGCAAGCTATAGAGACAGTGTTCTATCGTGCGGTGTGCATCACGTATTATGATCCATAATCAATCTCTTAGGAATAAAGGTTCTTTAGTGGACTGTTCATCTCATATCAAGACAAGTATTTCAAGTGGACTATTCAATTCGATACAATAGGGACAGCCGCATATTCAATATAAAACAGATGTATCATATTTAGCATAAATGATAAGGGACATAAGGAAATACAAGTGATCACTTATTCAGTGATTCTTACCCATAGCCGAACGGTTATCCCTGCAGCAGACATTAAAGTTAGCAACATATGCATATATATATAAATGAGGTTCTCTTTCCCTATCCGTCTCTGCATCAAACAATTAGGTATGCAAGAAGGCTAGCCTATCATGCGCCCTAACTACATGATGGTCCCCTCCATGGGTTTAGCAAGTGGAACGTACAAGCCCATCTCACTAATGTTAGATTGGCTAATAGCTGCTAAAACGCATGAGTTGCTATACACTAAAATACGCTCAAAATAGCAGCCGGGACTCATGGTTCAATACTAAACTAAAAGCCACACCCTTCCGTAAATAAGGACTTTTAGCCTCAGGGTGTTCCAGATCTCTTCCAGGCCGAACAATCCCCAGTGCCCCAAGAACCGCTCGAGAGATAAACCTTGTGCACAAGTTGTCAAACCAATGCATGAATGCACTTATATTAGATAAATACCAAATAATGCACATGATCCAGAACAAGCAAGCAAGCATATTTATCAAGCTATAGAGCCGGAGCTCTCAATACTCTTGCCTAATAGCCACACCCTCCGGTAAGTAAGGACTTCAAGCTTCAGGGTGGACTATTAGTCTAGATGCACAAGTTCAAGCTATTCATGAAGTTCTATCTCTTTATAAGCGATCAATGAAACATATTCAAGCAATCTAGTTCTTTTAACAAGTAACAAGCAAGACCAATTCTATAAATCTAGCATGCAATTCTATCTCTTTTAGACAAGCATTCAAGTATTCTAGTTTAGCATACGATACCATGATAAGTGCAAGCAATCTTTTACTCTTTCTTATTAGCATGGCATCGGTTCGTTCGATAGCGGTGTCTGTGTAACTAAGCATACAATATTTCTATCTTTAACTAGCATGGTAATGGTTCCATCTGTTTAGACAAGCATACAAGTTCTCTTTGTTAGGCAGGCAGATTCGTTTCAATGACAAGCAATACGAATTCTCTTATCTAGCATGCAGAGTCAGGTTCTATCATTCTTCTTATTAAACAAATATTAAAAAATCAGATTCATTATTAAGGCGTGCAAGAATCAGAAAATGCAGTTCTGCCCATTCACTTAGATCAATCGTCTTGTGGTTCGATCGAGAACTCTCCGAGAAGGCTTCCGCTCGAGCAAGAAAAGCGATATCACTTGTACATAGTGCCTACGCGGAGCGGGGCACTACATAGGCATTGAGGTATTAGTTTCTGGAGTTGCAGCACATATGTGGGGACTTCAGGTACAGTCAGAGTTGATGGACCAGATCAGGGCCGCACAGTTCGGGGATGAGTCTCTGAGGAGCATCAGAGCACAGGTCCAGATAAGGTTGGCAGAGGACTTCGGTATTGCAAACGATGGATTATTGCGGCATGGTACCAGATTGCGTATGCCGAGTGGAGCATTGCACGAGGAGATTCTTCAGGAGGCGCATCGATCTCAGTACTCTATGCATCCAGGTGCCAACAAAGATGTATAGGGACACGAGAGCATATTTGGTAGTATGGTATGAAGCGGGTGGTAGCTAGCTTCGTATCTAGATGCTTGGTCTTAACATCCAGCAATATAAGTATATAAATTACACTTTTGTACTATAAAATATGCCTTCGAAGTGGTCTTAATGTGCTTCAAAATTGACAAAAAGTGCTTTAAAAAATAATTTATGAAGTTGGAGTGCCAAAATAGAGCAATAAAAAGTTAATATGCAAAAATATTCGAATACTATAGTTGGGGTGCTATTACGGTCATTTAGCCAATGTTTAATGTAATACATTAAATAATGTACAATCTTTTTTTTAGGAAATAAGTAGATTTATGAATTTTACTTGGTTTAAATAAATACATAAAATTAATAGTTTGTAGGGTTTCTTCTATCTTTTGTAATAGCTATAATGAGTAGATATGGTAGTTGTTTTCTTAAAAAAAAATTGAACCTTTCTCCAAATTTAGGTTCGTCACTATATCTACTTCTCCATCATACTATATAAATGAATAGGTTTGATAGTTTTTTTTCAAAAAAATAAAATAATTTTTTCTCCAAATTTAGGTTAACTATGAATCTAGACAACAACAATAACATTTACAAAAAGTGCCTGTTTGGTTGGATAATTTGTATAGTGAAGTAGGAGGATTTCAAGATTTAGAGAAGATGAAGCCTACTTCAGGCATTTATTGAGGAGGAAGTCCTGCTAAGATTTGTGTACATGCACCACTTGTTGGGTGAAAAAAGCTCATTTTTCTCATTTTGACATCCGAGTTTTAACTCAGATGTGGTCACATAAGTGAGCATGGAGAGGAGATAAATTCAGAGTTTGGTGGCAGAGATGGATGGAGTATTGAGCAGGCGGAGATGAATGTTGAGACGATGTGGTAGTGGACGCCAAATTTGGCATAGCCGTTGACAAAGACGTCGGGGAATTCGAGGTCAACCGCGTGGAGGAGGCGCTCGAGGAGATGGCGTTATGGGACAACGACTCGAGAAGAAATGACATCGAGGATAAGTAGAGGGCGACATTGAGGGGGAAGTCGATGTCATGGAATGCATCAACAAGGAGGAACTGGTGGTGGAGAGGAGGAGTGGAGCTGAATACGATAACGAAGAGAGGGGATAGGTCGCAACAGTGGCATGGCTCGGGATGCTGTTGTTGTTTTCAAGGTATTGGAGAGAGGGAGAAGTGTCACACCCGTTTCCAGATTTGGTATTCTTGAATTTGTGATATTTAATTTTTTCCTGTAGATGTATTCATGCTGTATTTTATATATTGATTCCTATTAATTATGATGTATTTTATTTAATTGTATTCTTGTTTATTGTGGGAGACTACCTGAGACCAGTAGTTAACACCTTGACAATTGCCATGAACCAGTGCTAAGACCCGTATGTAAGATTTATATCTGACTCGGTTCACTCTTGGAACTACTTAGCCTATTTTGGATGATTAGGCTTGCATGAGGATTAGTCATGACTAGACTACCATTTTCCCCTCTTGTGTATATATACTTCTCTTTCTCTCTCATCTCTTTCATTTTTTATTTTTCTTTCCTTTACTTCTTCATTCCTCCTCCTCCTTTCCTCAAGAGCTCCCAACTGAAACCATAAGCCCTAGCCCTAGACTTGGTTCTAGGAAAAGGTTTGTTCGTCTACCAAGGCAAGTACATCTTGCTCAAAGTGGTAAAGCCATTAATTTTCGTATTTTTGCATATATGTAGTAATAAAAAAAGTGTTGAATGGAAAATGTTCTCCTTGATGTTCCCATTAGTTTTAGTTCTTGGAGTTTTTGATTTTGATGAACAATTTTGAGTAGATCTGAGTTTTAAAGTTTGTGTTTTCATGGGTTCCAAAAGTTTTTCTTGGTTTTGATCTACTAAAACATGGTATTTTAGAAAAATTGTTTTTGTGGTTCATGGAGCACTTTATTTCGAGCATTTTGGCTTTTGTTTCACTTGATTTGGTGTTAAAAATGAAGTTTTTATGAAGAAAATAATTTTTGAATTTTTGGAGCTTTTTCACCATGGCTGAAATTGCTGTCTGGAGAAGATGAAGTTCTTATGCGGCCAGCGCAATATACGGTTGAGACTTCCATGCGGCATGATCCTTATGTGGCTGGACTCTTTGCCGCATAGCCAACCATCATGCATCCATTTTGTTGGAAGCATGACCGACCATTACACAAAGTATTCTGGAGCTAAGTGACAGAACTCCTTATATTTTATTTTCTGGACGAAATAGAAATTTGCTAAGTCCAAGAGACCTTCATGCGGCACCGACCCATATGCGGCAAGCAGGCATATGCGGCAAGCAAACTCATGTAGCAGCGACTATGCGTCTCATCTCTTGTGTTTCACTCTTGCACATCTTCATATGATTTTTTCTTTTCTCTATGAAACTTTATGGCTGGTAACATCCATCACTTCAGTCACTTCTCTGACACATCATATTGGTACTTATTCTGAAGAGTGGACTTTTGTCCGGAGCATGCAGCTTGGAGGAGCATGCATCCTGGTATCATATGTGGTCTGAGGTAGCGTGCGGTCGACAGTCCATGCGGCACCCGTCTCATGCGCCAAGTTGTGCATGCGACGTAGCTATTTTATTTGGAATGCTTCTTTGTTCTATGTAGTTGGTGTTGACAATTGCTTGTGATTGTTCCTAAGAAAGAATGGACATAGTAACCCGATCTTGTGTTAGACATGACTATATGCTAGAATTGATTACGTCACAAGTGACTAACCAGCTATGTGCATAACATGAGCTATGTGTCCCAATGTGATAAGGCTCATACGACCAACTGTAAGTTTGGTAATTTAACCCAATTTTTTGTATCCGTGCCAATAAAATTACTATGTGTTACATCTATATGTGTTATAAATGTGCAATGAGGTACGACAAAACTTGCTACGTGCTATCAGATTAAATGTTTTGGGTTGTACATTGAGAATGCCTCCTATACTATGCGACATATGATATTATTATATTAATTCCCCAGAACGGGCATGTTATGTGGGTCATACCAAAGAATGGCAAGGACTTGATTGATTGTTTCATCACGCTCGGGTGAATCCAGTTTAAGCTATCAAGTAACAAAGTGGATTCGTATCTAGCGTGGACCGTACTACAGTACGGCATATATGAGGATTGATCATGTGACCACGCCATAAAATTCCTAATATAACCATAGAGTTAATCTAGGCAACTAAAACTGGTAGAGCATTGGGAGGGATAAAATCCCGAGATCGTGCATATTAGCCACCTCAGACTATCGTCATAACGTGCAAGGCTGATCCCCATGGATATTTGTCACGTCCGTACTAGTAGACGGCAATATTCGAATACTTATATTGTATAATGCGTTCTATGTAATCTAGTATGGTGGCCTTACGAGGGACAGATGCATAATATATAATTGCTATATAATTTCTATGGCTCGGTTAGCCCCGCTAAACAGCTCACAATATTAGGATTTCTTTATGCATCTGTTCTGAGATAACTCAGACTCCACATAACAAGCCGTAGGATTGACTGGCTGATTTAAAAGAGTATGTGCTGGTAGTCTAGGGACATGAACTATTGCGGTGCGATGGTTCAACCCTTGTCCTTGTTTGGTTGTATGGTTACGCTAATGTGTCACAATAGGTCATGTACCAAAGCTACATATTATACCTATATCGTAGCTTTTATTGTGGCATGTGTGTTCTGGATTATATTGATGAGTTGTATCTTCGTCGTGTTCATAATTGGTAAGTTATACCCTGTCTCGGAGTAGTGCGATACCAATTATCATTTTTTAGTTGTAGAGGTGTCCTACTGCTCTGATGTAAGGTTATACACTTGCAGTTGTGGCATATATTCCTATTTTTATGTACTATATTGGCTTTTACTTCATTCACTTGTGCTCCTTTATGGTACTTGCTATCGGGGCCTGACCCCGCTGGTTTTGTTTGGCCAGATTTTGTAGCAGAGCCCGAGGATCCTGTCCTGTATCTGACTGATGGCGCATACCAGGAGGATGTCTACCGAGGAACTTGAGTGGATTTCTTCTTCCCCCATTATGAGTATCATTTTTTATTACCTTTTAGCGTTTAGCCGACGCCACTTGTTAGCCGATTTATCTGGACGTTAGTTCCTCTACATGATTGTATATTATTCAGACCGCAGCTGACTTACAGTCATGTACTCTTAGCAATGTACTAGTGTACCATCCTGTATAACTAGTTTTATGATCATTCTGATAGATCGTTAGGGACGCCTAACTACTTTATCTTACATGCTCATTCTTACTGTTTCTTGGTTGATGATTGAGACATAGAGATCCTAGACCCTAGGTAACTTTATTGTAGTATGCACCCCCTTGTCTCTAGACAATCTTAGCACATTATAGGTTACTTCACTATTTTGTAAGGTGTGGTTAGCTGAGTTACTCCCCTGCTCTACAGTATTCTGGTTCTGGGCGTGATAAGGTTTTAGTGGTGGCCCATGCAGGTCTACGTTTTCAGACTTTTGGGGTATCTTGTTCTAGGAGTCTCAATCAAAACTGTTTCCTTTGATATCCTGAATTTGTCTTCTTCGACACCGAGCTTGAACTATCACCAATTTGCTTCCTTGTTTTTTCTTGTCCTGTCATTTGATGTCTTGGTGTCCTTTTTCTTCAGGGGTACCTCTTCCCCGCCTGTTAGGGCAGCAGATGTGGTAGAACTGCTAGCAGAGGAAGTTCTCATTAAGCTAAAGCAAAAGACAGTACTTTCTTAAGATCAGCTTCAAGTAGAGCCAATAGGTGGGCAACATGTACCAGAGATCCCGGTACCCCCCGACAGTTCCAGTAACACTAGTATCACTTGATACCCCGGCACTATTAGAAATTATCAAAGGTAAGATGGATACACAACAACATCAGATAGCAGTACAGCAGTACCAGCAGCTTCGACAACAGGAGCATAACGTCCTGTTAAACCAATGACTACAAACGGATCTGGAGGGGAGTGGAGAAGAAGATTATGAGACATCATACATATTCTGTCGACTCAACCAGAGCTATTTCAAAGGCACAGAGGATGATATTATGGCGGATGCTTGGCTTCAAGACAATGATACAATCATAGTGGCAGCTAAGGTTCCAGTAGAGGAACAAGTCAATCAAGTCCAATTACAACTACAAGATCTTGCTCGTGATTGGTGGAAAATAAAGAATGTCGGCTTGAAGCATCCTATCTCTTGGGACAAGTGCAGAACCTGGTTTAGGACCAAGTACTTCAGAGTAGTGGCGCAGTACGAGCGACAACAGAGATTTATTGATCTCAGGAAATTTGACAGAATAATGGATGGATACGCAGCAGAGTTCTGTAAGCTGAGCAGGTTTGCTCCAGCTATGGCGACGACGTAGCAAGAAAGGGCTATGAGATTCCATCAAGGGCTTTATCTCAAGATTCTGTAACTAGTTGAAGGACATGACTAGCAAATATTCGATGCCGTGTTGATAGCAGCCAGGAGATATGAGCTTACCATCCAGAGGTTAGCTTCAAGGAATGGAGTACATAAGAGGTCTCTTGTCCATAACACATGTGGAGGACCAGCACCCGGCATTCGTATTCATGATTTGGCACCATGGAGGCAAGTGGCATCAGATGAGACAATGATAATTTGACAACAACAGCCGAGATAACATCAACAACGCCCAAAGAATCCAGTAGGATGTAGCTATTGTGGCAAAGGAGGTCATACTCAGGATGTGTGTAGGATGGCAAGTAGAAGTTGCTTGAGGTATGGGGGTTTTGACTACATAATAGCTACTTTCCCATAGATAAAGAGACAGGAAGGACCATATCAATAATTTCTAGCGTTGCCAGCTGCAGGAGTAGTTCCGTATCAAGAGCCAGTTTTAGTAGTACGTCCGTTAGCCCAACGTCCGATGTTGACGCAAGCATAAATGTTTCACCAGAGACAATGTCAGTTTGGTCAGCAGAGACATCCTCATGACAGAGTTCCAGTTGCACCTAGACGTGATTAAGCAAAGTCTGGTGTGTTAGAGCAGGTATTGGCCGAGGGCGGTCAAATCGAGGGTGAGATTTGAGCTTCTTTCAGTCATATCTTTTGGGTTTCATATATTCGGCGAGTGGAGATGATCTTTCGTCTCACTCTTCTGCCTTCATATCTCGTGATACATGATGTATGTCATATGTCCCGACTACGAAGGTACATCCTGGGCAGAGTCATGTTCTTGACTAAGTCGTTGTTACCGATTTATCTTAAGACTTAATCCCTGTCCATTTTTGGGAGTCAACATAGGCCAGCGAGGATGAGTTCCTATTTTGACTGACTCAGGCGACATATGTATCCGTATTCCTCTAGTTATTTCTCTTTTCTTTTGATTGTGTGGATTGCTTGCGCCTTTGTTTATATTGTTATTGCTTTTATTACCTGCCTATTTTGTTATGCTTGGTATTCAGTTTCCTGTAGTTCATGAGATTTGGTAGTTCATGAGATTTTTTGGATCATGAGTTCCCTGATTGGATCGTGAGACTTCTGCTTGGTCTATGAGTTTTCTTGCTTGGTGATCAGCTCGACTAACTTAGCGAATTTTGAGGATAATTTTTTTAAGGTGGGTAGAGATGTCACACCCGTTCCCCGATTTGGTATTATTGAATTTGTGATATTTAAATTTTCCTTGTAGATGTATTCATGCTTTATTTTACATATTTATTTCTGTTAATTATGATTTATTTTATTTAGTTCTATTCTTGTTTATTGTGGAAGACTACCCGAGACCAGTAGTTAATACCTTGGCAATTGCCATGAACTAGTGCTAGGACCCGTATGTAGGATGGATATTTGACCCGGTTCACTCTTGGAACCACTAAGCTTATTTTGGATGGTTATGATTGCATGAGAATTAGTCATGACTAGAATACCCTTTTCCTCTCTTATGTATATATACTCCTCTTATTCTCTCCTCTATTTTTTTTTTTTTCTTTACTTCTTCTTTCCTCCCCCCCTCCTCCTTCCCTTAAGAGCTCCCAACCGAAACCCTAAGCCCTAGTCCTAGACTTGGTTCTAGGAAGAGGTTTGTTAGTCCACCAAGGCAAGTACATCTTGCTTAAAGTGGTGAAGCCATAGATTTTTGTATTTTTTATATATGTAGTAATATAAAAATGTGTTTGATGGAAAATATTCTCTTTGATTTTCCCATTAGTTTTAGTTCTTGAAGTTTTTGGTTTTGATGAACAATTTTGAGTAGATATGAGTTTTAAAGTTTAGATTTTCATGGGTTCCAAAAGTTTTTCTTGGTTTTAATCTATTAAAATAGAGTATTTTAGAAAAATAGTTCTTGTGGGTGATGGAGTACTTTATTTCGAACATTTTGGCTTTTGTTTCACTTAATTCGGTGTTAAAATAAATTTTTTATGAAGAAAATAATTTTCAAATTTTTTGAGCTTTTCCGCCATGGGTGAACTTACTATCTGGAGAAGACAAAATTCTTATGCGGCTAGCGCAATATGAGGCCGAGACTTCCATGCGGCATGATCCTTATGAGGCTGGACTCTTTGTCGCATAGCCAACCATCATGCGTCCATTTTGTTGGTAGCATGACTGACTATTATACAAAGTGTTCTGGAGCTAAGTGACAGAACTCCTTATGTTTTGTTTGCTGGATGAATGAGAAATTTGCTAATTTCAAGAGACCTCCATGAGGCTCCGACCCATATGCGGCAAGCGGGCATATGCGACAAGAAGACTCATGCAACAGCGACTATGCGCCTCATCTCTTGTGTTTCGCTCTTGCACATCTTTCTATGATTTTATCTTTTCTATCTGACACTTTATGGCTTGTAACATCCATCACTTCATTCACTTATCTAACACATAACTTTGTCACTTGTCCTGAAGAGTAGACTTTTGTCCTAAGCATGCGGCTTGGAGGAGCATGCAGCTTGGGATCATATAAGACCCGGTATCATATGCGGCCTGAGGTAGCATATGGCCAACAGTCCATGCGGCACCCGTCTCATGCGCCAAGTTGTGCATGCAGCTTAGATATTTTATTTAGAATATTTCTTTGTTCTATGTAGTTGGTGTTGATAATTGCTTGTGATTTATAAAACCCCAAACCCTAAAATCCGTATTTACTTTAATTTTATTTTATTTTATTAATTAATAATTGAATTGTAGTAATTATGAGCTAAATAGAGGAAATAGATTTTTTATAAATTTTTTATTTTAGGTGTTTGTACATTTAGGGAATTTATGGAACCATTAAGAATTTTTTCTAATTTATTTCATGTAGGAGACCCTTTGGGCAGTTGTTAGCTTAATGGTATGCAATAATAAATTTCTAGAATTTTTCTATATATATATATATATATATATATATATATATATATATATATATATAGTTAATGCTTAGAAATTAAAATATAAATAGAGAATAAGAAAAAGAAAGGAAAAAAAAAAACAAATAATTACTAATGGATCCTAAACCCGCAACTCCTTAACCCAACCCGCTAACTAATCCTACCCATACCCACCTACCCGGTAACCCTAAACCACCCGCACCCGGCCCGCAAGGAACAAAGCAGCAGCAGCAGCCCTTTGTACCCACCCGCGCGAGCGATCAACCCCCCCTGCGGTTCATTCTCTCTCCCTCTCCCTATATATATAATTCATCTCGACATACAAACCCTAACCCTAAGTCACCCTCTTCCCATCTAGACCTGAACGCCGTCGCCACCGTAGCCTGACCGCCGTCCAGCCGCCAGGAACCCGACCCCGATGACCGCGACCCCGCGCAACCCCGCACGCTGCAGTTTCAAACAGCGAAGTATGTGTGTTCCCGTGCAGTTTTCCATCACCTTGCTGAACCAAACTCGACCCCGTCTTCACCAATACGTTCATCCCTTAACCCTCTTCAATATCTGTATGATAGTAGATTTCTAACAGCGCGTAATCCTAGGCGAAAATAGCGTCCAAGTTTGACAAAAAAGACAACTTTTGGATATCGCCGAAAACTACGGTGACTACCTATCTTCCAGGATTCGTGTCTCCCACCACAGAGATCAGAATCCAATTTTTCTTGTTGGTATTCGAAGACCACTTGACCTAGTTTATTTTCTGTTATTTACATTATTCTATTAATTGCTGTGTGTAGAATTAAATTCGTTGGAAAATCTCGAAAACCCACTTTTTTAGATTTCCCAGAAATTGTAATACGGAGCTCGCGCCACCAAACGGGACCGCCCCACCGTGTACCAAGTGTATCAAAAGGTGCGTGCAGTGTATCCAGACATATAAGAGTTTGCAGAAACTGATTCGGACGTGTGTGCGCATCGGAATCAGCCTGTATCCGCGGACAATCCCCGTATCGTAACTTTTGCAGAAGCCCTACGCATTTAGTGCACGTTCATCAGAATGCGACGAAACTTGCGCCATTGGACTCGTGGTATCGCGCTGGTCCTGTGACTCAATTTTTACGCAATTCTGGGACAGTTGACCAAGTCGCCAATTGGCGGGCCCTACGGTTGATTTTTTGGGCAAAATTGTGTTCGGCTCACCGAATCCAAAATTGGAAGTACCGTTGAGTTTGCATTGACATTTAGAATTTGTTTGACCTATAATTTATCCCATTTAGAGACCTTTATCCTTGGCACGCTTTTCGTTGCAAAGTGGCCCACATTTGGAGCCCTCTTTGCCTCAAAATTACCGTTTTGCCCCTGTGTCCAAATTGGACTAAAGGGGAGTATTTTCTAGCTATTTTGCTTATTCTGGGAATATTGGTGATATTTATTTCAGCATCCGGAGATGTCCTTTCTGAGACCGTAGTTTCTGTCTCTTGGTGTTTGACATCTGGACATCTTACTCTGCAGCTCTCTTGCCAGGCAAGTATACCTTGCCTTGTTGTACTGTTTAAATTATGTATTATCATTTGCATATTTATATTATATAACTGTGTGCGTCAGAGAGAGACTCGAGTGCAGTCAACGGAGGCTTTGACGTTAGGACAGTGTCTGACCTAGTGTCTAGTAGACCCACCTAAAGTTGTGGAGTTATTGCTATGACTCCCAGGCCTTGACACATTTCTTACACGTGTTGTGAGTCTCATATAGGGCACGAACTTGCGTATATGGTTGGCCACTTGTACGTGTAGGCGTACGATGGATAGGGTATAACTGCTAATAGTGATGCATGTTAGAAGACTTAGCAGTTATTAGTAGGAGGAGCATAGATTATCGTGGTACGATGGCCAATCCTTGTCCTTGTTTGGTTGTAAGGTTGGGCTATTATTCTAACGATAGACTATGAGCCAGAGTTACGACGCCTGGGCGTAGTAGCTAAGGCGTGTTGTGGATACGACATGCTTAGATCATTGGGCGGGGAGGACAACTAGTAGGCGTATGGGACACCCACTTCCTCTATGCAGATTCCACACTCGACGGAGTGATATGGACGTTATATTCTATGCAGATTCCACGTTCTTCGGAGCGATGTGGACGTTATATACTATGCAGATTCCCTGTTCTTCGGAGCGGTAGGGCGTTATTATATACATGCGCCCTTGTATTGGGGGCATATGTGGTATATACTAGCCAGTTGTCACGATTGGTGAATTACGTCAGCATATGTCTAGCCTACACTTTCCCATACTCCCAAGGTTGTCCTCAAGTTGTATTTCACTTAGATGGTTAGGTTACCCTGGAGTTATTTATTCAGTATTTACTTTATGGCATGCTTTTATGTATCTTGTTATGTCCCTCTGAGGACCTGGTCCCTTTTCAGGTGTATTGTTCATGAGTATTTGCAGGAGAGCAAATCCGGATTGGCTACTTATATTGCGATAGGTCTTCTCTTCGAGCCTCGTGATTGTTAGAGGTTGTATTTATATTGTAGTTGTCTTGTTTATTCTTCATTCTAGTTCGGCAGTGGATTTGTTTCCATCCGACTGTCATCTTTAGATACTTCATTTTAGGATCTGGTTATAGATATTAGTTATATATTTATTTATTAATTTTCTGTGGATGAGATTAGATATTACCCTGTGATTTATAATGGTTTATACCACTTGTGGATTTGATATTCATAATACAGCATACGCATGTGTTATGGTTTTCATATATTGGAGTTGCCATATACATGCGGCTAGCATGCTTACGTGTCCTAGTCCTACGTATTTTGGGACTGGGGCATGACATGTTTTTAGTGGTGGTCCATGCAGGTCGAGAGCATATTGTCTCGGTTACGTTACTGTATCGAGCAAGCCTGCACCTAGGATTAGAGTATAGGATCTCATCCACAATTGACTATGATTCATACCCCTTTCAATCTGTTCTATTTAAATAATTATATCCTGCTTGATTCATGTACTCCCCTATTAGTTCCTTGAGTATAGCCTTCTCCTAAAATATAGAAGTCCTTGTTGTTAGATAAAAAAAGTAGGGTAACCTTTCTATTAAGAGTACAACTAGGGCACTGACACACCACTAAGTTTAGAATATCTAGTAAACCCTAGAATTCCTTATCTATAGATTGGTTTACCATTACCCCGTGATGTATTATGAGGACTTGAGAATAGTATAGACACTACTAGAGTTAGTTAAAAGTTTTACCATAATGTTTGATCCTAGTATTAAGGAACCAATAGAAACCCAAAATTGAATGTTAGGACCAACCCTAACTTTTATAGTGAGATAGTATTATAGAACTATACCTTTAGATTCTTGTCTGGATATTAGCAGACAGTACCCTAGGAAGCCGAGAGGAATGAATATAGTATTTTCTCGATCATACCTTGAACACAGAGATTAGCATATTATCTTCCCCTTAAGAAACCATGATGCTATCTAGAGCCCTCTATTTTTATTCTATATCTTGTCCCTCTGCAACCTTAGCGCTCGTTATTTGTGCGACGGCTAATTAGGCTCTTTCTTCTTCACCTTTCAACTCGTGCCACCTGACACTTCTGATTGTAGACCAGATAAATTCTCTTATGATAAGGATATGTAGTTTGCTAGGATTATAGTTGTCAATGTTGAACATTGAAAAGTTGTGCTTGATAGTTAGAATTTGATAGCTTTGAGTTGTTCTTGTAGATTGTAGCTTGATGATTACCCTTAGTTTTAAATCGCGTAATTCGTATCCATAACCCAAAATAGATATATCCTCTTTTTACTTAAGAACCAGTAGCTTTTACATTCTTACTATTGACACTTGTTCTATGAGCACTATGATTTAAAACTTAAGGTGACCATTACCGATATAATGCAAAAGGACGATTTTCTCGTAAACCCCAATAAGGGTTTATGCTTTATTTACAAGGATAATATTATTTTATAGAATCCCCTTAAGACTATCACAGTATTAGATAATTATTTTAAGTTGGGTAGTATGCCTCACAACCTAGTGACACATAGTCCTCTTGACATATTATTGTAGTATATTTGAATGACATTAACTATATGCTTGCATAAGACAATAGTGTTTATTCTGATGGTAGAACTTAAAGGCCCACACCCATATTTTGTCGACTAGCAGCTTAGACAAGGTGTTAGTACTACGACTGTAGTGACTGTAGAGTCTTATTTTTGTTTTGTTTTGTGAACTTAAATCATTGTACCTCATTTCATCATGATCTAGCGTATTTATATTTTACATACTACCTTGACTTATGCTGCTATTTTATAGCCTAGTTTTGCAAGCTTATTCTTTTATCGAGCTTGTTCACGATATATGTATTAGTAGATGCATACATTAATATATTTCAAAATTAGTGTATTAAGGTCTAGCTAACCTTGGTGCGCTTGGTTCGCCCTTCGCATAACTACTTTACGTGGATTGAGATATATAGAGTCTAGTAGACGAATGTACTTGCCCTCTAGATATGCTTGAGCATATCATATCAGTTACATAATTGTACTGATACGAGCATGGGAATAGGAATTACCAAAATAGGATTTCAATCCACAACTGCCTTGACAATTCCCATTGAATTCTTTAAACGTCTTGATCCCCATACTTCTATTCTATTACCTCTCCCTTGAAGCCTTTATTATTGATCTCCGTCTTCCCTTATTTCGGAAAGACGAAACCTCGTGCTTGGTATAATTTTGATATACAGATAATACTAGATATACCCCATAGGCCAACCGCATTAGTTGGTGATGATTTTTCGTAATTAAGGACATATCATAGGTAAAATATTGGTGTTCAAACTTTTGAGGATCGAATAGCATGACTAAATAAGTTGAGGAATATTTTTCTTAAGTGTATAGCCTTATATGAAAGATGAATAAATTCTAAGTTGGGTAGAAATTACATTATTAAACTTGAGGAGAATTCTTTTAGATTGTGATCAAGTATAATTAGATTGAGAGATTAAGTCATTTTAAATGTGGAGAATTTTAGAAGAAGGAGTTAGAGGATGAGTATTTAATAAATTTTTGAAATCTTGATAGTGAGGACCAAATAATTATACCTTGAGCGCATGATTTAAAGTTTGAATGTTGAAGATTGAATCATCGATTTAAACCTTGAGGATGAATACAATTCTAGGCATGAACAATTGGTGAAGTAGATATAAAATTTTACAATTTGATGATTTGAATTAAAAGTTAAATTTTGATTGCTGGATTACCTATTGGAAATATTGAGGATATAAATTGAATTTAAAAAATTTGAAGGATACAAAACTCATAAGGAAAAATAGGAATACTATTAGATTAAAATTGCTTCTTCTAAAGGAGTTTATGATAGTTGGAGATCGTAATGTGAAGAGTGATGTGGGCTATTTAAAACTTGAAGATGTCATATAGATTTAGCTTAAATTTGGATGTGATTATTAAAAATCGAGAAAATGTTACAATATTTTGATTAAATAGAGGTTACCTTAATTTTGAAAGTGATTGCGATGGATTAGAAAATATTTTAATTTTGGAAGAAATTATGATTGACTTGCCTTATATGCGAATGTGAAGGAATTAATAATTATGCCTTATTTTAATTTTGAGGATGAAATTGTTCTTAAGTTGGCTAGACTGTAAACTCCCTCACCCAAGATTAGACCTACTTGGCTTAGATAGTAAGACTAAGGCTAGTCCGAACCCAATTAGAAATAGAACACGGTATTTTCATTTAATTCCAACATTGCATCACTTAGAGTACCATTACCATTTCTTCAATAATTGGAGCACTACACTAGCCATTGCCTTCCTATAAATTTTACAACCTTGTCCTAGACATGACCGCCTTCTATCCTGACCTCGGTGTAACTTATAAATATTCTCTCTTGTGCTACATTTTAGTCGCACAATATTCGTCGCAGACGTTTATATTTAATTCTAAATAATTCCAACTTTGTACCTTGTATGTTCCAATTGAAATTGGAGATACGATCTTGACCCCTTTCGTGCAACCCAAATAAGGATAATATTCTATCCTGAGCCCTCTATGTCCATGACCCTTGTGTCCCACCTAATGTTATCCCATGTACTTCTAATTAATCCAAGAATACCTTGTGCATTAATTTTGATTAATTTAATCCAATTTCCATCTTTGTGCAATTTTTTAATTGATGGGCATATTTTATGCAAAAGTGCACTAAGGTGTCCACACCATTGGACATGACACATGAAGGAACCTATTTTTTCGTTCATGTAGAATCTTCTCCATGAATTTTTGGAATTTGTAACGCGCAACATCGCCCCTCATTTAAACCTAGTCTTGCATTTTAAACAATGCAAATTATAGCCCCCCAAACATCCCCATGTCAATTGGACTTAGTTTTAATTTCGAGGACGAAATCTTTATAAGTTGGATAGGATGTAAAACCCCAAATCCTAAAATCGTATTTACTTTTTTTTATTTTTTTATTAATTAATAATTGAGTTGTAGTAATTATGAGCTAAATAGAGGAAATATATTTTTATTAAATTTTTATTTTAGGTGTTTGTGCATTTAGGAAATTTATGGAACCATTAGAAATTTTCTCTAATTTATTTCATGTAGGAGACCCTTTGGACAGTTGTTAGCTTAATGGTATGCAATAATAAATTTATAGAATTTTTCTATATATATATATGTATATAGTTAATGCTTAAAAATTAAAATAGAAATAGAGAATAAGAAAAAGAAAGGAAAAAGAAAAACAAATAATTACAAATGGATCCTAAACCCGCAACTCCTTAACCCAACCCGCTAACTAATCCTACCCATACCCACCTACCCGGTAACCCTAAACCACCCGCACCCGGCCCGCAAGGAACAAAGCAGCAGCAACAGCCCTTTGTACCCACCCGCGCGAGCGATCAACCCCCCCTGCGGTTCATTCTCTCTCCCTCTCCCTATATATATAATTCATCTCGACGACCAAACCCTAACCCTAAGTCACCCTCTTCCCATCTAGACCTGAACGTTGCCGCTACCGCAGTCTGACCGCCGTCAAGCCGCCTGGAACCCGACCCAGACGACCGCGACCCCGCGCAACCCCGCGCGCTGCAGTTTCAAACAGCGAAGTACCTGTGTTCCAGTGCAGTTTTCCATCACCTCGCTGAACCAAACTCGACCCTGTCTTCACCGATACATTCACCCCTTAACCCTCTTCAATATCTTTATGATAGTAGACCTCGAACAACGTGTAACTCTAGGCGAAAATAACGTCCAAGTTGACGGAAAAAGACAATTTTTGGGTATCGCAGAAAACTGCGGTGACTACCTATCTTCCCGGATTCGTATCTCCTACCACAGAGATCTGAATCCAATTTTTCTTATTGGTATTTGAAGACCACTTGACCTAGTTTATTTTCCCTCATTTATATTATTCTATTAATTGCTGTGTGTAGAATTAAATTCGTTGAAAAATTCCAAAAACTCACTTTTTTAGATTTCCCAGAAATTATGAT
Organism: Iris macrosiphon; assembly: GCA_036927795.1. Lineage (NCBI taxonomy): Eukaryota > Viridiplantae > Streptophyta > Magnoliopsida > Asparagales > Iridaceae > Iris > Iris macrosiphon. Next base: position 122,045,976 of record JAYESA010000006.1, read on the forward strand.
ACGGAGCGCGCTCCGCCAAACGGGACCGCCCCACCGTGTACCAAGTGTACCAAAAGGTGCACGCAGTATACCCGGACACGTGAGAGTTCATAAAAACTGATTCGGACGCGTGTGCGCGTCAAAATCAGCCCGTATCCGCGGACAATCCTCGTGTCGCAACTTTTACAGAAGCCCTATCCATTTAGTGCACGTTCGTCAGAATATGACAAAACTTGCGCCATTGGACTCGTGGTATCGCGCTGGTCCTGTGACCCAATTTTCACGTAATTCTGAGATAGTTGACCAAGTCGCCAATTGGCGGGCCCTACGGTTGACTTTTTGGGCAAAATTGTGTTCGGCTCACCGAATCCAAAATTGGAAGTACCATTGAGTTCGCATTAACATTTAGAGTTTTTTTGACCTATAATTTGTCCCATTTAGAGACCTTTACCCTTGGCACGTTTTTTGGTACAAGTGTGGCCCACATGTGGAGCCCGTTTTGACTCGAAATTACCGTTTTGCCCCTGTGTCCAAATTGGACGAAAGGGGAGTGTTTTATATATTGCTTATTCTGGGAACGTTGGTGATATTTATTTCAGCATCCGGAGACATCCTTTCTGAGGCCGTAGTTTTTGACTCTTGGTGTTGACATCTGGACATCTCACTCTGCAGCTCTCTTGCCAGACAAGTATACCTTGCCTTGTTGCACTGTTTAAATTCTGTATTATCATTTGCATGTTTATATTATATAACTGTGCGCGTTCGAGAGAGACTCGGGTGCAGTCAACGGAGGCGTTGACGTTAGGACAGTGTCTGACCTAGTGTCTAGTAGACCCACCTAAAGTTGTGGAGTTATTGGTATGACTCCCAGGCCTTGACACATTTCTTACACGTATTGTGAGTCTCATGTAGGACACGAACTTGCGTATATGGTTGGCCACCTATACGTGTAGGCGTGCGATGGATAGGGTATAACTGCTAATAGTGATGCATGTTAGAAGACTTAGCAGTTATTAGTAGGAGGAGCATAGATTATCGTAGTATGATGGCCAATCCTTGTCCTTGTTTGGTTGTAAGGTTGGGCTATTATTCTAACGATAGACTATGAGCCAGAGTTACGATGCCTGGGCGTAGTAGCTAAGGCGTGTTGTGGATACGACATGCTTAGATCATTGGGCGGGGAGGACAACTAGTAGGCGTATGGGACACCCACTTCCTCTATGCAGATTCTACACTCGACGGAGTGATATGGACGTTATATTCTAAGCAGATTCTACGTTCTTCGGAGCGATATGGACGTTATATACTATGCAGATTCCCCGTTCTTCGGAGCGGTAGGACGTTATTATATACATGCGCCCTTGTATTGGGGGCATATGTGGCATATACTAGTCAGTTGTCACGATTGGTGAATTACGTCAGCATATGTCTAGCCTACACTTTCCCATACTCCCAAGGTTGTCCTCAAGTAGCATTTCACTTAGATGGTTAGGTTACCCTGGAGTTATTTATTCAGTATTTACTTTATGACATGTTTTTATATATCCTGTTATGTCCCTCTGAGGACCTGGTCCCTTTCCAGGTGTATTGTTCATGAGTATTTGCTGGAGAGCAGATCTGGACTGGCTACTTATATTGCGAGAGGTCTTCTCTTCGAGCCCTGTGATTGTTAGAGGTTGTATTTATATTGTCGTTGTCTTGTTTATTCTTTATTGTAGTTCGGCAGTGGATTTGTTTCCATCTGACTGTCATCTTTAGATACTTCATTTTGGGATCTGGTTATAGATATTGGTTATATATTTATTCATTGATTTTCTGTGGATGAGATTAGATATTACCCTGTGATTTATGATGGTTTATACCACTTGTGGATTCGATATTCATAATACAGCGTACGCATGTGTTATGGTTTCCATATATTGGAGTTGCCATATATATGCGGCTGGTATGCTTACGTGTCCTAGTCCTACGTAATTTGGGACTGGGGCGTGACATGATTGATCCAAAGGAAGAATGGACCTAGTAACCCGACCTTGTGCTAGACATCACCATGTGCTAGAATTGATTATGTCATAAGTGACTAACTAGCTTTGTGCATAACATGAGCTATGTCCCCAATGTGATAAGGCTCATACGACCAACTGTAAGTTTGGTAAATCAACCTGATTTCTTGTATCCATGCCGATACAATTACTATGTGCTACGTGTACATATGTTGTAAATGTGCACTAAGGTGCGACATAACTTGCTACGTGCTATCATATTACATGTTTTGGGTTGTGCATCGAGAACGCCTTCTATACTATGCGACATATGATATTATTATATTAATTCTCCAGCACGGGCATGGTATGTAGGTCAACTACCAAAGCGTGGGTAGGACTTGATTGATTGTTGTATCACGCTCGGGTGAATCCAGTTTGAGCTATCAAGTAACAAAGTAAATTTGTATCTAGCGTGAATCGTACTACAGTACAACATATAGGAGGATTGATCATGTGACCACGCCATAGGATTCCTAACATAACCATAGGGTTAATCTAGGCAACTAAAACTGGTAGAGCATTAGGAAGGATAAAATCCTGAGATCATGCACATTAGCCACCTCAGACTATCGTCATGACGTACAAGGCTAACCCCCATGGATATTGGTTACGTATGCACTAGTGGATGACAATATTCGAATACTTATATTATACAATGTGTTCTATGTGATCTAGTACAGTAGCCTTACTGTAACACCCCATTCCGCTCAAGCGGACTGCCGCCTCAATCGGCAATCGTGCAGCTGTCCCGACCCGCTTTGCCTCAAAAGAGAAGCAAAGGATATTCAGACTTGTCCCTACAGGAATCCGGCTTGGACTTTCAGAGGCTCGCTCAGACGTATCGCTCTACCGAGGCGAATCATCGCTAAGGTGGGTGGCTACGGTGAACTTGTCTTTGCTTAGCCAGCACACCTAAAATCTGGAATATACATGCTAGTCGCTAGGTGATTCACCCCCTGCATGCTAATAAATCCAACGCACCGAGCTAAGGGAATAATCCCAACTTGTATTGCTTGCTAGAACATGAAAATGAAATACTGCTTATATGTTCAGACCCTCGCATGCTAAGTCCCTTAACTGTTTTATCTCTCGGACTACCTTCGGACCCGAGCAAACGTGCTGATTATGTTCCTTAGAACGCATGCTTGTCTGCTTGATTGTTACCGTATTTTCATCCAAACCCCGAGAGACTACTACGTAGTCGTTCCGTGCCTGAACGAACCTGCAAGTATTCGGGACCGCTAGGCCACCAAGGCAATCTCCGTCCCAAGAGAATTGCATCAAGGCAAAAGACAGTCACTGAACAACGAAACAGGCAATACATCTTGTCTTGTACTATGGTTGCCTCAACAGCTTACCTCTTGTCTTGTACTCTTGTCTTGTACTCTTGTTGCCCCAACCAAGGCCCCGTTCGATCATGGACAACCAGTACACAGGAAAACGGTCTCGCGGGTGATGCTGGGGCACTGGCATCGACCCGGTCCGGGCGAGACCAATTGTTCTTAGTCTCTTGTTCGGCGGAATGGCTTGCAGCGCCTCTTGTACTTTATTGCAAAGCTTTCTCGTCTAGACTAAATAGTCGCTTGTTCGTCAAAATGGCTTGCAGCGCCTCTTGTTCTTTGTTGCAAACTATCTCGTCTAGACTATACCGTCCATATGGCATACGCCAGTGATCGCCTTGTATTTAACTTGTTGCATGCTTGCTTGAAAACGAAAGACAAACAAATCATCCTCGCTTAGCGGCTATCCGCGTGCGAGATGCTGTATCGCGTAAAACAAATAAACTGAATACCTGAACGATCTTGAAATAAGTACTCATGTTTGCATAATGCTATGCCTCCTGAATGCTTATACATGCCCCTGCTTAAATTAACAATGTTTGCCTTGGATAGGGAAGGAGATGGTAAGTTGGTAAGTCTCGCCGTGTTTCCTCTAACATCGCACGGCGCACTGCCCGACACGTTAGGCTATTCAATATCTGCATGAAACTGATCCTAAGGCAACTAGAAAGACAACTTAATAGTTGTGCACGGAACCTGTATTAAGTGTTTGGATTTGTCGAACGGGGGAGTAGCTTCCCCACCAGTGCATTCAATGTACTGATAATCCACCAGTTTGTGTGCAGGGTGCGGGAGAACCTCGTTCGGTGCGGATGCCTCCAACGTGCGTGCTAAGGCCAGGAGTTCCCTCTGAAGCCTTGCAACGGTGCGTCCGGGACTGAAGCACATATACAAGACATAATATTGGAGCGTTGCCTGACCATCGCCTGTACATTCATTCCACAGTTGTAGCCACTTGGCATGCTTTTACTGTTTCAGAGAGAGAGGCTTGAGCGACTTGTAATCTCGGCTATACGCCGCCTGTAACACATGTTTATATCAATAAAAGAGCTTGCTTTACTTTAACTTGTGTTTCAATGCTTCCGCTATATATTTGTAGACTCAGTGAACTTGTTACCAAATCGCTATGCGTTCATGACTCTGCTGCACTCGGACAAATCTGTGCGACTCTGTGGCTTAGAACTCTTGCCGCCAGCCAATGAACCTCGGTCTTGCACGGGCGTGGCTCACGCTCGTGCGGCATCACGCCAGGATGGGTCAAAGCGATCGTCCCACGGGAGCGCTGGCGAGGGTGATTCCCGCCTAGCGGGGACGGCCGAAATAGCCTGCGGGAGATCGGGGCGTGACATGTTGGTATCAGAGCCTGGCTTCTACGCCTTTGGACTTCAATTCGATATCTCTGTTTCGAAAGCTCGTTCGTGGGTTATGTGCACGCTCTCTCTCAATGCCTCGATATGATGTTCCAACAATAAGTCTAAATACTTTCAAAATGCGTTTTGAATGTAATGATATGCTTGCTTATCTGGTTGTATGCTGCGAGTGGCCTTTGTGCCAACCTGTGTGAACCCTTGAGAGTATCGCTAGTAGCTTGTCCGATTTTCACTAACCCTAAGTTTGGTTGAATGCATCTATTCGAGGGATGCCTTGAACTAGTGCACCATCCAAGACTTAAGAAAAAGGTAAAACTCGAGTGCTGAGACTTCGCTATCACTAAGCTGGTTGACGTGCTCACACTAGAAATATATGTCGAAGGTGCGCACGATCCAGTCTAAGCGATATGCTGATTTCAAAGCTTGTGCAAGTGAACATCCAAATGAACAAGTACAACGACTTGTCTAGGATTTTCCTCAACCCTAGATTACTGCTTATCCTCAGTAAGTCTCGAGGACGAGACTTTTTCTGAGTTGGGTAGGATGTAACACCCCGTTCCGCTCAAGTGGACTGCCGTCTCAATCGACAATCGTGCAGCTGTCCCGACCCGCTTTGCCTCAAAAGAGAAGCAAAGGATATTCAGACTTGTCCCTACAGGAATCCGGCTTGGACTTTCAGAGACTCGCTCAGACGTATCGCTCTACCGAGGCGAATCATCGTTAAGGTGGGTGGCTAAGGTAAACTTGTCTTTGCTTAACCAGCACACCTAAAATCTGGAATATACATGCTAGTCGCTAGGTGATTCACCCCCTGCATGCTAATAAATCCAACGCACCTAGCTAAGGGAATAATCCCAACTTGTATTGCTTGCTAGAACATGAAAATGAAATACTGCTTATATATTCAGACCCTCGCATGCTAAGTCCCTTAACGGTTTCATCTCTCGGACTACCTTCGGGCCCGAGCAAACGTGCTGATTATGTTCCTTAGAACGCATGCTTGTCTGCTTGATTGTTACCGTATTTTCATCCAAACCCCGGGAGACTACTACGTAGTCATTCCGTGCCTGAACGAACCTGCAAGTATTCGGGACCGCTAGGTCACCAAGGCAATCTCCGCCCCAGGAGAATTGCATCAAGGCAAAAGACAGTCACTGAACAACGAAACAGGCAATGCATCTTGTCTTGTACTATGGTTGCCTCAACAGCTTGCCTTTTGTCTTGTACTCTTGTTGCCCCAACCAAGGCCCCGTTCGATCATGGACAACCAGTGCACAGGGAAACGGTCTCGCGGGCGATGCTGGGGCACTGGCATCGACCCGGTCCGGGCGAGACCAATTGTTCTTAGTCTCTTGTTCGGCGGAATGGCTTGCAGCGCCTCTTGTACTTTGTTGCAAAGCATTCTCGTCTAGACTAAATAGTCTCTTGTTCGTCGGAATGGCTTGCAGCGCCTCTTGTTCTTTGTTGCAAACTATCTCGTCTAGACTATACCGTCCATATGGCATACGCCAGTGATCGCCTTGTATTTAACTTGTTGCATGCTTGCTTAAAAACGAAAGACAAACAAATTATCCTCGCTTAGCGGCTATCCGTGTGCGAGATGCTGTATCGCGTGAAACAAATAAACTGAACACCTGAACGATCTTGAAATAAGTACTCGTGTTTGCATAATGCTATGCCTCCTGAATGCTTATACATGCCCCTGCTTAAATTAACAATGTTTGCCTTGGGCAGGGAAGGAGATGGTAAGTTGGTAAGTCTCGCCGTGTTTCCTCTAACATCGCACGGCGCACTGCCCGACACGTTAGGCTATTCAATATCTGCATGAAACTGATCCTAAGGCAACTAGAAAGACAACTTAATAGTTGTGCACGGAACCTGTATTACGTGTTTGGATTTGTCGAACGGGCGAGTAGCTTCCCCACCAGTGCATTCAATGTACTGATAATCCACCAGTTTGTGTGCAGGGTGCGGGAGAACCTCGTTCGGTGCGGATGCCTCCAACGTGCGTGCTAAGGCCAGGAGTTCCCTCTGAAGCCTTGCAACGGTGCGTCCGGGACTGAAGCACATATACAAGACATAATGTTGGAGCGTTGCCTGACCATCGCCTGTACATTCATTCCACAGTTATAGCCACTTGGCACGCTTTTACTGTTTCAGAGAGAGAGGCTTGAGCGACTTGTAATCTCGGCTATACGCCGCCTGTAACACATGTTTATATCAATAAAAGAGCTTGCTTTACTTCAACTTGTGTTTCAATGCTTCCGCTATATATTTGTAGACTCAGTGAACCTGTTACCAAATCGCTATGCGTTCATGACTCCGCTGCACTCGGACAAATCTGTGCGACTCTGTGGCTTAGAACTCTTGCCGCCAGCCAATGAACCTCGGCCTTGCAAGGGCGTGGCTCACGCTCATGCGGCATCACGCCCGGATGGGTCAAAGCGATCGTCCCGCGGGAGCGCTGGCGAGGGTGATTCCCGCCTAGCGGGGACGGCCGAAATAGCCTGCGGGAGATCGGGGCATGACATGTTGGTATCAGAGCCTGGCTTCTACGCCTTTGGACTTCAATTCGATATCTCTGTTTTGAAAGCTCGTTCGTGGGTTATGTGCACGCTCTCTCTCAATGCCTCGATATGATGTTCCAACAATAAGTCTAAATACTTTCAAAATACATTTTGAATGTAATGATATGCTTGCTTGTCTGGTTGTATGCTGCGAGTGGCCTTTGTGCCAACTTGTGCGAACCCTTGAGAGTATCGCTAGTAGCTTGTCCGATTTTTACTAACCCTAAGTTTGGTTGAATGCATCTATTCGAGGGATGCCTTGAACTAGTGCACCATCCAAGACTTAAGAAAAATGTGAAACTCGAGTGCTGAGACTTCGCTATCACTAAGCTGGTTGACGTGCTCACACTAGAAATGCATGTCGAAGGTGCGCACGATCCAGTCTAAGCGATATGCTGATTTCAAAGCTTGTGCAAGTGAACATCCAAATGAACAAGTACAACGACTTGTATAGGATTTTCCTCAACCCTAGATTACAGCTTATCCTCAGTAAGTCTCGAGGACGAGACTTTTTCTGAGTTGGGTAGGATGTAACACCCCGTTCCGCTCAAGCGGACTGCCGTCTCAATCGGCAATCGTGCAGCTGTCCCGACCCGCTTTGCCTCAAAAGAGAAGCAAAGGATATTCAGACTTGTCCCTACAGGAATCCGGCTTGGACTTTCAGAGGCTCGCTCAGACGTATCGCTCTACCGAGGCGAATCATCGTTAAGGTGGGTGGCTACGGTGAACTTGTCTTTGCTTAGTCAGCACACCTAAAATCTGGAATATACATGCTAGTCGCTAGGTGATTCACCCCCTGCATGCTAATAAATCCAACGCACCTAGCTAAGGGAATAATCCCAACTTGTATTGCTTGCTAGAACATGGAAATAAAATACTGCTTATATGTTCAGACCCTCGCATGCTAAGTCCCTTAACGGTTTTATCTCTCGGACTACCTTCGGGCCCGAGCAAACGTGCTGATTATGTTCCTTAGAACGCATGCTTGTCTGCTTGATTGTTACCGTATTTTCATCCAAACCCCGGAGACTACTACGTAGTCGTTCCGTGCCTGAACGAACCTGCAAGTATTCGGGACCGCTAGGTTACCAAGGCAATCTCCGCCCCAGGAGAATTGCATCAAGGCAAAAGACAGTCACTGAACAACGAAACAGGCAATGCATCTTGTCTTGTACTATGGTTGCCTCAACAGCTTGCCTCTTGTCTTGTACTCTTGTCTTATACTCTTGTCTTGTACTCTTGTTGCCCCAACCAAGGCCCCGTTCGATCATGGACAACCAGTGCACAGGGAAACGGTCTCGCGGGCGATGCTGGGGCACTGGCATCGACCCGGTCCGGGCGAGACCAATTGTTCTTAGTCTCTTGTTCGGCGGAATGGCTTGCAGCGCCTCTTATACTTTTTTGCAAAGCATTCTCGTCTAGACTAAATAGTCTCTTGTTCGTCGGAATGGCTTGCAGCGTCTCTTGTTCTTTGTTGCAAACTATCTCGTCTAGACTATACCGTCCATATGGCATACGCCAGTGATCGCCTTGTATTTAACTTGTTGCATGCTTGCTTGAAAACGAAAGACAAACAAATCATCCTCGCTTAGCGGCTATCCGCGTGCGAGATGCTGTATCGCGTGAAACAAATAAACTGAATACCTGAACGATCTTGAAATAAGTACTCGTGTTTGTATAATGCTATGCCTCCTGAATGCTTATACATGCCCCTGCTTAAATTAACAATGTTTGCCTTGGACAGGGAAGGAGATGGTAAGTTGGTAAGTCTCGCCGTGTTTCCTCTAACATCGCACGGCGCACTGCCCGACACGTTAGGCTATTCAATATCTGCATGAAACTGATCCTAAGGCAACTAGAAAGACAACTTAATAGTTGTGCACGGAACCTGTATTACGTGTTTGGATTTGTCGAACGGGCGATTAGCTTCCCCACCAGTGCATTCAATGTACTGATAATCCACCAGTTTGTGTGCAGGGTGCGGGAGAACCTCGTTCGGTGCGGATGCCTCCAACGTGCGTGCTAAGGCCAGGAGTTCCCTCTGAAGCCTTACAACGGTGCTTCCGGGACTGAAGCACATATACAAGACATAATGTTGGAGCGTTGCCTGACCATCGCCTGTACATTCATTCCACAGTTGTAGCCACTTGGCACGCTTTTACTGTTTCAGAGAGAGAGGCTTGAGCGACTTGTAATCTCGGCTATACGCCGCCTGTAACACATGTTTATATCAATAAAAGAGCTTGCTTTACTTCAACTTGTGTTTCAATGCTTCCGCTATATATTTGTCGACTCAGTGAACCTGTTACCAAATCGCTATGCGTTAATGACTCCGCTGCACTCGGACAAATCTGTGCGACTCTGTGGCTTAGAACTCTTGCCCCCAGCCAATGAACCTCGGCCTTGCACGGGCGTGGCTCACGCTCGTGCGGCATCACGCCCGGATGGGTCAAAGCGATCGTCCCGCGGGAGCGCTGGCGAGGGTGATTCCCGCCTAGCGGGGACGGCCGAAATAGCCTGCGGGAGATCGGGGCGTGACACTTACGAGGGAACGATACATAATATACAAGTGCTATATGGTTTCTATGGCTCGGTTAGCCCCGCTAAACAACTTACGATTTGAGAATTTCTTTATACATCTATTCTGAGATAACTCAGACTCCACATAACAAGCCATAGGATTAACTGGCCGATTTAAAATAGTATGTGCTGGTAGTCTAGCGACATGAACTATTGTGGTGCGATGGTTCAACCCTTGTCCTTGTTTGGTTGTAGGGTTGTGCCAATGTGTCATAATAGGTTATGTACCGAAGTTGCATATTATACCTATATCGTAGCTTGTATTGTGTCATGTGTGTTCTGGATTATATTGATGAGTTGTATCTTCGTCGTGTTTATAATTGGTAAGTCATAACCTATCTCGGAGTAGTGCAGCACCTCTTATCCTTATTTGATTGTAGAGGTATCCTACTGCTCCGATGAAAGGTCATACGCTTACAGTTGTGGCACAGATTCCTCTTTTTATATACTTTATTAGCTTTTGCTTCATTCACTTGTGCTCCTTTGTGGTACTTGCCATCGGGGCCTGACCCTGCTAGTTTTGCTTGACCAGGTTTAGTAGCAGAGCCCGAGGATCCTGTCCTGTATCTGACTGATGGCGCACACCAGGAGGATGGCCGCCGAGGAACTTGAGTGGGTTTCTTATCCCCCACTATGAGTATCATTTTGTATTACCTTTTGACGTTTAGCCGATGACACTTGTTAGCCGATTTATCTGGACGTTAATTCCTCTACATGATATATATTATTCAGACCGCGGATGACTTACAATCATATACTCTTGGCAATGTACTAGTGTACCATCCTGTATAACTAGTTTCATAATTATTCTGATAGAGTATCAGGGACGACTAACTGCTTTATCTTATATGCTCATTCTTACTATTTCTTGGTTAATGATTGAGACATAGAGATCCTTGACCCTAGGTAACTTGATTGTAGTATGCACCCTCTTGTCTCTGGACAACCTTAGCACATTATGGGTTACTTCAATATTCTGTAAGATGTAGTTGGCTGAGTAACTCACCCGCTCTCTAGCATTCTGATTCTGGGGCATGACTAGAAGAAAGATCATGAGAGAGATAGAGAGAGAGAGTTGATTTGGGGAGAGAGAAAGAAAGATAGGAAAAGAGAGATTTAAGTAGTAGTAGTAATAATAATAATAATAATAATAATTGTATAATTAAAAGCTACTATATTTTAAAATAATTAATAAGTGATGAATTTGTCATTGCAATATTTACTTCTCCAAAACATCCAAACAACGGATTCCATGAATTTTCTACTACAAAACTCCACTTCTTCATAACATCGAAACGAGGGAAGTGAAAATAAATATGCATGCACATGACGCACATATGCAAAATGTCAATTTTAGGATGGCTTTGTAGAAGCATAAATATCTCTAAAGTCAAAATCTTGCACCAGCAGAAAAGCAACGCCAAGAGGTTCCTGTGGAAGACTCAAATCAGTGGCTCAAGTGGAAGACTCAAGCCATAGCAACCTAAGGAAGACTCTAGCAGAATACTTTTTAAAGGAAGGAAGGGATCGACACGTCACCACCATGTGACGGGACATCAAGTCATCATGCACTGCAGACAAAGCATCATTTCAAATACACTGCCAGGTCGTAAGATATCTTAGCCACGTCAGTCCATCCCGCATATGACATAATTTTACTTCTTCCCACGAGGACAACTTATTTCTGCGGGTCTTACACCCACGGAAGGGGACTTATATATATATATATATATATATATATATATATATATATATATATATAGCCATAGGCTCATATTTGTACATGAGTCAATGTACTTGTGGAACAAGAGGAATGGAGTGTACTAGTTCACATGGGTGCACATGGGATGTAGGAGTCCATTCATATTGCTCCATATGTATATGACTCATGTAGAAATATAAGTCTATGTCTAATATCCCGTTTTCTGCCCCCGGTGGGTGGGTGTTCTGCAGAGAGTCTGGATTCTCCCAGTTTGTAATTCTGCAGGAGTGTTTGGCCTCTGCGATCTTGGAGACTGCGGCCCCGGTGGTTCTCCCTCTAGCGCAGGTGTGTCCGATCTCTTCCTCTGCTGTTTTGGGGGTTTGCTCAATTTTTTTGCCCTCATCTCCGCTTGCGAGCCCGTGCCCTGCTGTCCCCAGGATTTCGTCGCCTTCCTTTCCTCCTCTGTCCCCCCTAGGTAGTCCTGGTCGGTGCACTCCCCTTCCCCCTTCTACCGGCACTGCACTTGGGAATGGGTCCTCTCCACCTCCGTTCTTTCAGCCTTGGTTTCTAGTTGGACCGAGGCCCCACCATCTTTGGCAGAGAGCCATCTGTTGTCCAAGGGGTCGACCTCTTTAGTGGGATATATGGTAGCCACGATAGCTATTGCCTTGGTAGCGCCAGGTGGCAAGGTATTTTCTGGATCTGAGGTGCCAGTGTTGGGAGGAGTGCCGGTTCCTCCTTTCCCGGGCCTGGTGGCTGCCTCTGCCCCTCAATCTCCTCCCCCGTGTGCTATCCCTGTCTCCATGACCCACCTCGGTGCTTCCTCCTTTTTTGCTCCTTCTGAAGGCTCTTCCCTGGCCCGGTACCCTCCGCTCCGCCTCTTATGCCTCTGTCCATCCTGCTCTTAAGCTTGAGCAGGTCATTGGTGGCGGTTTCATCGGGGTAATAGTCGATGGCTTGTATGTTCCTAGCTCGGGTACGCGGCTACGCTGGTCTGATGATATGGATGGCACCTTCCTCTTGGCGTTGGCAGCATTAGTGGCACGGTTACAGTGTGGATCCTGGGCCGCATGGCTAGTAGTTGCATCCTTTGGGTCCTTCTAGCGATGCAAATGGAGCCTTGAAACCCCCTTGCACTTGGCGAAGTTACGGTTAGAGCAAACGGTAGAGTTACTAGTGCAGCAAAGCAGGATACGGTGCCTCCGACCCCAACATCGTCTGGTCCTATGTCGAGCTCAGGTAGGCGACTATGCTGGGAGGATGAGGTCGAGTTCGCTGAGGAGTCTCCCAGCGATGTTGTCAGTCTTTCTCCACAGTTTCGTTCGGCTGGGTTAATGGACCAGGAATCGGGGGCGCTAATGCGCCCATGCTTGTTGAGCATATTGAGATAGAGCTCAATGGAAAAGGGCCCCCATGCTTCAGTTTATTCTGGCTTTGTTACCATCACAGTGTTTTTGCCTAACAAGTCATGAACTTATGGTCTTCATCCTCCACCCGTGCCAAAGTCCTCTCCAAATTTGCTATGGGGTGATCGCATGGTTAGGCACTTGGGTTTTACAGCAGCTCTTATTGTGTTGGGATGTTTGATCGTGTAACGCTTTAAAAGTTTTCCTGAAAATCAGGCTATAAAAGTATTTTGATATATATATATATATATATATATATATATATATATATATATATATTTCTGAGCTTCTGGGTAGGATTGTATGAGGGTTACTTTCTTCGGATTTTAGGTATACTTAGTTGTTACCTTCTTTATGTTCTTTCTTTCTTATTTCTTGTTATAGATAGTTCATATTCCATAGATAGTGTAGTAGATGTAATAGTGTAGATATTATTGATAGATGACCTAATTTGGACAACGTATTCATATTTAAGAAGGGATTGGAGTCAACTTGATGCATAGCTGGCCATCAAGAACGACGCTCCATTGGTGACCCTTCCTGTGACGACGAGCATCGATCCAGAGGGTCGGATGGCCTAACTTCATCATCTCCGATAAACCGTTGCAGGGACGACGACTCCGAGTATCGGTGAGTTCAAATCAATTTTGATCAGTGATCAGTTCCTCTGTTCTTCTTCACCCCTAACTTTCTTGATGACCTGTTGATGTATGACAAGGATCGATTAAGATCCAGATGACATGATCGGGTTCATTTGATTAAGTTGATCGATCGAATCCATTCCGATTTTATCGATGGATCGATCTCGAGTTTAGAGGTCTGCGCTCGGGTTTGAGCTTGCGAACGATCTTAATCGGTGAAATCAGTGTCAGATTGATCAAGGACCCCTGGAAAGTGTTTTGATTCCAAATCCATTGATGATTCTTTGTTTAATTCAAATTTTTATAGACTTAAACTATAGAAATCAAATTGAGTTTATATTCTTAGTCTTGTACTTTAACTGATCGATCTAATGGTCGACTAAACCCTTGGTTTGAATTTGGACACGACAAAAGCAGTGTCTGACTCAGTTTCGTGTATCTTGTTGACTTGTACCTGGTCGGTTCAATTTTAGTCTGATTCATGTCCAGTTTATGTTTCAGACGTATGTGCGGTCGTTCCATTCAGGACACACCGATCTATGTCTGTGTAGTTGTATATGAGTCATGTCACTGAGTAGTCGAGCCAGAGCTTAGATGACATGAAGACACGACAGAGATGTCGAGTCAGTATCCAGAGCGGACACTGAAGCACTGTGTTCGTGGGAATTCATAACGAATTCAAATTTGAGTACATTGGTTAGGGTTATTGGGTCCGGATCTGGATCCGGAGATTCAAGAACTGAACCGTTAGTAACGAACCATGGGCTCTAGTCCAATTTGACTTAGTTTCCAGGCCAGTCCTACGGGTTGAGTCACTGAACATTAACCTAGAATAAGAAGAATTGTATGAAAAAATAGTTAGTTAAATATTTGTATTGGATAGATTAGGTAATGGTTGACTTAGAGTTAGTTTGTATAGTAGTTGTATAAGGGGACCTTTTATTAAAATTTATTGGTTAAAACTAATCAATAATTAGTTAACTGAACTATTTAGTTAAAGTTAGTTGTAACCAAGAATTAGCTAATAATTGAATTATATAAATAAGAGTTAAAATATAATTTAATCCTAGAAGTTAACAAATAAGTTGTCATTAGGAATTTGGATATTAGTTTGGCTTAATTAAGGGATTATGAGGATATTTTAGCTAAATAAATAACTAAGGGTATTCATGCCTTTAACATAGAGCTAGTGAGGACTTGGACTCGACCCTCTACAGATTCAGGCAAGTACATTAACTTGAACATTTACTTTGTATTTACTACATTGTTCTTTATTCTCATATTGGACATGAGGTTGACACGATTGTATCTCATTGACTGCATTGTGTTTTATTGATTGTGTTGTGGGACATGGGAAATACCGAGTACGTATGTGACCAAACCCATTGTAAGTAGGAATTGTTGATAGTTTAATCACACATGACACGTGTGATTAAGCCGTACCTTATTGTTCATTGTACTCATTTTATTGTCTATTGTACTCACCAGCCGGTCACATATCGAAACCATATTTCAATCACAAGTCTTAATTGATTATTGTACTTTATTTCACTATTCCATTATTTCAGTTATTTCATATTGTCCAGTATTACAGGTTAGTCATTTTATTTCATTATTTGTTGCATATTCAGTTTACATTGTATCACGTTTTTGTCAGGATTGTACTTTGCTCTTTTTCTGATTGGATCAGTTGCAGGTGACGAGGACTTCTACCCTACCCATTATGGCCCACTGGAGATAGACACTTCTCAGGACCAGGAGTTCGTCCCGGAGACTTGAGGACTAGTCGCAGGATTTTATTTCATATTGTTGTACCTGATGTTGTATTGTAAGGGTTATATTGGATGACTGTATATATTGGAGAGAGAGTCGATATATTGCCTTTATCACTCACCGGGTTTGTTTGTCACGCCCCAATACCAGAATACACGGGACTAGGCCACGTAGCAATGTCCAGCTATGTACTAAGGGGACTCCAGTCCGACTCCAATATGTATAAGCTATAAATGAGGGTCACTATCTAGATAACATGGTATACATGTCTATGTCTCAATCCACAAGGATATGTAATAAATAAGGGATAACATGTACCATGGTGTGCACCCCACACTACACTCGTCTGAATAGACTCGAAGAAAAAAATACGAGTCTACAAATACTGGGCTATACTAGCAGAAAATAAACAAAAGATCATAATAGCAGAACAATGAAGAAGTGATACAAATATCGAGTTACAATACCTGCATACCGGTATAATACTTATCAGTAGCTCCAGTCTCCTGTCAGCAATCTAGCCTACAATCTGGCAGGGAACCAGATCCTATGAGGGACGTAACAAGATACAAAAATAGCATACCATAATAAAACAGAAAGGAAACATGTGATACTCCGATGTAATCTAGAATAACCACCTAAGTGAGACGCAACTTGAAGACAACATTAGACGCGTGGGCTTTCCAAATATAAATTCGTAGCTCCGAGGCACAGAGACACACGGTGCGTACCCGTAGCTCCGAGCACAGAGTCACACAGTAAGTACTATGACTCTGGATACAGGATCTCTATATAAATAAGGATATATATATAGTGCATGCGAAGTAGCCCAAGCGTCTAGTAACTGTCTTTCCCTCC